>CM038144.1:725509-1047236 GCA_021437245.1 Aegilops speltoides
CCTGCCAATACCCCCGCCAGGAAATTAAGAACATAAATCCAGTAGCCCAAACAAGATGTCCAAATAAGAACATCCACGCCCATACCAATAAACTATTCATCCCAAAAGGATTATATCCATCTGGAGTTCGTAGTGCCCACTAGATATCATTGGCAAGTTATAGAAGTCTTTCTCTCTTTTGAGATATCATCTGCTTCCCCTCTTTTTTTAAGAATACCGATTCGGGTTCTTCTCCTACCAGTATCCGTAGGCTCATCAAACAGCGCTTTTGAGCTTTCTTCAGGATTTGGCCCGAACTGTTCGGCAGATTCCCACGCGTTACGCACCCGTGGACTGAGACACGGCCCGGACTCCCACGGGGGGCAGCAGTGGGGAATCTTGGACAATGAGCGAAAGCCCGATCCAGCAATATCGCGTGAGTGAGTAAGACAGGAGGTGGGGGAGATAAAAACTTTTGGATATATTGATTCGGATTGAATTGCAAATACATCAAGGATAGAATCAATTCAATTCTGAATTGCAATAAGCAAGCGAGGACGGGTTACCTACTCCTAAGGGTCAAAGCAAGCCCTTTAATTCAATTCTTTATTCTTACATTAAAATTCTTACATTAAAGAATGAATAAAATCTCCCCAAGTAGGATTCGAACCTACGACCAGTCAGTTAACAGCCGACCACTCTTTAGGAATCCAGTTATTAGCTATTTTGAACAAATCCCTAAACTCTAAACTACCTGTTATCCAAAAAATGCTACCTTATCAATTTCTGGCAATATTATTTCTGTTTTTGGACTCAGCCGCGAAGAATCCATATAAACCAATTAGCAAACTCTTGCTTCGATTTTATGGGGTACCTTTCAAGTGTACCAAAAAGTTCTTTGTTAGTAAGGTTCATCAACATTTTTTTAAATTGTGAACCTTTTTCTGAATTTCACAAACATTTTTTGGATTTGCATACATTTTTTGAATATTTTGAACATTTTTTGAATACATGAACATTCTTTTTAAAATCATTAATTTTTTTGAATCCAGCAACATTTATCATTTCTTGAATATTCTTTCAAAATTCGCAACTTTTTTGAAATCCTGAATTATGTTCGAAAGGAAAAAAACTAAAAAGAGAAAAAGGAAACAAAAAAAAAAAGAAAAACAAAGGGTCTTTCCGCCTTGCACATGGGCGCGAGGGGGAGAGGGGCTGCGCGCTTCTCCGGTTTCGGACACGCTAGTAGCCATATAGGAGGCAACAATGCTAGACTTATGGACATATTTCTATAGGAGAGATGTTACGGACTCATGTGTCAAAATATGGTTGAAGAGGATTAGGTAGGAGGGGGCCCAGCGGTGAAAATCAGTATGGAGGCGGCGACGGCGCGGGCGGAGGAGTGCCCAGGAGTGGCGGTCGGCTCGGGTCCATGGCGGCAGCGATGGCGAGATCTAGTTGGACCAACCGGCTGAGATTAGGGAGGAGTGCCCACAGATTTCCACAGCCCGTCCTGGTGACCACTCTGAGAGAACATATGGGAACATAATCTCCCATTGAATAGACACTAGGACCCTATACAGAACACTCTGGATTGGGTCCACTTGTTTATTGGTCCAAGTGAACCTAGCACCCACACGGACTATTTCCCGTAGGGCTAGATCCGCTATGCAATTGTTCAACATGCATGCGCAGTCGGTCAACATTGGGGGAGCTCTTGCCGGCGGCTTGCCTAATAAGGTTGAAGTCACCGGCCACTACAACCGGAGTAGTGCACCGCTCCACCTTATCCTTTATTTCGGCCAGGAAATCATCCGACCGCCCGTGGTCAGCCGGGCCATAGACAATGATCACCATCGAACTGAGCTTCACACGCCGGTCAGTGACAGCCATACTAAGAATTTCCCTCGGTCCATATCCTCAACCGAGAAGATATGCTCAACAATGAACAAATCAATAACAAAAAAAAAACAAGAAGAAATCCTCCCTAACCCCCAACAGGATTTCCTCTTCCTTAGGCTATGTTCGGTTAAACCTCTCCTGGAGAGGATTGGGGAGGTTTGGACGGGATTGAGGTGGATTTTAGCTTATTGGGGAATGAATCCTCCCCAATCCGCTCCAATCCTCTTCAAAACTCATGCAACCGAACAAGCACTCAAGGGGAAGAAGAAGAAGGTCAAGGTACTCCCGTGATTAATTCTCGAGCATAAGGTGTTGTATACATCGTGTCGGAATGTTGTCGCTAATCTCACATAATACTCTAGATGATTCAGTCAGCATCAAATTTTGGTGACCAGCAATGTCCGTATAGCTCAGCACCACAGTGTTCCCAAGAGCAGTACTCGTTCCGCTCATTCCATTAGTTTATTAGCACTTGCTCATTATTCTTGGCTGACTTGTCATGATCTGCTATCCTGACTCTTGGAAAGGACTAAATCTTACGACGCGTTTTGGTTCGGCCAACGTAACATATTCAGTTTAGGCCGCGCTTGGATTATCGTATTTCCCTCGGATACACTTGTAAAAATTACAGGCCCCTAGACGTCTGTATTGTTTTCCGTCGGAAATCAGCCTAATCCCGTAAGATACACTTGTATAATTGATACACCCGTATTACAATATAAGGTGGAGGAAACGGCCGGGCCAACTTGCAGGCATCATCCTAGACCGAGCCAACTTGCGGTCAACTGTTGGTAGGGCGTGTCGTTTGTCCCCAGCCAACGGAAGGCCCCGATCGAGCATCTTTTTTGGTTCCAACTGGTTAGTGGTTACAGGTTAGAGTTTGTGCAAGTTGGCTATTGTAATGCAAAAAAGAGTGAGAAATCCACGGGTCATGGCTTTATATACTGTAGAATAGATGCGGAGGGCAAGCTCACATACACCCCTCTTCTTCTCCGACGGTAGCAATACTCTCCATTCAACATCATCCATTCCAGGCTGACTGCGTAACCCTAGTGATATGCCTAAGGGCAGAGTCCATGGATCCACTACACAAGGTCAGTTAAATCTCATTCCTTTCTCTCTTTTTACTCCTTTTTCTATGTGTGCATCTTTTTTTTTTCAAGATCTGATAAAAATATATAGATCTTTGTGTGTGCATGCTTGATCCTCGCAAATAAGACCTTGATAAGAATTTATGTTCATCACAAAATAAAATTGTTTCAGTGTGTGTATATATATATGTCGACCATGCATGATAAGCTTTTCTTCTTCATTTGTGTGGCAAGGTGCTTCAAGTGAAACGCCAAGTCTTTGGACTCGGCTAAGTGAAATTCCAAGGAAATTGCCATTTGAATGGTTAGTGGACATCACCGATTGTTTCCCTGACGAGCGAATACTTGGGAATGGGGCCTTTGGTGTTGTTTATAAGGTATGATGTACTCCCTCCGTTCCTAAATATTTGTCTTTGTAGAGATTTTAACAGATGACTACATACGAAGAAAAATGAGTGAACCTACACTATAAAATATGTCTATATACATCCGTGTGTGGTAGTCCATTTAAAATCTCTAAAAAGACAAATATTTAGGTATGGAGGGAGTATATATGTGCGGTTCGGAGTGGCGTCTACCTTTCATGCTCCTGCTAGTTTTCTCTTTTCCTATTTGTCAACAAAAAAAATATATGTTTTTCAACAGGGAGTACTTCCAAGTGGTGAGGTTGTTGCTGTGAAGAGACTTATAAACATACTGGACCTGCAAGATGTGCAATTTGAGAATGAGGTGAATCATCTTATGATGCTCGCGCACAAACATATAGTACGACTTCTTGGTTATTGTCATGAAATACAAGTGAGAGAGCACCGAGGAAGGCATATTCGAGCGGTGACAGCTGAAAAGGTTCTCTATTACGAGTATATGCCTAATGGAAGTCTTGACAACATGATTTATGGTATGATATGCAGTAATGCAAAATGCAACTCTTATATTTATTTTCTCCCGCATTTAGTATATCTAATCTATCAACTAAATATGGATGCCTATCTCTTCTCACTTCACTTATTATTTTGAAAGTCACTAGTAAGAGCATCTCTAGCAGACCCCGTATAATGCCCCGACCCGAAAAATAACCATCAAAAAAGGGTCCGAGAAAAAAATGTTGCCCGATCAGACCCCACAAACGCGTCGGACCCGTAATTTTGTTTGCGGGGCGCGGCAAAATTCTCACCCCGACCCGCGAAAACGCCGGTTCTCCCCCTCGCCCCGTCGATGCCCTGTATATAGCGGTAGCTGTTGGCGGGAGGAGGGGGGACATTTCAACCCACGTTTTTCCCCACCCACCACCGCCTACGATTCCGGCCATACCAGCCGTCGGGATCACGCCGGCGAGCCGCCACACGCCCGAGATTGTCCTCCACCACTTCCTCCTACCTCGGTCGGCCGAAAAGTTGCAGATCGGCGACTGTTTGTTGCGGCCGCCGGATTTGGCATTTCCGGCCATCGGGGGCTGCGCCAAGCCATGGATTGGTTGGGGAGCACCCCGCATAGCCCCGTCAAAGCCCCAACGCCACATGCAAGTATTGGTTCGTCTTCTAGCCGCCGTCATCGGTTTGATGGCAAGGACTCGCACGGGCTCGACGCTCGCGTAGCGGCTTGCCAGCTCGCCGATGCCGCTCATACAGTGCGACGAATGCACCCAGACAGTGTTGCAGCTAACATCTAGCACACTGAAACACTCCGGATGGGTATTCTTCAAATGCGAAAACGATGGGGTATGTTCTTGTTTTCATTCGGCTTTGTCAACCTATTCGGTTCAATTTCGATAGCTTATTGAAATGGTCATGTGTGTAGGAAGGTGGATGCTCATTTTTGTTTTAGGAAGAAGAATACATTGATTTATTGATAGAAATAAACTTAATAGATATTCGTGCACTCGTTGGTAGAATTTGAGGCTAATGATGCGGCTGCATGTGCAATTAGAGAAGAAACTAGAGGGGAAGCAACATCTACTTCTTTAAAATCAAAGAAGAAGAATGAAGAATGGAAAATCAAGAATCCGCATATCAACAATGAAGGCATGGAGAAGATGTTGGTCCAACTAATGGGAGCAGTTATGGAAGTTGGATATTTTTTAAAATGCCTAATTATGGTTCTTGTTTTCTTTGGTCTTACTATTCTAGCAAAGATTTGGTGAATTATTATGTATCCAATGCCCTTGAAGAAAATAAAGAAGCAAAAAAATGTGTTTTCACGCCTGAAATTGAAATGCAGAATATCCTTTTTTTTACAGGTCCGCTTTGCGGGGTCTGCTCGGCCGTCGCCCGCGCCGGCCTGTAAAGCCGTTTTTCCGCGAAATGTATACGCATTTTGCGGGTCGGCATTATACAGGGTCTGCTATAGATGCTCTAAGTCATACATACCCTACCTAAGAGCAAGTCTAATTAGATTGAGGGTTCTATCTCATTGCCATATCATCTATAGCCAATCTTGTAATCCACACATATAATAAATAAATGAATATTGGTACATACTAAGTCATTAATGATTGGTTCACCTCACTCTCTAAAAAAGCTTTTTGGAGGCCCTTCTACAGCCATTTATAAGTTTACAATCTGATTCTCTTCTCTCTGCTCTTTTGTCTCCTCCAACTCACCACAAATCGGATGCGGCAACTCTTATAACCCATTTACCGCAACCTATTATAGTTTTCTAAGACTATTCCACTCGTATACAAAATTTCCAAACAAGTAATAACTACCAAGTTCAAAGTTTAGGATGGGCTCATCCGGAATCAAACTTACCTCGGTTCGATGGTTTGCCACCACAGGTGCTCACATTCAGGTGGGAATAATCCCCCTCTTGAGTGGTTTCCTCACTATTTTAATCTATTAGATGACCTTATGTATTCATGTACAAAACTTGATAGGCCATGTGCAACGCAATTAAGTGAAAAAAAATCAATCGCCTTTTTAAGATTTTTTGGGAACTACTCCCTCCGTCCCATAATGTAAAACATTTTCTGACACTACAGCAGTATTTTCCGTGCAAGGATACGAAAGGTTTTGAAGTTTCCACGTCTGACTGTTGTCTCCTTGGTACTTCTTGCAGATGCATCTCTCAGGCCCCATTGGCACACGTACTCCCAGATAATTATGGGGATATGCTCGGGCTTGCATTACCTCCATGAGGCTCACATTATCCATCTGGATCTAAAACCTAGCAATGTGCTGTTGGATGGTCGCATGCAGCCAAAACTGGCAGACTTTGGGTTGTCAAAACTCTTTGGTGAAGACCAAAGCCGGAGACAAACTACAACTGTCGTGGGAACCATGTTAGCATACTTCATATAATGAAACTCATCGTTTTATCACACACAGAGATATATATATATATGTAACTGAAGCAAATTCTGTTGGTTTCGGTAACGTGGAGTACACTTCGAAGTAAAGCATTTCATGTTGTTGTGTTGCAGAGGCTACATGGCACCAGAATACATCCACGATGGGGAAATCACAACCAAGTCCGACATATATAGTTTAGGCGTGCTAATCCTGGAGATTGTTACAGGAGAGAAGAACCGCTCCAGGGATGGATCGGGCCTTCAATACATCAACAATGTAAGGGGAAAATTAATGAACATCACACAGAGGATCACTTCTTATTCTTTTTAGTACATAAATATTTTTGCAGGCGATAGTATATACTTGATATAGCTCCTTGTTCTAACTCCAAAGGTACGTAAAAATTGGAAGAAGTCACAACTGGCATCAAGGTATCCATTGCTGGGAAATGATCGCCTGAAGGAGGTACAAGGGTGTGTTACACTCGGGCTGCTATGTGTGCAGACAAATCCTTTAAGAAGACCAACAGCACGCCAAGTAATCCGTATGCTCACAGAACTCAAGATTGATCAGGTACAAACAACATAAAGCTAGCATAGATGCCCTCCATTCTATACAATGGGAGGGCCACTTGAACTTGTTGCGTCCAAGCTTGTCAGACATAAAAATGGGAAAGTGATTAGGTTTTTAATTGTGCTTGTGCATGCAGGTCAATTATGACAACATGCTGCCAGCAAGGTCACTGTCGATCACCTGGTCGAGCGATAACAGATATTGGAGATGGATTCGTGTTCAGAACTCTAGGTACTCTAGGTTCGTCGAACTTGTGTGTGTGTGTGTGTGTGTGTGTGTGTGTGTGTGTGTGTGTGTGTGTGTGTGTGTGTGTGTGTGTGTGTGTGTGTGTGTTTGCGGGTGAACTTGTGTTCATTAAGCCTGGTTGACAGGCATTCTGGTAGTTGGGTCCTGGACTTTCAGTGCTTCAAATTTATGGACAAAACAAGTAAAACATTTAAACAATCATAGAAGAATAATTATTCATCCAAAAAACATTTTGTATGCACTTTAAGATATAATTGTATGTGAAGCATTAATGTTTACTAAAAATATGTGGCCTGGTTATTTTTGCAGATAAAAAACTCTAGGGACACTAAAAAATCTTAGTGAAATAACTGTCACTCCAACAATTTTTATCAATATATATTTTTAGGGATGATATGTAGGGTGAAATGAACTTTTCTTTGAGCAAAAAAAAAAGGAAAACCATATTCGGTGAACTTCCGGGCCAAGTAAAATTGTCAGCAAAGAGTGATTTCAAAAATAATTCATGGCTTTTCTGGTGAATAATTATTTTTCTTTGAATTTTTAACGGTGTTATGTAAAATTATCATCATTATAAGTTGACGAAAAGAACAACCGAACTGACACAGGATCTAGAGCATCTTCACTAAGAAAAGCAAATTGTGCTATTGTCATCTCTTTTCGGTAACACTTATTGTCGTGGTTGAGATCTCATTTCATACACCCACGCACACGTTGAATTATGTCACCGTTTGCCGGTTTGGCCTTTAAGAGAATGTGCAATGTCTCTTTTTTCTTGGTCCTTCATTTCTTTCTTCTGTTGTTGGTGTTTACCTTTCTCTTCATCTTCACCAGGTCCGCGGAATGCGCCGAGCTCTTACAAGTGTGTTGGCTGCACATCTGTGGCAAGATCCGCACGAATACCTTGTGTAGTGCGCCCTGCAATGCATACCTTGTGTACAAGCTGTCAAATGGTAGGGCATATGGTCTCAACAAGCTGGCGGCAGAGATCAGTATTGGCGGCAGAGTTGTCTCAACCCATGCGGCATGTCTAGAGTCCCCATCTGGCGCCCGTAGACGCGGTGTGATTTACCCGGTTACCAGAGCCGACGGCTGGATGGAGCTCAAGCTGGGGGAGGTTATTGTCAGCACTAGTGGCGAAGATAAGGAATTGACCTTAATCGTTCGTAACACTGACGGCTCCTGGAAGAGTGGGCTCATCATTCAGTGCATGCAGATCAGACGTGTGGATTAACTAGATTATTGTTAATATTTTCTTTAGCTCGGTAAATCTTTTCTTTTCCTACCTAGAGTATGTTATCCCCTACAAGCTACTCTCCATCAGTCTCTTATATAAAAACGTTTTTCAAGTTAACCGTCCCATAATATAAGAACGCATTTCAAGCTAATATAATGTGTTCTTATATTTTGAGACGGAGGAGGAAGTATTTTATTTTGTTAATGTAACAGATAGCTGCAAATTAAATAAGTTGTGCGTCGACCAACTCTTCATTATCCAAAGATTAAGTTGCTTGTGCGTTGGACTCCTGTGGGTCATTGTGTGCAAATTGTTTTTGACACGTGTGACCAAAGATTAAGGTACCCCCACACCTGCGTGCTTGATAGGGACCAACAACTTAGCTCCAATCTTTCTTCCTTTGCCAGCTTTCACGACATACAAATTAAGGACCCTTGTTATTCTAGTTGAACTTGTTAGTGATGTAACAGTTATTTCATTTGATTGAATAAAGTGTGCCATAAGTTCAAAAAAATAAATTAAGGACCCTTGTTAGTGATGTAATCTTGTGCAAATCACGGACGAAAACCATCCCCACCAAACCTCGCTGCCCAAATCATGGATAAAATCGATGTTGGTCCCCTCGCAAACTACATTTTCTTAAAAAAAGTCTTCTATCCACACATACATAATATTTATATAGGTTTAATACAGTACACATACACATACATATACAGTGAAACTATATGAGACAACAATCATCAAAGTTCTCGAACATAGTCACATCATCATCATAATGATCCAACATACACATACACATGTTCATCATCATCAAATCATCATAGTGCTCCAACATACACATGTTCATCATATATCTAAAGTATGGAATGATCACATACAAGACAAGAGCGATCACTATGAGTAAGAGCGGGATTAGGAAGTAGTTCTTGAGTTGATTCTGGTTCCTCTCTCGTGCTAGCGTGAACCTCACGTAACTAGCTTCCGCTTCGCCTCTGCTTTGGAACCCTTTTTGGCTGCCGCCTGGGAAGCGGTACACTTAGGCCTGACACTCCGGCCACTCGTGTACACTCCTGAAACCCTCTCTATGTACACGACATAACACTTCTTCTTCATCGATGATCTACATACCTTTCAGAGATGCATCGTCATCACACGAATTCAACGATAATATGCAACATAATATGCTTGAGCAACACGAAGAGAAAGACACTACTGGGAAAAGCCTTATAGGTGAAGTCAATTGAGTGGCGGACGCCGTCAAGCACCCGCCACAACTATTTTGGAAAATTAGCGATGGTGGGTGATAAATGTGAAGGGCTTAAGTTGAAAATAAAAAAGAACACTAGGAATGCAAAACTAGCGAGAGAGAAGTACATTTGCAGGCAAATCACCCCTTTTCACCTTGCACATTCTAGAATTTTGTATTACTAATGAAAGTATACATTCGTACTTAAAAAATATTTATGAGTATATTCATTAGAACCATATATTACAGACTTAAATAGACATAAACACATATTAAAACACATTATGGTACACCTAAGTGGTGCATAATATTCCAAATGAATGTGAAATTAATAACTTTGATGCTTGCTTACATTTAAATAATTTAGTCCAGTAAAATGTTTTATACAAGATTTAGTCATAATTAAATTCAAAAACAATTTTCTACTCCAACATTGAGTAAAATAAAATAAAGAGAAAAGTTATTTGATAAAAGCTGTATAGATGAAATAATTTTATCATTTTTAGCAAGAGTTGTAAATTAGTAAAAATGTTCAGTATAAATTGTACATGCAGAAATTTGATTAAAAAAATACATGATGAGATTGCTCAGGTTTGTGGATGGTGAATCGCAATTTGTGCTTAGACTAACTAATGACGCTACACATAATTGCGCCAAGCAAGCTACAAAGGATGGAAGGAGTTATAATTAAATAAGCCGTAATCATCTGCTAATTATTTTCTGATTGTTTGCAAACCAATGTATCCCTCTATCTACTTAAAGTAATATAATGTCTTGATTTGTAAAAAAAAGCATCATACTTGTTTATTGGATCAAATATTTTACACATTTTAATCTGTAAAATCTCTACCGGCTCCCCTCAGTTTCACTAGGTAAGTTGCCACTCCCACCGGCAATGTACAATCTCAAAGGCATGATCGGTATTGAGGGTGTGCATAACTCCGATTCTTGTGCGCGAGTGTGGGTGGGGAACCTCCACTCAAGTTCGTGACTGAGGCAGGGGTGCTGCTACTTAAGTTAATTTTCCCGGGGATGTTGGCGAGGCGATATAGTGTTGCAGATGATGCGAAAATGAGGGGTCGTTCAAGGTGAAATCTTTTGAAAAAAAATACATTTGGTATTGTAAATATAAAAGGTTTTCTCCACAAACCTCATCAAAGTTCGCAAAATTTATCTTTAAAAATAAATCTATATGCACTATATTATGGAATGGAGGGAGTATTGCGCACTATGCATTACATGTGTGAGGCCATTTAGATGGTAAGCTATAGTGTGTCATAGGTTACAATTCCATTTTTTGCCTTTTTCTTTTCAATTTTTGACCATAAAAGAGGCCAATTTAAAGTTTTTTTGTAGGGGAAGAGGCCGGACCCATCAATGCCCACAACAACACAAGTGCTCTCGGCCAGTTGGCCCAACCAGACCATCATCCATGGCCGTCGCTCAAAAAGAAATGTACCCGAGCCGGCCGCCGCACCTGGGCCTTCCTCTCCTCCTCCACCCATGCTGTCGCGGCCGTCATCCTCACCGCCTTCCTCCTCATCACCCTACTCTCCCTCTCCAGCTCCATCTACGGAACCCCTCCCCTCCACATCCCACCACCACCGGCAGTCGCCGACCCGCGCCTCTTCCACTTCCTGATGGCCCCGCGCAGCGCCATCAACCTTTTCCCCGCCGTCCATTTCCCTATCCCCATCCCCGGCAACCTCCTGCGCAGCACCAGCACCGTGAAGACCATGACGCAGGTGGAACTACTCAAGGCAAAGCACAGCAACCTGCATTATCTCAATGTGTTTCAACTGGTTCTTGGACACAAAGAGGGAGACACAAAGAGGGAGGCTCAAGGGGAGGAGGAAGAAGAAGGTCGAGCTGCTCTGGTGATTCGTTCTCGAGCATAAGGTGTTGTATACATGAATACATCGTGTCTGAATCTTGTTGCTACTTTCACATAATACTCTATAGACTAGATGATTCAGTCAGTATAAAATTTTGGTGACCAGCAATGTTTGTATAGCTCAGCACCATAGTGTTGCCAAGACTACTCGTTCCGCTCATCTATACTCGTATATAGTGTATGGATAGGGACGGATATAGACAGTTGGATCTTTGTAATCCGATGGCTCACATTCAATAGACGTAACTAGAGGACTACGTGGTCAAATATGCAACATTGGATAGGACAATCTAACGGCCCACGGGGCTGGGATTTGCGGTGGTCGGTGGGGGCGTCACTGCACTGCCAGACTGCCATCTGGTGAAGACCGCACGTGGTGGGAGTTTCCACTGTTCCGCTGTGTTAGAAGGCAGGCTTTGAGAAAAGAAAAAGTAAGAAACAAAGAATGAAAAAAATGCAAAACTATGACCCTGTCGGCCACGTGTGGGCCGAAAAGTCAGTTTTCGGCCAGGCTAGGGCCGAAGAGGGCCTTTCGGCCACGCTTTGGCCGAAGACATGCTTACCTGGGCCGAAAAGTTGGTGTCGGGGAGGGCCCGGCCGAAAATAGTAGCTTCGGCCTCCCGCGAGCCGAAGTGGGCTGTTTTCGGCCAGCCCGCGACCGAGTTGGGCCTATTCGGCCGAAGTGGATTTCGGCCACCACTCGACCGAATAGGTGCGGATAAGGCCGCATCGTCTCCTTCCTTCGCTCGCCTCTGTTCCTCATTTCTCTCTCTCTCTCTTGTTCCTCTTTGTACCTCGCCACCCCGCGCCGATCTCCTCCATTTGCCATGCATTTCCACATCCAACCCACAAAATTGGTAGATCGTAGCAATCCCCGCTGGCGAACGGTATTATTTTTTGCTATGGGATAGTTTTTGATACGTTTTGGGAGGAGGAGCCATGGTGGAGAGGAGGACGGGCAGTAGGTGGTGGTGAGTAGTAGCAGCAGCTATGGAGGAGGAGGTGATGAGTAGTAGCAGCAGCTGTGGAGGAACCGAGGGAGAGCACTTTCGATCCCTTGGGAGTAATTCTGTCAGGGAAACTTCACTCTGAGAGGGAGAAATCGAAGCCATTCGTTATCATCAACACTCTGTTCATCATTGCGACCATCATCTTCATCGACATCTCCACCAGCACCATCTCATCTTCAAATCCTAGTTCATCTATCTTCTCAATCTTTGTATCAAACCTTAGATTGGTCACTGAAAGTACTATCATGTGTTGTTTACACCTTGTAATTGATGCATAGGAGATGTATTGCTGAACAATTGTTATGTTCAGATTGTTAATCACATATTTATACCCACTGATCGTGATTCATACGATGTCTTGTGAGTAGGTCTACTAGTTTTTTTAGGACATGAGAGAAGTCTTTTTGCTAGCAATCATGTGAAGTAGAATACCGTTTAATGTTTTGATGATATGTTGTGTTATTCTTTCTCTATTGGTGTTATGTGAACATCAACTACATGACACATCAGCATCTCATGGCCTAGGGGAATAAATTGTACAGTTAATTTTTAGATGATGGGTTGTGGGAGTGATAGAAGCCTAAACTCTAGTTTATGAATTATTCCGTAAGGGACTGTTTTGGATCCTGATGTTTAACGTTATGGTTGGATTTATCTTAATTACTTGTCTTGTATTTGTTGATGTTTACATGGAGGGTAATCATAAGTAGTTATTTGTTCAAATAAGATCATTACCATAGCTCCAATATACCCACACAACACTTACAAATCAATGGATGGTAACTTAATGAATTGTGATTGAAGTAACTTGACAAAATTTCCACGTGTCCTCCATAGCGTTAGCTACTATAAGAAACACAATTGGCTTGTCCTTAGCATACATAAGGATCAGGCCACTTGTTGTAGTCTATTACTTTTGTTACTCCTTCCGTCCCAAAATTCTTGTCTTAGATTTGTCTAGATAGGGATGTATCAAGTCACATTTTAGTTTTAGATACATCCGTATCTAGGCAAATCTAAGACAAGAATTTTGGGAGGGGGGGGGGGGTACTATTTATGTTGTTGCAATGCTATCAAACAAGTTATCAAATTATCTCTACAACATTTATAGTGGAATATTCCTAAAAATACTTGTCAATTCATTGTGCTCCTCGTTGGGTTCGACACTCTTACTATCTAAAAGGATATGATTAATTCACTATACTTGTTCACCCATCACTAACACATTATAAAAATGGACATATCATGCATGCTCGCTAATCATTTATAAATGTGAAGGGTCTAAGTTGAAAATTTGAAGAAAAATAACTAGGAATGCCAAGTAGCGAGAGAGAAGTACATTTGAAGGCAAATCACCCCTTTTCACCTCGCACATTCTAGAATTTTGTATTACTTATTACGAAAGGATACATTCGTATTTAAAATATTCATGAGTATATTAATTAGCCATATATTATAGACTTAAATAGACATAAACATATATTAAAAGACATTATGGTACACCTAAGTGGTGCAAAATATTCCAAATGAATGTCAAATTAATAACTTTGATGCTTGCTTACATTTAAATAATTTAGCTCAGTAAAATGATTTTACACAAGATTTAGTCATAATAAAATTTAAAAACAATGTTCTACTCCATCATTGATAAAATAAAATAAAGAGAAAAGCTATTTTATAAAAGTTGTATAGGAGAAATAATTTTATGTTTTTTTATCAAGAGTTGTAAATTAGTAAAGTGTTCAGTATAAATTATAAATGCAAAAAAATGATTAAAAAATGCATGATGAGATTGCGAAGGTTTACAGATGGTGAATTGCAACTTGTGCTTAGATTAACTAATGACGCTACACATCATTGTGCCAAGCAAGTTACAAAGGATAGAAGAAGATGTCTTTGGATAAGCTGTAATCACCCATTATTTTTAATTATTTGCAAACCCATGTATCACTTCTTTTGTTTAAAGTAATATTAACTCTTAATTAAAAACATGATTAAAAAAGCGCCATAAATTGTTTATTGGATCAAATATTTTACACAATTTAATCTGTAAAATCTCTATCGCCTCCCCTCTGTTTCACTAGGAAAGTTGTCACTCCCGCCGACAATGTACAATCTCAAAGGCATGGTTAGTATTGAGGGTATGTGTGACCCCATTTCTTATGCATGAGTGTGGGTGGGGCACCTCCGCTCAAGTTCTTGATCGAGACAGGGGTGTTGCTTCTTAAGTTGATTTTCCTGGAGATGTTGGCGAAGTGGTAAAGTGTTCCAGATGGAATGCGAAAATGAGGGGTCGATCAAGGTGAAATCTTTTGTAAATTCTATATATTTGGTATTGTAAATATGAATAGTTTTCTCCATAAACTTGATCAAAGTTTGTCTTCTTAAAAAAACATGCACTGCATTATGGAACGGAGTGAGGCCGTTTAGATGGTAAGCTATAGTGTGTCATGGGTTACAATTCCATTTATTTTTATATTTTTTCCCTTTTTCTTTTCATTTTTTGGCCATAAAAGAGGCCAATTTAAAGTTTTTTTTTATGGGAAGAGGCCCTTTTTTTGTTTTTGAGAAATGAGAAGAGGCCATTTTAATGTACACTGTGCTCGAAAGAAGAAATGGTGATGGGCCGGACGAACACTTGACCCATGAATGCCCACAACTGCTGCTTCTCGGTCGGTTGGCCCAACCAGATCTCGCCGCCGTCCATCCATGGCCGTCGCCGTCGCCGTCGCCATGGTCCCGACCGCCGCTTCTGGGGCGCGCAGGGCCTTCCTCTCCTCCTCCGCCCACGCCGTCGCAGCCGTCATCCTCATTGCCTTCATCCTCCTCACTCTACTCTCCCTCTCCTCGCCACTGGACCCGCGCCTCTTCCGCCTCCTGATGCGCAGCGCCATCGACCTTTTCCCCATCCCCATGCCCAGCAACCTCCTGCGCAGCACCAGGACCGTGAAGACCATGACGCAGCCAGCCCAGGTGTATGTTGCAGGAGAGGGGATCGACACGACACGGTCTTGGTGGAGGTGCTCAAGGCAACCTGCATTATCTGAATGTGTTTCAAGTGCTTCTTGGACACAAAGACAAAGAGGGAGGCTCAATGCCGGAGCCGCCGTGGATTTCGATGGATCTGGTCCACAGGGAGGTCTTCCTCTTCCTCAAGGCTCAAGGGGAGGAAGAAGAATAAGAAGAAGGCCGAGGTGCTCCACTGACCCATTTTCCAATCATCATGTCTGAATTTTGTTGTTAGTTTCGCTCGCATAATACTAGATGCTTCACTCAGTATATCACTCTGAAAAATGTTTCGGTAACCAGCACAACAATGTACTATAGCAATGTACTATAGTTTCGGTAACCAACACGGCAATGTTCTACTCATTCGATTAGTTTCGTAGCACTAGCCACTGCTCATTTCCCCCAAGGATTTATTGTAGTATTAATTCACATCGTTTTGCCCATTTATATAGTTCATTCGACGACTTTGTGATCCTCCATTGCATTTCAACACATGATAGCTATCAGTGAGTGGTCCAAGATTTACAGCTTTAGAATCTGCTTAGGTGCTCTCGGCATCTGTTCCGGTTTATTTCGGCACGCACAGAATTACAACCATGTCTTGATTTTATTGCGCCCGGTTCAGTCGGCATCACTTTCAAGCAAATTCTGGCAACCGTCAATGTACACTGTTGTTGGTGCTGCTAATAGTACATTTTCCATTCAATCAGTTAATTTCTCAGCATTACTGACAGCTGCCCATTTCCTGTAAGGAAATGTCGTACTACTGATCTCAAATTGTCATATCCTTCCTGGCTATTTACTTCTTTCATGACTTTGCGTCTCTCCAGCACATTTCAAAATATCACTGGTACACAACTTATAGCTCTATCATCTACTACTAGGTGTTCTGTGTCCAGCTCTACTCTTTAAATGGCGCACAAAAGTACAGTCGTGACTTCTGAGTCCTGTTTTCTACCACATGCAACATGCTATGGATTATGGATCTCCCTAGGAGTATTTGGTTCCCTTAACCACTTTAGCTCTTTCATGACTTTGCGTCTCTCCAGCACATTTCAACATATCACTGGTACACAATTTATAGCCTTTTCATCTACGTAGGCGTTCCGTGCAGCGACTCTTTAAGTGACACACACAAGTACAATTGTGATTTTCTGAGTCCTATATATGGCAGATAGGCATTTGGTTGATTGATTAGACGTGCTGATTAGTTGACATTCCATTCGGCCAAAGGACAAAGTGGGATGATAACCAACAATAATTCTGCCCTTTTTAGGAATCCTGAAAAGTGTTATACTACCAAACTCAGCAAGTAGTACTTGTCACTGGATTGCTCTTTGCAGGACATGATGATGTAAAGATTGGTCACCTTAGTCGCTCATGCCTGCTCTGCTAGAGTGGTTAGCACCTGATGCCTTTGCAGGTAGCCATTATTGGAAATTGGTTGTACTTTTCTAGGACCTGCTGATTTATTCCAGATAATGTTGAGTTTTGTTCTGCTAAATCTAGGATGTAGCTCAGCTCTATGCTCTCCCTGGAAAATTTAAACTTAAATTTACTAATGCTCGGTATCGAAGTAGTTCTGTTACTTGTGTAAGTCTAGTCTGTGCATCGAAATTACTCTCTTCCTTCCTTGAAACTGTCTACTTAAGTTGAGTAATGCTACTGCTGGGTATGAAAAGAATTTTCTCACCTGTATATTGTATTACCTCCAGGTCAGGGGAATCAAATGAAAGAGGGCGAGACCCAAGAGGCGCTCCACTCACTAGGCTGCACTGGAAGCAAGCATCGGTATGTGGAAAAGGCTGGAGATGCAAAGGCAAAGGCAAAGCTCTCAGGAAAGGAGAAAGGTGGCTGCACTGCATGGCATGGCTGTTGCATGGAGTAAAAGTGAAACCTGCCATGCCAAATCTCACTCACTCACCCCCCACGTACACCCACACCAACACCCAGCAGAGCATAGCAGAGCAGAGCACAACCAAGTCCAACTGTACTCTGCCCATCCTACATGTGCCCCATGTGCGCAGCAACTACACCAAACAACTACTCGCCCCGTATGGCTTTCTTACTCAACACTCCTCTCCTCCTCATTTACAAAAGGGCTTGGCCTCTTCTCAACCCAGAGCTAGCTAGGGAAGACGAAGCACAGCAAGACCTGATAGTGAGTGATAATCCATCCAGGAGCAGCAGCAGCAGGTCTGTTCCTTGTTCTCCCTCCCCTTAGTTTACCTCCTTGTTGCCTACCTAGCTGCCTTGTCTTGTTCATAGCCTGATTGGTCTCTCACTCTGCTATTTCTTATAATGTCTGCAGTGTGTGTAGGTTGACCAGACTGTACATACACACACACACACACCCTTATATGTCGGAGGATCCACGGAGCGCAATGGAGGGGAGGGCGAGGCGGCGTGCCAGCCCGTCCGGGATACGCACCAAGGCAGTCAGGGTGGAGCCGGAGCCGCCGCCGACAACCAGGAGGCACGAGCCAGGGACGAGGGTGGCGGTGGTGTACTACCTGTGCCGGAATCACCACCTGGAGCACCCGCACTTCATGGAGGTGCCCCTCGCCTCCCCGCAAGGCCTCTACCTTCGAGGTTAGTTAGTAAGCTGCAACTGGTGCCTGCTCAGTAGTTTATTGTAGGATGATGACTTACCATGAATGATTGCAATTTATTTGTTCAGATGTGATTGGCCGGCTGGACGACCTGAGAGGGAAGGGAATGGCAGCCAAGTATTCCTGGTCCTGCAAGAGGTACCTACATACATACCCATCGATCTCGAGACCCGTCTGTGATAGAATAAACATTGTGTTTATTCATGAGGCAACGATGCAATGCAGGAGCTACAAAACTGGGTTCGTGTGGCACGACCTGTCTGCGGATGATCTGCTGCTGCCCACGCAAGGAACAGAGTACGTCCTCAAGGGCTCCGAGCTCCCATTCGACCACTCAAAGCCTCTGCCAATGCCAGGTATGAATCATGAGCAACTGTAATCTGTTCCTTTTTCGAACTGCTACTTAATCATGTACTACTGTTTCAGATCATCAGCAGAGTAATGCAGTATGTGCAAACAATGTAAAGGTTCAGCCTTGCAAGCCGGCTCGACAACAAGAGTCGCCTCCTTCTCCTGGATCATCGAACCAAGGGTGGACTTCCAAGTCTCCGTCCCCTACTCCTACAACTTACCCTGCAGTTCCAGTCATCAAAGAGGAAGTACCGCTGCCGCCGCCACCACCACCATCAACAACTACAACTTGTGCTGATGTTGTTCCAGCCATCAAAGAGCACGCGGTGCCACCGCGACTTCCCCAGCTGGTCTTGCTATCAACACCGTCCGCCTCCACCATTGGGGATGAAGAGCAATGCAGATTGCCACCACATTCAGGCTCCTCGAGCAACTCGTCCCCCAAGACAAGCATGGCTTCCTCAGACACAAGCTCACCCAGCCCTCCCAAACTAGCAGCGACAGGGAGCGACGCGGCCACACAAACAGATGATAAGGCGAGGTGGGACGATGTGAAACTGCAACGCAGACAGGACACAGCAAGAGCGGCATCGCCGGAAGGGCCAGAGATCGTCGTGGACGAGCCCCATTCAACCCATCCGCTTGCAGGGGAGCACCCTCGTAGCAGGAGGAGCGGGACCCTGCAGTCTCTGATACGGGCGGAGGCGGCCGGCCGGAGGAGGTGCCTTCCTCTGCCGGTGGAGGACGAGAGGGCTGCCGCTGCTGCTGCCACGGGCGGCTCCGTCAGCGGCAGGCTGAAGCCAGCCAACCTGCTGATGCGCCTCATGGCCTGCGGGCCAAGCCACCCCGGCGGCTTCGGCTTGGTGCAGACGTCTTCGTACAAGCCGTGTTTCCCGCAGCTTGAGTACCCGTCGTCTCCGGAGCTGTCTCCTCTCGGCGCACTGAAGCCTGCAGAAAATTGCAGTGGCCGCCTGCTCGACGGTGCACTTAAATGCTCTTCTTCTTCGTCTCGCAGTCACCAGGAAGGGTACGCACGTAATGCCGATCGATCGCCGCCTTGGTTTACATCATTATCTGTCTGTACATGTTCATGCCTGCCTGCCATTTCTGAATATATCGATCCTGAAGCACGTAACACATTTCAGAGTTATTTGCGAAGAAGAAGCGTGGCCGAAAGGGTTTAACAGCAACCTGTCGAGAAGCGCGAGCAAGAGGACGAGCGAGCCGTCGTCGGGGAGGACGGCCTCTTGTTCAAAGGTGGTGTCGTTCCGGGACGAATAGGCGACGAAGATGGAAGAAATTAAGGTATAGAAAGTGGTACTATAAAACTAAATCTGTATGCAATTGCAATGCGACCAACTGATGATTAAGCACCGCAGGGAGGAACGCTGCAGGAGCTCATCCACTGTATAATGAGTTGCTTCAAGAAACTCAGCACAGCAGTACGATCTGTTTCGGTTCCATGAACTGGGTGCGGCTCTTCTTCTTCGTCTTCTTTTCTTGTCTGGCTGTGAATTTAGCGCGGATCGGATTCGGAGGTAATAAACAGCACAAGATGTTGTCGACTCCCTCCGTTCCTGATTCTTGTCGTTGTTTGGACTAAAACCACCACGACAAGAATTATGGAACGGAGGGAGTGCCTAGCTACTATATATGTTGGCAGTTGGTTGTTACAGAATGGATTCTACAGAATGTAGCAGGTAGTACTAGGTACTCCCTCCGTTCCCAAATAATTGTCTTTCTAGCCATCTCAAATGGACTATAACATACGGATGTATGTAGACATGTTTTAGAGTGTAGATTCATTCATTTTGCTCCGTATGTAGTCATTTGTTGAAATCTCTAGAAAGACAATTATTTAGGAACGGAGGGAGTATATATGTTGATAGTAACTTGTTGTTGTGAAAATAAATATTGAATGAAAATGTTGTTTGTTGTTGTTGTACTAGTAGTAATGAAGTTTGCTTTGAGAGCAAGGAAGGAATGAAATTTGGTGGTCTAGTTAGTTACTCCTTGGCTAATAATACACTAATAGTTGCTTGTGGAGTACAAATGCAAGCTGACCGAGATTCAGATCTGGCAGCTTCTTGTTGTACTCACTCACTCACTCACCTACTGTATTAGAGCAGAGCAGAGCAGAGCAGTAGTCTTGTCTACTCCACCGCTACCATCAGTGGCTAGTACAGTGTTTCACCTCAGCAGGATAGGTACATTACATAGGTGCACATGTACTACCCACTAGGTAGGTACGTATACGTTGATGGGCATACAGTATTAGCAGGCTGTGATTTTTCAGCAGCCAGCTGGTCTGCACCATTGTGTGTAAAAATATATGCATTTCATGGTTAATTGTTGCTGGGACAAAATTGGCTGCTGGTTGGTACCTTTGATAAAGTCGAACCGAACGTTTGACCAAGTGTATATATAGGATAAACTATCGACGTCTACAACGCTAAAAAAATGAGTAAATAAAATTATGAAAGTAAAATGCATGATGAATCTAGCAATATTGTTTTTTGTATTTTATAAGTACTTGTATGTTTTCTTTAAAACTTTGTAAAACATGTGTATGGTTGACTTTGAGAAAACAAAATGTGCACTGCTTTATGAAACGGAGGGCGACTGAGACCAAAAATGAAGGGTAAATTACCTAGTACTAGTATCATGCTGAAGAAGCCAGTGACAAAGCATAACGAACACACACGGGCGCTTTTGGTTGTCTCTACTCCTATAAAAATCTGAGTTGGTGGTGATGGTGTGTCTACCATCTACAATTTTCGACCATTGGATCTATATCCGACGCATGGGAGGCAGCCCACTTATCATTTGCAAAAGAACCCGTGTGCTCTATGTCCTGCTCCATCGATCCCCAACTCACCCAACCAGCAAACTAGAGCTAGAGGCATTCGATCCTTCTCGAAGAGGGGAGAACACAGTGGAACCGAACTGGCCAACTGCCGCTGTCGCTCACACGCCGCCGGCGCCGGCCGCTCCCAATTCCTCTTCGGCAGCAGCCCCACCACTCATGCCACCTCCACCTCCTCCTCCCACCTCCTGCCTGTTATCTCTTCTTCCCCTTACCCTGTCTCCTTCAATGCCGATGTCGGCATGTACGCCGCCGGCGCCGTATGTCCCCGACGTCCGCGAAACCTCTTCTGTCTCATTCTTTGATGCAGAAGCCCCTCCGACCGCCATTTGCCCCTAACGCATCTCATCCGGCGCCGACATCGGCAAGTACTGTTGGAAATATGAGCAATTTACCGAATGATTTTATTAACAGAAAAAGTAGATAAAACATGGCTAGTATAGCAGTGATAAAATAAGCCATGCGATTTGACAAAGAGAAGGTAAACAACATGTTCATATATGAACCGTAACTAAACATATGTAGAGCAGATAGTATAGCAGGTGGCACATATGACTCTAACATATCCAGGGCAAATACTAGAAGCAAGAATCAGAGCGGGACTTCTAATGAAAGGAGAAGAATACGTCGGCACAAAGAGCAGAAAAGCGCCGGACTTGGGGTCGGTGTCCTCGCCGCCATGTCGCCGAGGAGGTCGCTGACGTCGGGAAGAAGTCGTCGTCGGCGACCGGATCGTCCGTGATGAAGCGGCCGGTTGTCGTCTTGGCGCTCCCAAAACCTTATCACCCTTCTCCGTCAGACAGACTCAAAAGGTGCGGTCTCGGAGGCCTCTCGTCTGACGTGCGGTGCACGCCGCAAGTCGGGATGAGGAAGACAAAGAACAAGAGAGATTGGAACGTGTGGCGAGAGGAAGAGGACCTTCGATGTGTCTCTCGGAGAGGAGCGACCTCTCTTATATAGGCACAGAGAGAGGACACACGAACAGCTGCGACGGAAGGTGAAGCAACGGAGGGAGGCGAAATGAACAGGCAGCACGCGAAGGGTGCGCCGTTCGTATTAATTATGCACTACCGCAAAAACTTTTCAGCTCCCAAGTAACCTTTCATAAAGCCGTAGTGCGTGACAAAAATTAGACATCGGCTCGGCTCATTCCCGTGGCGCGGCACGGCGCGGCTTGACGAGGCGTGGCGTGGCGAGGCGGGCAGCGGAGGAGCGCGCGTGGATGCCCCTCTTGTTCTCATGCTCATACAAGTAGGGAAAGAACCTCCCTTATAAGGAGGTCCAACTCTCACTAAACTAGCAATGTGGGACTAAACTTTAGTAGTATCCCTTGCCTTGCACAAATGGGCAAAGTGGGCCTCTAGGATTTATTAGGAATTTCTAAAATAGTTATTGGGCTGCCCAAATAGACTAAATTCCAGCAATCCCCCACCAGATCCCAGAGGCACACAGAAATTTGCCTTTGGTTCCAAAACACTGCTTTTATATACCGGTACCAAGATGGAGACTGTTAAGTTGAACTTCCACCTAGAACTCTATGCTACACTAGTAAGCAACTTGAACAATGGATCGGGCCTTGAATCGCAAGTTTTCTGCGAATCTAGCTTCACATAAATCCTTGACCGCACGTAGCTACCGTGGATCTTCCCCGCAGTGGAGCTTATCGTCATACTCCGTGACCTTTCATGAGTTTACTAGAGAACCCTACTCTCATAGATTGCGACGTTTGACAATCGGACTTATATAGGTGTGTTCTTCAAAAGATGTTCTGCAGACAACATCTCTCGCTTCAAAGAGCCACTTGGAACACATTAAGATATACATCAACCTGCCATGCAGATTAGGAGAGTATTGCATCTTCATGGAGTGGTATTTTTAACAGTAAGGATACTCTCCTCCCAGTTGACCAACAGCTTGTCTTCCATATCTAATTCACGGGATCTCCGATCACAAAGAATAGGTTACCACTGTGAACAACTCATATTGTGGGTCTCATACCCATCTCCCTCGATGCATTATCTATCACGTTACGTGATAGACCCTTAGTGAAAGGATCCTCCAGATTTCTAGACGTTTGGATATAAACCAATGCAATAACTCCGGAGTTTCTCATTTTTCTGACAGACTTTAACCTTCTCTGAACATGTCTTGATGACTTCATGTTATCCTTTGAGCTGCTCACTTTAGTGATCACAGTTTGATTGTCACAGTTCATAAGGACACCTGGTACAGGTTTCTCAACTACCGACAAGTCATTCAAGAGCTGACGAAGCCAATCTGCTTCGACCGTAGTTGTATCTAGTGATGTGAGTTATGCTTCCATTGTTGACCTCGTTAAGATGGTCTGCTTGCAAGACTTCCAAGAAACAGCGCCACCTCCATGAGTGAATACATATCCGCTCGTGGCCTTTATCTCATCAGCATCTGAGATCCAGTTTGAGTCACTATACCCTTCAAGCACCTTTGGGTGCCCGGTGTAGGGAATTCCATAATTTGCAGTGCCTTTCAAATAACACAAAACTCTTTCTAGAGCTTTCCAATGCACATCTCTGGTTTTGAGACAAACTGCTCAACTTGCTAACAAAGAAAAGAGATGTCGTGTCTTGTAGCATCGCTAAGTACATAAGCGAGCCAATGATCCGAGAATATTTCAATTGGTCTCTAGCAATTATCCGATTCTTTCGAAGCAACACACTAGCATCATATGGTGTTGGAGATGGCTTGCAGTCACTGTAGCCAAAGCGACTCAAGATCTTTTCCACATAGTGGGGTTGAAGCAATGTAATCCCACCATCATCGTCTCTCAAAAACTTGATGTTCAGAATGACATCAGCCACTCCTAAATCCTTCATCTAAAAAACAGCGAGATAGGAAATCCTTTACCTCCTTAATAACATTCAGATTTGTTCCGAAAATCAGTATGTCATCAACATACAAGCAAAGCATAACTCCCTCGCCCCCACCATGGCGATAGTACACACATTTGTCGACCGTTCACAACAAAGCTCAGAGTCATAAAGTTCTTTCGAACTTCTCATGCCATTTGTTTGGGTGCTTGCTTGAGTCTATACAAAGACTTCAAAAACTTGCACACTTTCCCTTCCTGGCCATCTATTACAAACCCATCTGGTTGTTCCATATAAATTTCCTCATCCAACTCTCCATTTAGGAAAGCAGTCTTAACATTCATTTGATGAACGAGAAGACCGTGTGAGGCAGCTAGTGAAAGTAGAACTCGAATAGTGGTCAGTCGAGCCACAGGTGAGTAAGTATCAAAGAAGTCTTCACCTTCCTTTTGGGTATAACCCTTAGCCACGAGCCAAGCCTTGTACTTTTCGATAGTAGCATCCGGCCTAAGCTTCTTCTTGAATACCCATTTGCATCCTATAGGTTTTCACCCATAAGGACGATCAGTTATCTCCCAAGTTTCATTCGCCAAGATGGAATCCATCTCGCTAAGAACCGCTTCCTTCCAGTAGTCAGCATCTTCCGATGCATAGGCCTCCGAAATAGAACTGGGAGTATCATCTATGAGATACACAAGAAAATCATCACCAAAGGACTTTGCTGTCCTCTGTCTCTTGCTCCCAGTAGGAACTTCATTGTTCTCCTCCACATGACTTTCAAAGTGTTCCATCGAAATGGCAGGTTCGGTAATTGCAACTGGTTCCTGATTCAATGAACTAGGCATCTCCTGATTAGATGAGGCAGCCATATCCTTCATGGGAAAGATATCTTCAAAGAAAGTCGCATCATTCGACTCCATGATCGTACCGACATGCGTGTCAGATACCTCCGATTTTACAACCAAGAATCTATAGCCAATGCTATGAAAAGCATATCCCAGGAAAACACAATCCATAGTCTTTGGTCCAAGCTTCCGCTTCTTTGGAATTGGAATATTGACTTTCGCCAAACAACCCCATGTTCGCAGATAAGAGAGTTTTAACCTTTTCTTCTCCCATTCCTCGAATGGAGTTATTTCTTTGTTCTTTGTGGGGACTCGATTTAGGACATGACATGTCAAATATCGCCTCCCCCACCATGCCTTGAGAGACCCGATGTGTCTAACATGGTGTTAACCAAATCGTTAGAGTACGGTTCTTTCTTTCGCCACCCCATTTTACTGAGGTGAGTAGGGAGGCGTCCTCTCATGGATTATACCATGTTCCGCACAAAAAGCATCAAATTCATTGAAAAAATACTCTCCACCACGATCGGACCTAAGCCTCTTGATTTTCGATCAAGTTGGTTTTCCACTTCAGCTTTATATATCTTGAAAAAATTCAAAGCCTCATCCTTAGATTTTAGAAGATACACACGGCAGTATCTAGTGGAGTCGTCAATTAACGTCATGAAATATTTCTTTCCACCTTTTGTCAAAACACCATTCATTTCACATAGATATGAATGTATAAGTTCTAGTGGTGCAAGATTTCTCGTCTCCGCGGTCACGTGAGACTTACGAGGTTGCTTAGCTTGCACACACACTTGACACTTAGATCCCTTGACAGTGGTGAAACTAGGGATTAAGTTCAACTTCGCTAATCGCGACATGCAACCAAAGTTAACATGACAAAGACGTGAATGCCACACATTTGATTCACTATTGTTGCAAATATGATTAACAACTTTATTGCAAATGTCGATAAGGATAAACAAACAGGCCTCCCGACTCATAGCCTTTACCAACAAAGGTTCGATACTTGGATATTACAAATTTATTCGACTCAAAGATAAGCTTATAGCCATCTCTACACGAAGAGATCCGCTAACAAGATTTTTATTGACGGAGGGACATAATGCACGTTCTTGACCAAGACGATCTTCCCCAAGTAAACTTCAGATCGACCATGCCAACACCACGAACAAAAGCACTTGAACCGTTGCCCATCGGCGGGTTGAAGTCCCCGCATCGATAAGACGAAAACATGGAAATATCACCGCATACATGCACATTAGCACCCGTGTCAATCAACCAATCAGAGAATGACATCTTTGAAAGAATAGTGGAAATATACCATACCCAAGATCCTTCATGTCAATGTCTCCGATGACAACATTAGCGTGTCGTGTCAAAACCGCGGATCTCGGGTAGGGGTCCCAAAGCGTGCGTCTAGGCGGATGGTAACAGGAGACGAGGGACACAATGTTTTTACCTGTGTTCGGGCCCTCTCGATGGAGGTAAAACCCTACGTCTGCTTGATTGATATTGATGATATGGGTAGTACAAGAGTGGATCTACCACGAGATCAAGGAGGCTAAACCCTAGAAGCTAGCCTATGGTATGATTGTTGAGATGTAATGTTCGTCCTACGGACTAAGGCCCTCCGGTTTATATAGACACCGGAGAGGCTAGGGTTACACAGAGTCGGTTACAATGGTAGGAGATCTACATATCCGTATTGCCAAGCTTGCCTTCCACGCCAAGGAAAGTACCTTCCGGACACGAGCCGGAGTCTTCAATCTTCTATCTTCGTAATATGGGAGTCCGGCGGATATTGATAGTCCGGCTGTCCGGACACCCCCTAGTCCAGACTCCTCAAGAGCCCTCGAACCGGTCTTCAATGACGATAAGTCCGGCGTGCATAATGTTCGGCATTGCAAGGCGGGTTCCTCCTTGAATAATCCGGAGAAGGTAATGAACACCGGATAGTGTCCGACTCGCAAAATAAATTCCACACTCTAACGTAGAGAATAAAATATACACTTAGCTCAATCTGCTTTGGCGTATTATGCGGCGTGACATCACACCGCAGCCAAGCCCTCGCTTGAATCGTTTTTACTACTCCACCTCGGACGTTTAGCGGCGGTTTCAGGCACGCCTTATCGAGCGTAGATCGTGTTCCCCTTATTCCGGATCCTCATCAATACGTGCGTGGGTAACCCAACCGCTCCGCCGCCACACCTCCTCTATCGAAGGGAATCTCAAGCGGTCACGGAGACGGCCCTTGGTATTTCTCCCCTTTATAAGAGGACCAAGGCCTGTCCTTGTTCTTCAATCCCGCATCGAATCTTTCCTCCGCCCCGGTTCCAACACCTAGAGCTTGATTCGAGCGCCTCGGATCCTCAACAATGTCCGGTTCCGACCTCCGGGGCGGTGGATGCCCTCCTCCGTCACGGAGGAGGACATATTGAAGTTGCGTGAGGCCAAGCACCGCCTATGAAGTTTCAAGACAGTTGCTGCCCGGGCAGGCCGTGCCAACCCCGAGCCCGGCGAATCGCTGCCAGATCTCACCTTCGCCGGGTTTAGGCTTCCCGACGGATCCCTTCGTGAGAGGGCTCTGCTCTACTATGGGCTAGATTTCCACGACTTAGCTCGAGTCCATCCTCCACATCTCCGCATTTATTATTGTCTGCGAAGCCTTCCTCCGCGTCATCCCCACTTCGCCTATGGCTGAAAACCTTTAAGGTGGAGCCAAGATGATTGGGGGCGTCAGCGAGTCGGCGGGCGACCATAAGCAAGAAGGTCGATGCCCGTGGCTCAAGGTTCCTTCCAAGAGGAACCGGATTGTGGCAGCAGGAGGGTTTTACATCATCGCTCCAAGGCGACAAGCAAAGCCGCCGCCCTCATTCCGCCTTTAACCTCCACGGCAATCGATGTCGTGGGTCAACCAAGGCTCAACTGGGGCCGTCCAAGACGTGCCTTCACTACAGGGCCGGATTCGAGACCTCCAAACGAGGGAGATCAACCTGATCAAGGTGATGCAGGTCATGCTAATTAGGCATCTTCCGCCCTGCAAACGTCGTCCTCTCCGTCTATGGGAGTACAATCCTTAGGGACCTCGTATTCTCCAACATTTTATGGGTGCGTCACCCACGGAGATGTACAAGCTGTTCTTCGGACCGCAGGTCGCGTGTCCGGATTTGGCCGAGGACGCAGGCCTAAGCCGCGATCGCCCGGATACTCAGGTAAATAACTCAGAGTTCGGACATTCCGTTAGTATGCCTTTCAAAAGTTCGTCTCCTGACCCTTTGTTCTTTATAGGAATGGGTAGCGCGATCAAGGCTGATAAGGTGTCCGGCCCCCCTCCCAGAGACCGCATCGGAGCCCGTGCTGGTCAGAATGTTGGAGGTTGCGCCCACAAAGGGGGCGACGGGAAATAAAGGAGCTAATATTTTGCCCGAAGAAGCGATCAAGAGGAGGAACCAAGAACCCTCCCTTCAAAGGGAAGAGGACCGCCCGACGATCCGGAGGCCAAAGCCCCTAAGCGTGGGAAGAAATCCTCACGAAGTCCGGCGTCCGGAGAGAATCCGGACGCACAATCATCGCCGAGGACCAGCTCTCCAACGAGCCGTAAGTATAAAAAGAGGAAGTTAATTAATAAAGAAGTACCTTCATTTGTGCTTCAGAGGTAACCGAACTATTTATTTCGCATTCGGATCGCAACCTTCTCGATGAGTTCGTCTTGGGGACCTACTTCCGGAGATGATGGAGAGCGACACGCCTCCGTCTCAGCAGCCGCCAGATGAGGCAAAGAGCTCAAGTGTCGTCGTGGAGGGCGTCCCGAGTCCGGAGGGGCCAGAGTTCGCACCCACCGAGTCCGGCTGGAGGATCAAGAGTCTCGCTGAGAGGGCGTCTGTTTGAAGATCACCGTGCGTTAATGCGCATGGTGATTGGAAGGATTTCGTCCACGGCGGATTGTAATGCCGCCATGAGCTTGTCGGGCGGGATTTGTGGTATCGAAAGTGGTGCACCCTTTGTCCTTTAACAGTTTTGCATATAAAAATGCGCCAGATAGATAGTAGCCCCTCAGACTCGGTAGGTTGTCGGCAACGACAGCGTACTGAGGATCGAAATCTAATGAATTGAAGTCCGTCGTTCCTATGCAGGTGGCGGATGGTCCGGGGGCTAGCCGGACTAGAGAGTTTGCCGAGCTAACTCGGCAACTTGACGTGGCAGATGAGGTCATCGCACTTGTCAATAGGCGAATTGATGAGTCGCAAGGTAAGATAGTTCTCCGCAGCCGATTTATTGAGTGGGTCAAACCCCGCCTCTGATACATTATATGTCGTTTCTCGCATCTTTGCTCTTGTGGAGAACCTTCGGCCGAACTTGCTCTAGCTAAGGAGCAAGCCCGGCGGAGTGACGCGCTGCCTCAAGGGCGCCGAGGAGTTGAAAGCCAAAAAGGCGGCGCCCGCCTAAGCGAGGCGGAGGTGGCCGAATTGGCCGCGAAGTAAAGGATGCTACCGACCGCAATGAGGCTCTTGAAAGGGAGCGGTTATCGGGCGGGAAGACCGAAAAAGGCCACCGCCGGTTAAGGATGCCCGCTCGCAATGCGGGCTACGAAGGAGGAGTTGCGCCAAGCCGAGAGATCGCGGCCGGCAAGCCTTTTCGATCGTCGCCGGTTCATGGATGCCAAGTATGCTCAATTTGAGCGGCTGTGGAGTTTGGAGGATCCGTATATGGACCTGGCTGCGAGTGCGGTGATGCCGTTAAGAACTTCCGGAGCTGGGGATCACGAGGCGGAAGAGTTATATTGGTCTCAATTCCACAATCCGGATCGCCCTCTTCCGCCGACGGACAGGTTGGCGAATGGGCCGAACTAAATAGATCGTCCGGATGGCCATGATCGACATCGTGGCCTATGTCCGCCGAGAGGTCCAAGGCGACGAGCTACTTGCCTATTGCAGCAATTCCTTGGGCGGTGCCGCACATCAAGGAGATGAAACGGTCGGCTGCGACGAGGGCGCGGATGGCTCGCCCGTGTGAAGGCGCAGATGTCCAAGATGGACGCCACATTTATTCTGCCGCCGAGGGTTCGGATGGAAACCGGCTTCTGCCGAGCATTATTTCGGGAAGTTATGCATGGCGCTCGTGTAATGGAGTCGCAGTGCTCAAAAATGTAACGCTCAATTGAACGCATTAACTTGTAGATCAATGATTATAGTATGAATGCTTTTTATACTTGTGCTTCCAAGTAGTAAAACTTCTCTGTCGGCCGCTTCGATACTTGTGTATAACCCGAAGATGCGTCTTGACTTCAGCCCCTTGCACAAGGTGCTGGGGTGTTCGCAAAATAGCGCGTTTTCACACTTTAATCCGACGCCTCGGTCCCGTTATGAGGAGGTGATAGCGAGCTTAACGAGGCAATCCGGACTATAATGCTTTATCTCTTTCACTTAGCGATGGAGCTCGAGGGTGGGGCTACGATATAGCCTCGATGACACCGCACATCTCCGGATTCGGGTGCGTATGTGCTGACCGAAACGGTCCTTCGTCAAGCGGGAATTCTAAACATTCCGATAGTCGATCGAGTGGTGACGGACTCTCGCCGCATCATAATGATCGATTTCGGCTTTCTCTACTAAGGTGCTTGCCCGGCGAATCGGGCACAATCGCAGAGTTCTCCGGTGCCGTTAGCCGATGATACGGAACGTAAGGCTGCAAAACACAGAGCCGCAAACCCAACATTTGACCAAAGACATGATTCGGAGCTGATGCATATAATGCCTAACTCGAGACGCCGAACACTCCCGAAGGTGTTCGGACTTTATAATAATGGGCGGAATTATGCCCTAAGCCCCTAGTGTCCAGGTACGGGCATGGTCTTCTGACGCGGCCAATGCCAAAGCGTCAGGCTCCGCTTTGGCTATACGAAGAAGCCAGTGGAGAGTAACAACAAGAGACAGTGATAAAAAGGTCTACGCAGGGTCTTAATCTGAAAAGAATCCTTGCAACGGGTCCCTCTTGCACGCTCGCTACCGTGTCTCCGCTAGGCCGTTATCTGGGACGGGTAAGCACGTTGTTCATCTAGAAAAAGAGGAACGCTTAGTTTTTAGAAACAGTTCGTGCAAAAAATATGCAAAAGAATAAATATAAATAATTAAAGCAAGGTTTATATGAAACCGCGGTCGGTTGCTTGCAGCCCTTGTGAAAGGGTATGCGACTAGGGAGCCCTAGCCTTCGAGTCCGGATTCGTCTATCCGAGTCCGGGTCGTTAAGTGACCCTCGACTTTGAAATGGCGCCATGTGGACCGGCATCTTAAGTGTAAGGGACGCGTAATGTGGTATGGCGTTGAAGCGATTAAAGCCCTTCGTCCCAACAAAGGCTTGATATTCACTTTTAAATGGGACGATATGGAAAATTAATTTTTCGCGTCGAAAGTTGTTTGGCGATCCAACACGACTTCTAGTAATACCGAGCTCGTGCACTTGGCGTAAGGGCTCGGCGCCTCCTTTGAAGGAAGTGCGGCCGTGTCGAATTTTGGTAGGGTCTATCCCCATCCGACGGATTGTGTTTGAATATATCGGTTTAAGTCACGCCTCCGCCCATTAGGACGTTTAGAATTGTAATCCGTCTATGATCGGATTCAATATCGAGGAGTCCGTCCGCGCTTCAAACGCTTCTAGAATAGTCGGTGGTCGAAAGTGATTGGTTTTGATATCCAATCTCTACGGTTTCTTGGGCTGGACCGTCTGAGCTCTTTTAGAAAGTGCCGCCTGTTTTCCGTGCCCTCACATGAAGTGAGTTTATGCTTTGACCCCTTGTGGGAAAGTATTTTGTTTTCGGTGTCCTATTTGGCGGGTTTATCTTCTTCGCTGACGCGTCGAGCCCTTGTGTTCGGCGTTTAATCGGCGGACTATTTGAAAACCAAGCAATCCTCGTGGGTGTGATTTATGGGCCTTCCGGGTACCGTGGATTTGACATATCCGACCCGAAATTTTATGTAGGTTAGACAGTTCGTCACTGTCATTCTTGAGGGGCTGAGTTTTATGATTGGGCCGCGAGCTTTTGAATCCGGCGTTAACTGCCATGCTCTTTTGGCCTTTCTCTTTATTCCGCATCGCTCCTTTCTCGCGCCGTGATTTTCCGTTTCCATCTCTTATCTCGGATGTACTTGGGTCGCTAGTGATGCTTCTAGCTAGCCAGCTATCCTCTCCCGCACAGAAGCGGGTCATGAGGCTTGTTAATGCGGTCATTGTCCTCGGTTTCTCTTGACCGAGGTGCCTGTCAAGCCATTCGTCTCGGACATTTTGCTTGAAAGCGGCTAAGGCTTCAGCGTCCGGACAGTCGACTATTTGGTTCTTTTTGGTAAGAAACCTGTTCCGCATTTCCTGACCGACTCTCCGGCTGTTGAGTTATATGACTTAAATCATCGCAGATCCGAGGACGGACATAAGTCCCTTGAAAATTTGCTCTAAACGCTTACTCGAGCTCTTCCCAACTTCCAACAAGAGTTTTACGGGAGGCTTTTGAGCCAATGAAGGGCTGGCCCTTTGAGCTTGAGGGTAGGTATTTTATGGCGTGGAGATCGCCTCCTCCGCCATATGTATATGCAGATATAATCTTCTATCCGCACTCTGTGGTCCGTTGTTCCGTCGTAGGCCTCTATGTTTATGGGTTTAAACCTGCTTTGGAATTCATGATCCAAGACCTCGTCGATGAAACATAGTGGGTGTCGGCGCCCAGATTTGTATGTGCCGCTATCGTCGGACACTTGACGTGTTGCTTTGCTTGGGGTTTTCTTTTGGGTCCGTAGATGGACTGGCTGGGCCATTGACGGCGGGGCTCTATGGCCTCCTCGTCAACTCGAAGCACTTACGCTTTGGGTAGCTCTTCGATTTGTGGCCATTACCGTATTTATCTGCGGTTTTGAGTACTTTGCTCCATCTTATTCGGGCGTGTCTTCCGCTGTTTTGAGCTTCCGTTTTTCGTTCTTGAGCTTCTTCTCAGTAGCGATGAGCCTGCGCTTAAAGAGCTCTTGTTCGACGGGGTCTTGGCGCGACGAGTTCGTCGTCATTGAAGCTTGTTTCGCCTTGGAGGGAGGTATATTGTTATGATCCTCAACTTTGTTAAATGCCGCCCTCCGGTGAGGGCTTGCTTCAAGGCCCTCCTCTGCTTGCCGAGTCTTCTTTGGAGGGGTTGTCTTCGCACTTTCGGGTATTGTTATTTCTGTGCGGAATCTATGTTCTTCTTGTGGCAAGATTTTGAGCGGCGCCACGACGCCGGCATTTGGGCTCCTTCTTTAGAGAGTCTGCCTCCGCTGCTTTTAGCCCTCCCTTCTTTCGGGTATCCACCATGTATACGCTATATGACGAGGTGGCCTTCCAAAGGCCTCAGTAGGCGCTGGTTCTGCTCGCTCTCGGCATCGCCGCCCATGGCATCGATGTCATCGGAGTCGTAGTCAGCATGTCGGTTAAATCCTCGGCGCTGGCTACAAAGTGGGTGGTGGGTGGGCTCTAAATTTCTTCGTCGTCCGAACTCCAACCATCCTCGCCGCATCGGCCAGACTCTCCGATAGCGAGAGATGCTTGAGAATTCGTGATATCGCCAAAAGGCGAGTCTTTGGAAAGATGTCCGCGGGTGAATTCCATAACCGCGCCCAATCCGGATTAATTGGTAGGCGCGGGAGGCCCGGAGTCCGTGCCTCGGGATCACGAAGTTCGCGAGGGACAAGATTGGTATTCGCCCCATTGCCGTGGATGTTGAAGCCCCGGGCGGCGTTTATCCACCGCCTCGATATGGGCAATCGGCTCGGGTAGCCGGCAGATCCGAAAAGCGCCACCAAAGCACCGTCCGTGGCAGAGCTAGATCATGCCCATCGCCACAAGTCTTGCGGCGCTTGGCGTGGCTCGAGTCCGTCGAAGATCAAGTCTCCGCGGTCATCGCCATGAAGTTTAAGCTTCCGAATCGACTGACGGCTAGGGGCGAGCTTCGATCTGCTCCAGATGGCCAAGAGAATTGCCCGCAGCAAAAGCCGCCGAATCTGAAGATCTGTCCGGGAGAAAAGTCTCACCGGACAGCGTTGATGGTTGAAGATGCCATCGAGCCTATCGGTGGCGACACGAGGAACTCTCAATGAAAGCACCAATGTCGGTGTCAAAACCGCGGATCTCGGGTAGGGGGTCCCGAATCGTGCGTCTAGGCGGATGGTAACGGAGGAGACGAGGGACACAATGTTTTTACCTGTGTTCGGGCCCTCTCGATGGAGGTAAAACCTTACGCCCCGCTTGATTGATATTGATGATATGGGTAGTACAAGAGTGGATCTACCACGAGATCAAGGAGGCTAAACCCTAGAAGCTAGCCTATGGTATGATTGTTGAGATGTAATGTTCGTCCTACGGACTAAGGCCCTCCGGTTTATATAGACATCGGAGAGGCTAGGGTTACACAGAGTCGGTTACAATGGTAGGAGATCTACATATCCGTATTGCCAAGCTTGCCTTCCACGCCAAGGAAAGTACCTTCCGGACATGAGCTGAAGTCTTCAATCTTCTATCTTCGTAATATGGGAGTCCGGCGGATATTGATAGTCCGGCTGTCCGGACACCCCCTAGTCCAGGACTCCCTCAAGCGGTCTTGCCGCCTTTCCCAGGATGACGCTTGTCATAGCGATTGGGGCAACTAGGAGCCCAATGACCAGGATCTCCACACACATGACAAGCACCTTTCTTCTTGTCACTCTTCTTCTTGAAGTTCGTGTGTTGTACAGCCTTGTTCTTCCCATCAAACTTTGCTTTACCATCAAGCTTGCCCTTGTTCTTGAACTTGTGGGACTAGAAGTTTTTCTTCTGTACCAGATTGGCACTAGATCCTCCCTCAATACCTCGAGCACGTGTGTCCTTTGCTCTCGCCTTCTCTTCCACATCAAGAGTACCAATGAGATTCGGACGGAAAACTCCTGTCTCTTATGCTTCATGAGTAGCAACGCTCCTCCATGAAGGAGGAAGCTTAGTGATAATACCCCGCAACAAACTTGTCCGTAGGATACTGATTGAAGTGCTCAAGTTCTCTAGCAAATGATCGTATCTCATGAGCCCGCTCAACCACGGAGCTCTTGGTCATCCTGTAATCATAGAATTGCTCCATGATGTACAACTCGATGCAACATCCGAGACCCCAAACTTGGCCTCAAAAGGTCTCACATATCTTTTCCATTGTCAATTGACGATAAGCATCAACTATGTTCTCACCAAGAACACTCGAGAGAGCAGCCTTAAACAAGGTATCCGTTTTACGAAAAGCTTGTGCCTGTTGGGCATCTTGCTCTCCTTCAGTTTGCCAAGAGTGGCGTCATAGCAACTCATGGTTTGAAACCATAAGACTGCTCTCACGCGCCACCTCTTATAGTGGATACCCTCAAACATAGGAGGTCTCATGGAAGCAGCAAAACCATTCGAGGTAAATTGCCTATAATAAGGTTTTTGGAGTGTTGGAAATATGAGCAATTTACCGAATGATTTTATTAACAGAAAAAGTAGATAAAACATGGCTAGTATAGCAGTGATAAAATAAGCCATGCGATTTGACAAAGAGAAGGTAAACAGCATGTTCATATATGAACCGTAACTAAACATATGTAGAGCAGATAGTATAGCAGGTGGCACATATGAGTCTAACATATCTAGGGCAAATACTAGAAGCAAGAACTGTAGCAGGACTTCTAACAGAAAGGAGAAGAATACGTACGGCACAACAGCAGCAGAAGCGCTAGACTTGGGGTCGGTGTCCTCGCCTGCCATGTCGTCGAGGAGGTCGTTGACGTCGGGAAAGAAGTCGTCGTCGGGGAAGTAGTCGTCGGCGACCGGATTGTCCGTGATGAAGCAGCCGATGGTCGCACCGAGCGCCCCCAAAACCTTATCACCCTTCTCCCGTCAGGACTCAAAAGGTGCGGTCTCGGAGGCCTACTGTCCCGACGTGCGGTGCACGCCGCAAGCCGAGATGAGGAAGACAACAGCAGCGCAGAGATCCACTACCGCAAAAACTTTTGAGCTCCCAAGTGACCTTTCGTAAACCCGTAGTGCGTGGCGTGGCGTGGCGTGGCGAGGCGGGCGGCGGGGGAGGAGCGCGCGTGGATGTCCCTCTTGTTCTCATGCTCATACAAGTAGGGAAAGAACCTCCGTATGTAGTCACTTGTTGAAATCTCTTGAAAGACAAAGATTTAGGAACGGAGGGGGTACATGTCAACTTTGTTCAGATGGTACAGCCCGCTAGGGAATTGTGTGGGTGGTGCACATCCTCAAGTTGAATTGTATGCCTAGGCGTGCGTGCAAGATGGTTGGCTCTAAAGTAATACTCCCTTAGTTCGAAATTACTTGTTACAGAAATGGATGTATCTAGACGTATTTTAGTTGCAGATACATCCATTTTATCCACTTTTGAGACAAATAATTTGGAATGGAGGGAGTACATGTCAATTTTGTTCCCATAGTGTAGCCAGCTAGGGAATCATGTGGGTGGGTGCACATTTTTAAGTGAAAACGTATATATGGGTGTGTGTATGATGAATGTCTCTAATTAATACTCCCTCCGTCCCAAAATACTCGTTGGAGAAATGAATAAAAATGGATGTATGTAAAACTAAAATATGTCTAGATACATCCATTCTTTCGACAAGTATTTCCGGACGGAGGGAGTACTTGTCATCAAAATGAATAAAAAGGGATGTATCTAGATGTATTTTAGTTCTAGATATACATCCCTTTTTGTTTATTTTGATGACAAATATTTTCGGATGGAGGGGATACATGCTAGCTATGTTCACGTGGTGCGGCCAGATAGGGAATCATGTTGGTAATGCACATTCTCCAGCTGAATTGTATGCCTGTGCTCGAGTGCACGATGACTCACTCTGAATGTACATGTTAATTTTGTTCACATGGTGTGGTGCTAGGGAATCGTTGGGGTGGTGCATTTTCTCAAGGTAAATTGTCTGCCTAGGCATGCGGTAAATTGTCTGCCTAGGCATGCGTGCACGATGGCTGACTCTGCATTAATACTCCCTTCGTTTTTATTTACTTTGCATATTAGGTTTGACTGAAGTCAAACTTTATAAAATTTGATCAAATTTATAGAAAAAATATAAACATTTACCATAAAAAAACTATACTATGTGAAAGTACATTCAATAATGAATCTAATGATATTGATTTGTTATTGTATATGTTAATATTTTTATTTATATATTTTGTCAATGTTTACAAAGCTTGACTTTGACCAAAACTAATACGCAGACTAAATAAAAACGAAGAGAGTATATCTTAACTTCACATGATGCGGGCAGCTTGAGAATCGTGCGGGTGAAGCACATTCTCGAGCTTAAATTTTATGTATACCTAGGTGTTTGTGCACGATGACCGACTCTAAATTAATACATGTCAATTTTGTTCACATCTAGGAAATCATTTGGGTGGTGCATATTCTCTAACTAAATTGTATGCCTAGGTGTGCATGCATGATGATTGACTTTTAAATTAACAAATGATAATTTTGTTCACTTGGTGCAGCCAGTAGTTAGGAAATCGTGTAGGCGGGTGCACATTCTCAAGCTAAATTGCATGCCTAGGCTTGTGTGCACGAAAAGTGTCTCTTTACGGAGGGAGTACAAGATTAAATCCCTTGTGTGTCTCTTTACACGTTTGCATAGTTCATAATGAACTAGCACCGTAGACCAGCTTATGAGTTGCTCCAAGAAACCCAGTACCTTGTTTGGGTGATCGTGCTATGAAACTTGGCGGGGTTCCTTTTATGAATCAGCTGGCAATTTAGTGCAGAGGAAATAACCACATATCCTTGATTAATTTGTACTCCCTCCGTCTCATAATGTAAGACATTTTTTGACACTACACTGTATCAAAAAACGTCAAACATTATAGGACGGAGGGAGTAGTTATGTAGCTAGTTGTTACAGAAAGCAGTACCTTTGTTTTGAAGATAATAATAATGATAGTCTTGTGCAAGAGTAGTAATAAGAGAAGTTTGCTTTGAGATGAAGGAAGTAAGAGAGTTATTCTTTGGTCGTGTGTTTAGTTAGTTAGTTACTCTTGGTAGCTAATAAGTGGTTACTCTTTGGACTTTGGTGGTGTATGTATCCAAATAGTAGGAATGGTAGCTGAGATTCAGATCTGACAGCCATCACTCACTCACTCACTCACTCACTGTATTAGACTCCCACTCTGCTCTACTCCACCAGTAGGAGTATTTCATCACTCACTCACTCACTGTATATGTCCCTTCCGTATTTTCTCATGCATCTTTTGTCTAAGAGTAGAGAAATGTGCACTGTGGATCTTCTTCTTTGCAATGAAAAACAATGCAATCCATGGCTAATTGTCGCCCGGACAAAACCGGCTGTCGGTTCCTTGATAAAATAAACATGTCTGTTAGCAGCCCTTGTATAGGTGGTCGTTTGATGATGTTATTTTTTTTAATAATATTTAGGGTGCTTTGTGTTTTTGGTGAGCTTTTAAAATGAATAAGAGTCATTTTCACAAAAAAAATCATATGATGATGACGAAACATAACGTTAGAAGATGACGTAGAGCGGCCTGTGTAATTCGGATTTGATCGCCACACACACGCGGCCATGGACAGATCCATGGAGGGAGTAGTATTGACGACGCTCGAGACAAGGACATGGATTAGATTAGATGGATACCAAATAGACGGACAGATTTCAATTGTCTGTACATCGTGGATGTTAGCTAGAATTACAAAAAAAAAATGTTAAGTACATGGTGGTACAAGTAGTAGTACTAGTGGTAGAATTAAGAAATGCCACCACCCCAGCATATAAAGATAAAAAGCAGCACAAATCAAAGCCAGACAGCGATGTGAATCTTCATACGATGGACTTGGGTTGGGGGGCACTGCACTGCAATGGTGGTTTGATTTTTCAACCTGAAATGGAGAAGCAGGGGTGGCTCGTGGTCTGCTGCTTTACAACTGCTTGACTTGTTGTCATGTGGGCCATTGTGGCACGTGTTTGATTATTTGGCACAAAGGTGGCTACTGTCAGTCTCCATCGCAGCTTGGCCATACACGATACATATTCAAGTACGTTCCACGAAAAAAACTTATGCAGGATGAAATATGGTGGCTCCGAATTTGCTTCTCTGCTCTTTAATTTGTCTATAAAAATAAAAATATACCCTTCTGCAGGATGAAATATGGTGGCTCTGAATTTGCTTCTCTGCTCTTTAATTTGTCTATAAAAATAAAAATATACCCTTCTGCAGGATGAAATATGGTGGCTGAATTTGCTTCTCTGCTCTTTAATTTGTCTATAAAATAAAAATATACCCTTCTGCAGGATGAAATATGGTGGCTCTGAATTTGCTTCTCTGCTCTTTAATTTGTCTATAAAAATAAAAATATACCCTTCTGCAGGATGAAATATGGTGGCTCTGAATTTGCTTCTCTGCTCTTTAATTTGTCTATAAAAATAAAAATATACCCTTCTGCAGGATGAAATATGGTGGCTCTGAATTTGCTTCTCTGCTCTTTAATTTGTCTATAAAAATAAAATATAACCTTCTCGCAGGATGAAATATGGTGGCTCTGAATTTGCTTCTCTGCTCTTTAATTTGTCTATAAAAATAAAATATACCCTTCTGCAGGATGAAATATGGTGGCTCAATTTGCTTCTCTGCTCTTTAATTTGTCTATAAAAATAAAAATATAACCTTCTGCAGGATGAAATATGGTGGCTCAATTTGCTTCTCTGCTCTTTAATTTGTCTATAAAATAAAAATATACCCTTCTGCAGGATGAAATATGGTGGCTCTGAATTTGCTTCTCTGCTCTTTAATTTGTCTATAAAAATAAAAATATACCCTTCTGCAGGATGAAATATGGTGGCTCAATTTGCTTCTCTGCTCTTTAATTTGTCTATAAAAATAAAATATACCCTTCTGCAGGATGAAATATGGTGGCTCTGAATTTGCTTCTCTGCTCTTTAATTTGTCTATAAAAATAAAAATATAACCTTCTGCAGGATGAAATATGGTGGCTCTGAATTTGCTTCTCTGCTCTTTAATTTGTCTATAAAAATAAAAATATACCCTTCTCAGGATGAAATATGGTGGCTCAATTTGCTTCTCTGCTCTTTAATTTGTCTATAAAAATAAAAATATACCCTTCTGCAGGATGAAATATGGTGGCTCTGAATTTGCTTCTCTGCTCTTTAATTTGTCTATAAAATAAAAATATACCCTTCGCAGGATGAAATATGGTGGCTCAATTTGCTTCTCTGCTCTTTAATTTGTCTATAAAAATAAAATATACCCTTCTGCAGGATGGAATATGGTGGCTCAATTTGCTTCTCTGCTCTTTAATTTGTCTATAAAAATAAAATATACCCTTCTGCAGGATGAAATATGGTGGCTCAATTTGCTTCTCTGCTCTTTAATTTGTCTATAAAAATAAAAATATACCCTTCTGCAGGATGAAATATGGTGGCTCTGAATTTGCTTCTCTTCTCTTTAATTTGTCTATAAAAATAAAAATATACCCTTCTGCAGGATGAAATATGGTGGCTCTAAATTTGCTTCTCTGCTCTTTAATTTGTCTATAAAAATAAAAATATACCCTTCTGCAAGATGAAATATGGTGGCTCTAAATTTGCTTCTCTACTCTTTAATTTGTCTATAAAAATAAAAATATACCCTTTTGCAGGATGAAATATGGTGGCTCCGAATTTGCTTCTCTGCTCTTTAATTTGTCTATAAGAATATACCCTTTGGATCCTTGCAATGAGAAAACAACAATTGCATTGTTTGTGTCCTTCATCCTTGCAATGGAAAGACAAAGAATGGTTCCTCAGTGGTTAATTGTAGATAGAACAAAAACTGGCTGCTACCCCCAGGACAAATAAATAAAACCTTGCTTGGCTGAGTATATCGCAGCTTACCTTGCAACGCATGTCGAGCGTGCAGCTAAGCAGATCTCTTGGGTGAATTGCTTGGACAGCCACTTTAGAAAATAAAGCTATTTGTGGACAACAGATCTGCAATCGAGCTGGCCAAGAACCCAGTGCACCACGAGCGGAGTAAGCATATCGACCTGCGTTTTCACTTCATTCGTGAGTGCATTGAGGAAGGCAAAGTGGACATCGAGCACATCAGTACAGATGGCCAACTTGCTGACATTCTAACCAAGTCACTGGGCCGTGTCAAGTTCTTGGAGATGCGACTGAAGCTCGGTGTCATGGAGGTCTCTTCTGGGTGCCAGGATTAAGGGGAGAATTGTTGACTTTGTAATCCTGTCGCCTGTTAGTTTTTTGCTTTCAGTTTCAGACTTAGCGAATAAAACGGCAAGAGCATGAGCTTGTTCATGCCTTGACCGGATCTTCAGTAGCAGCTAGGTAGTGTAGGCGACCATGCACGCTCCGTGGGATGGCACGAATCAAACGTGTGCATTGTGGCATCGTGGGCGTGGCGAGTGGCTGTGGGATGGTGCGGGCGATTAGCTCGGGCACGACTACTTCTTTCGTAGTTTCAGTTTTCGCTGTTAATAAAAGAAAACGACTGAAAACGCTGAGACCAACCAGACTAGACTAGTCTGTTTTTTTTATATTATACTAGAAAAAAACTTTGGAAGCACCAAACGCTCAAGCCAAGACTCTGACTGCGAACTTCCGCGCCTTGCGAACCAAGCAACGCTCAGCTCTCAATGATTGGGGATAAGGCAGTGGAGAAAACTAAAATGGAGACGGATGCCCACTGTCCTATCCTCTTTCTTTTTCTCCGCACCGCTGTCCCCATCGCCTTTACTTGCGTCCCCCCGCCGAACGGCGACCGCGCCGCCGAGGGAATCTGAATCTCGACGTCTTGCTTCTCCTCTGCTCCGACGGCGGCACCCTGCTACTCTGCCTCAACCTCGCCACCCGCTCGGCCCCGGAGCGCATCGCCTTTATTGCAGCCGGCGTCTCCCGCTGACCCCTCCTGCAGGTCCATCTTGGGTATGCATCTTTGGGGGCTCCTCTAGATTTTGTTAGCATGGAGTAGATCGTTTAGGTGTCGCTATTTTCTTGGGACGGGATTGAGGTCTTACCCGGGCACTAATTTTTTTTGAGAAATCACCACCTGAACAGTAATAGATAATATATATATATATATATATATATATAGCATTTGTAAATTGTAATCTAATTGAACGAATGCATTTCAATTCTGTTATTTAGTTAATCCGTGATATATATGGACTTTGTATTTGGCTTCACAGTTCTACAGATATCAATGGAGGCTCCGTTGTGTGGTCTGGTGGACGCCATGTCCAAACTTCCCGCAAAGCTCGATGGGCTATTGCGCTATCGCCACATGCTGCCCAATGGAGCACAAGATGAGATACCTCTCATCAAGAAAGATCTCCAGAAGATGCTTGCCATTCTTCAGGACGACGGCAACTCTAGAGCAATGGTCAAATGCTTGATGAAAGAGTTGCGTGAGCTGTCGTATGACATCGATGACTGCATCGACCATTATGAGCACGCGGCTGATTCCATCAGTCGTCGATCTTACTTCAGAATTCCTCGCCGTCAGAATAGTTTTACTCGTAGAAACACTAAGACCACTCGGCTTCCTGAGAAGCTGAAACTGCGCCTATGGATGGCCAACAAGATCAGAGAATTTAGCGTGCGCTCGCAGGAGGCACTTCAACACTTCTATGACTATGGTGGCACGAGCACTGCTACTAGATGTGATGTGTCTTTCGGATCTTGGCATCCCACGCTGTACGAGGAGGAGCATGCCAAGCACCTTGTTGGTATCGAGGCCCTTATGAGCAAGCTCAAAGCGTCACTGACCAAGGATGAAGAGCACAAGCTCAAGGTGGTATCCGTTCTTGGATCAGGAGGGGCTGGTAAGACCACGCTTGTCAATGAGATGTACCGTAAAATTGAAGGGCAATTCGAATGCCGGGCATTTGTGCGGACGTCAAGAAGGCCTGATATCAGGAGGCTTCTCATTAGCTTGCTCTCACAAGTTGCGCCGAACCATCTCCCTGACAATTGGAAGGTGCATAACCTAATTGGCAGTATCAGAACACATCTCCAAGATAAGAGGTACATACTTTCACGGCAAACTATTGATTACATATGGTAATTAGAAAAGTGCAGATTTCTGCCATTCTGAGATATAAGTTTTCTAAATATGAACTTACGTTATAAATTTCTAAATATGAACTTACGCTATAAATTTCTGAATCTTCTATATCTTGCGTCAGCGTTTTTCTTACGCAGTTCTGTACAAACACTTCATTGTTTATTCTTCTTCTTCTTCAAAGGGACAAATCTTCTTATTTCCTATTCCTGATTTGATATTTGCTGTTAGGCTGATGACTGTGCAAAAAAAAAATTTATCAGGTATTTGATCGTAATTGATGATGTATGGGCTTCGTCAACATGGGAAATCGTTAAATGTGCTTTGCCGGATGGTAATTGTTGCAGTGGAATATTAGTAACAACAGAGATTGAAGATGTAGCACAGAAATGCTGTGGTTATGATTCTGACTATGTTTTCACGATCAAACCACTTGGCGACGATGATTCACGCAAGTTATTTTTATATACAGCTTTTGGTCCTCAGCATGAATGTCCGCCAGAACTCACGGAAGTTTCAAATAGTATTATAATAAAATGTGGTGGTTTGCCATTAGCAACTGTTACTATTGCCAGTATTTTAGCAAGCCGGATGGACAAACAACCAGAGCACTGGAATTATGTAGATAAATCACTGGGTTATGGTTTGGGGACAAGTCCTACTTTTGAAGGGATGGAACAAGTACTCAACCTTAGTTATAATAATCTTCCTCGGCGTTTGAAGGCATGCGTGTTGTATCTCAACATATATGAGGCAGATTACATAATTTTGAAGGACGATTTGGTAAAGCAATGGACTGCTGAAGGTATTGTCTGTGAAACAGAAGAGAAAAACGTGGAGGAAGTCTCAAGGAGATATTTTGATGAGCTTATAAGAAACAGAATGATCCAGCCTGTCGACTTAAATGACAACGGTGAGGTTTTATCCTGCACAGTACACCACATGGTACTTAACTTCATTGCCCACAAGTCTATAGAAGAGAATTTTGTCACTGCAGTACATCATTCTCAGACAACTGCAAGACTTGCCGACAAGGTTCGTCGACTTTCTCTTCAATTTGGTAATGCACAAGATGCAACGGCACCAACAAATATGAGGCTATCACAAGTTCGGACACTTGCCTTCTTTGGGATCTTCAAGTGTGTCCCTTCCATTGTGGAGTTTAAACTTCTTCAAGTTTTAATCCTACACTTTTGGGGTGACGAGGACGGCATCAGTTTAGATATAACTGGAATTTGGGAGCTTTACCGGTTGAGATATATGCAAGTGACATGTAACGTCATATTAGAATTACGAACCCAGATGAGGGATCTAAGATCTTTTCCGCGCTTGCTGCACCTCAAACTTCCTGCTGAGACAAGACTGCCTGATGGGATTGGCCACATGACATCGCTTCACACCCTCGGATATTTTGATCTCAGCAGTAACTCAGCAGAGAATGTCCAGAGCCTTGGCGAGTTGACAAATCTCCAGGATCTTCAGCTGGCCCGTTGTACTGTACAGACTGATAATCTGAAGAACAACATGCAATGCCTGGGCATGATTCTGGGAAAACTAAGCAATCTCAGGTCTGTAACTCTGGTACCTACAGGCTCCTCTCATGTTGATGGTATGAGTATGAGCGTTTCGGGTGATGGTTTGAGTAGCATATCTTCTCCACCGGCCTTTCTTGAGAGGCTTGAGTTATCGCCGCATGTTTGCATCTTCTCCAGCCTCCCGGAGTGGATCGGACATCTTGCCAGGCTCTCCATTTTGAAGATCGCAGTTTGTGAGCTAGTGAAGAATGATCTTGACATTCTCAGAGGACTGCCTGGACTAACTGTTTTTTCACTGCATGTCTGCACAAAGCTTACTGAAAGGATTGTTTTCGAGAAGGCGGGATTCTCAGTTCTCAAGTACCTCAAGTTCAAGAGTAGTGTACCTTGGCTTAAGTTTGAGGCAGATGCCATGCCTAATCTTCGGAAGCTCAAGCTAGTTTTCAATGACACTGGAGCGGAACTGGAATCACATAGTACTGCACCAGTGGGCATCGAGCAATTGTTAGGCCTTGAAGACATCTCTGCAAAAATTGGGGGTGGAGGTGCTGATGCAAAGGCTGCCTTGATGACCGCTGTTAGTAGTCATCCACGCAATCCTAGAATCAACGTAAAATTGGTGGATTTTATGATCTATGCTGACGGAAGTAGCAGGTACAAATTTCCCTTTCTAAAAGACAAATCTGACCTCTTCTTCTCCATGACTTCCACCATAGATTTTCAAAGCTCCAGCACGTGTGAACACGCTTTTTTAATGATGCTAAGTAATTGCTGTCAACAGGATTTCTGTGCCACCGGAGCCATCTTCACGTTTGCCTGTCCCAGGTATAGTCATATTTCATCCCGTAATTCATCCCATCCGTCCCTTTTTCTTCCAACTGAATGGTTGAAATTTGGCAAAAATCCACGCTATTATCGCAATTGGATAGCGTTTGCCAGGCCATACTGCAAAATCATGATTCCCAGTTATCGACAATAAAGAATAGCTTGTGTTTCGTAATTTCTATAATATGTTTTGGCCATCATAGTAATAATTACTTTGCATTTCAAGGGGGAACATGTCTAGAAAGAATTTTTTTTGTTTTTAGATAATGGTCTAGAAGAACATGTGTTGATGTTTGTCGCCAAAAGACTCATCTGAAGTTAGAATTAACAATTTTTACATGCTATAAGCTATATTAAACCACGTTATTTTATCTACTGCATCATGTGTGAAGGAAAAATTTATATGTGCTTATATGCTCCATTTGTATCCTATATGCAATTTGCATTCAAATTTATCATCCCATTTTTGAATGATTCCTATACCATTTTTGATAAGTATATATCACTAACTGCAAATAGATGGCACTGCACGAAGTGATGTGGAGCTCAAGCTACTCAATGAAATTGAAGAACCAAAGACCCTGCCATTGCCACTTGATCAACAGGTGATAGCGCCGCATCCGCAGCCGCCGAGTTACCGTGGCGTGCGGAAGCGGCCGTGGGGGCGCTACGCCGCTGAGATCCGGGACCCGGGCAAGAAGAGCCGGGTCTGGCTCGGCACCTATGACTCCGCCGAAGAAGCGGCTCGCGCCTACGATGTTGCTGCCAGAGAATATCGCGGGCCCAAAGCCAAAACTAACTTCCCCTTGACCGCAGCACCGCGGGCGAGGGCGAACTGTCTGATGTCAAAGGTGGCCACCGCAAGCCACAGTAGCAGCAACGAACCCTCTGCCCTCACCACCGACTCCTCCGTCGCCGCAGCACCATGGGTGTCCACAGCACTGCGGTTGAACTTGGCCGCGGGCCGCAGCAGCAGCGACGAACCCTCTGCCCTCAACACCTCTGTCCTCAACACCGACGACGACTCCTTCACTGCAGCACCAGGGGTGTCCACAGCACTGCGGTTGTCCTTGGCCCCAGCGTCTCCAAGCCACAGCAGCATCGAAGAGTCCAGTGAATGATTTGGTCACGTGTGCTGTGATTAAGGAAGGAATTGTAGTATTTGGAGTAATGCTGCTGCTGTTTCACTGAATAGCTCGGTTGTGCAAACTCAGTAATTTTTTCCTTTTGGAAATGAGAGATTTTACCCTTTCCAATTTCGCCAAACGGATGCGTTTGAGCAGTTTCAATGTCTGGAGCTTTGGATTAAGAATTGGTGGAATACCAGCCAATCCGACACTCTCTTAACTGATATTCAGCATAAAAGAAGTACGTAGTACTTTTGTTTTTTTTATTAAAAGAGGGGCGATTTCATTAACAAAACCAACGACATAAGTAGTACTCCCTCCGTTCGGAATTACTTGTCTCGGAAAAGGATGTATCTAGATTTTTTTTTTGATAAAAGAGAGCTACCTCTCCAATTTCCATTAACAGAAATCAACATGTCTTGTTACAAAAAAGAGAAAAAAGCAAAGGACAGCACCACACCCTCAACTAGATAATCCACCCTATTCCAGCTAATCCATGCAAGGATCCTGGAAAGAGTGTTTCAAGGTCTAGATCTAAGGATCTAGCCTCAGATCGACTTCCCCCCTGTTAAAAGAACAGAGACTACAAAGAGCGAAATGACTAGAAAGTAGACAAATTCATTATTACAGGAAACATCTACTAAGTCCAGAGCAACGGCAAAGACTGAGGCGAAGCCAACTTGAGATTGAAGAAGCTATATCCATTGCAGCAGAGAGGGGTATCATCCTTCAATCCTCCCGGTCTTCAGGCGCCACCCATATGCTGCCTTGAATATCTCCTCCGCCACCTCACTAATCAACTTCACTCCAGCCTCCATCAGCCTACTTCTTACGTGATTTGTCTGCAAAATATTCCAGTCATTTAAATTTTTAATAAGCAAGGACACAGGGACACAGGGGTCATTCACCCTTTTGTCCTAAAAAATAACACTATTTCTAAGTTTCCAGATAGTCCAGCAAATTGCTGAAACTCCTATCACAACCAGATTTTTTTCATCTTTGTAAAATGTGTTAACCCATGTTTTCATGACATCATCTAATGTGTCTGGTATGTCCTTAAGATTGAAGGCACATTTCAGGATGTTCCAAAGCAGTCTAGCAACCGAACAGGTTAAAAAGAGATGATTTATGGCCTCCTTTCTTCCACAAAAGGGGCATTTATCATCTCCCTTCCACCCCCTATGAATCAGGTTATCTTTTGTGAGGATACTCCCCCCAAGGGCCAGCCACATGAAAACCTTAATTCTGGGTGGCATTTTTAATCTTCCACATATACAAATGTGGATATTTAATCCCATTTTCAATCAGATGCCTATAGAAGGACTTCACTGTATATATCCCTTTCTTATCTAGGGTCCATTTGATCTCATCCATCTCCTTGTTTAAAGTTACCTCGATCAGCTTCTTTAATATGCCCCCAGAGTTCTTTTGCATCCCCCAGCAAAGTTCTCCTAAACTGGACATTATCAAATCCATTATCAAAAACTTCTTTAACCGTCTTTCTTTTATCAAAGCATAAATCATATATTCTAGGGAAGTTCTTTTTTAAAGGAGCACTACCGATCCACCAGTCTTCCCAGAAACGAGCTCTTTCCCCGTTCCCAATGTTAAACTTACACAGCGAGAGAAAATGATCTCGTGTTTCAATATACCTTTCGAGCGTGAATCGCCTCATGTCAGTCAAGACATTGGCCATACATTTATTTTAACATATTTTCCTAAAATTATATCTTGCCACAACCCTCTGTCAGATATAGCTTCCACCACCACTTACACAAAAGAGCTTTATTCATATGAGCTAAATTATGAATCCCAAGCCCCCCCATGTCTTTTGGTCTGCAAACCTCAGACCATTTCACCAAATAATATTTCCTTTTTTGCTCATTCTCTTGCCATAACAGTCTAGCCCTGAAGAAATCCATTCGTTTCTCTGACCCTACTGGAAGTCCATAGAAGGACATCATGAAATAGGGAATTCCTGTCAAGGCAGATTGAATCAGAGTGATTCTCCCTGCACTAGCTAATAGCCTCCCCTGCCAGGTTTCACATTTTTTTCCATCTTAGTTTCAGGAGGTTTCCAATGCTTATTTCTAATTCTATTCTTATCAACTGGCAGCCCTAAATATTTCATGGGTAAAGCACCCACAGGACAAGTAAATATTCTTGCATATTCATCTTCCCTATCAAGTGCCTTCCCAAATAGGAACAATTCACTTTTATGGAAGTTAATTTTCAGACCAGACATTTGTTCAAACAAGCAAAGTATATATTTCAAATTTTGAGCACTTTCCACATCATATTGTATCAAGAAAATAGTGTCATCTGCATACTGCAGCATATTCACACCATTGGTAATATACTCACCCAAAACTCCCTTAACTAGTCCTCTCTCCCTAGCCTTATTCAGCATCATTGCTAAAGCATCAGCAGCCAAATCAAAATTTAAAGGAGATAAAGAATCCCCTTGTCTCAGACCTTTATGAGAGCAAAAATATTTCCCTAAATTATTATTAACTTTCACACAAACCTTCCCCCCTCTAACTGTCTCCATGACCCAATCAACCCATTTGTCTGGGAACCCTTTCAATCTAAGCATTTGGAACAGAAAGGACCATTTAATTTTATCATAGGCCTTTTCAAAGTCAATTTTCAGGAGCACAACACTCTGTTTATTCTTTTTAATGCTGTTTAGAGCTTCATGTAAAATCAGGACCCCTTCCATAATATACCTGCCCTTAATAAAGGCAGTTTGCACAGGTGAAATGACCCTAGCAGCTACCAAATTTAGCCTATTCATTAAGACTTTGGTTATAATTTTGAAACACACATTTAATAGACAAATAGGTCTAAACTTCTGGATTTGATTGGCCCCAGCCCCTTTTGGAACCAGAGTAATAATACCATAATTCAACCTACTTATATCAATCTTCCTGCTGGTAAAATCATCCAGCAATTTTTTTAAATCAATCTTCACAAGATCCCAATAATGTTGGTAGAATTCTGCCGTGAAGCCATCCGGCCCAGGGGATTTATTATGTGCCATATTAAAAACTACCTTTTTAATCTCCTCCAAAGAGAATTCTTCCACCAGCAGATTAGTATATTCTATAGGAATCCTAGTAGGATTATCAATATTCATGGACACCGAGGAGTTATCAGGGTGACCAAACAAGTTTTTATAAAAAGTAGTGATATATTCCATTAAATTTTTATATCCTTCTATCACTCCTTCCTCTTGTTCTAACCTAGAGATTTTATTCCTTCTGAGCCTCCCATTGGCTTTAGCATGAAAGAATTTAGTATTCCTGTCCCCCTCTAACAGTTCATCAGTTTTGGCTCTCTGCTTCCATTTATCCTCTTCTTGTTTGAGCAGTCTATCAAGTTGTGCTCTCAACTCAATTTGCTCTTTTACATCAAGTAATTTGTTAGGCCATTGTCCTCACTATTTTTATCAATAATATCTAGTTTGAGCAGGATATCTTTTTTAAGCTCTATATACCAAGCATTCATATTCCTATTCCACCCTTTAAGCCTGGGTCTTAACATTCTAAATTTCCCCAACAGCCTATCTATACTATCTCCTTTAATAGAAGGATCAGTCCAAACTTCCTGCACAATTTTATCAATCCCCTCCCTTTTGAACCAAGCATTTTCAAATCTGAAAATTGGATCAATTTTTTGAAAGTCTCCAGAGTCCAAATAAAGAGGAGTATGATCAGATTTCTCCCTTGCTAAAGCAGTTACCTGGGCTAAGGGGTAAGCCTCTTCCCAATCAGTACTACACAGGATTCTATCAAGTTTTTCAAATGTAGGACTCTGCATATAGTTACCCCATGTATATTTCCTCCCAATCATGTCTAATTCCCTCACCCCAGCTTGTTCCAAAATAGCATTAAATAGGAAACTCCAATGTCCAGGTGATCCTGGTTTATTTTTTCATCGGCTTTCCTAATAATATTAAAATCCTCCAATTAAGATAGGATTTGTAGATTTTGAAAAACTCGATAACTCAGCCAGAACAAAGCTTTCCTCTCTGGTGTGCTTCTCCATATATTACCACCAAGTCCCAAATGAACTTTTTATCAATGTCATGGACAGTCATTTTGATGTGATAATCCCCATCATCCTGAGAAATTATGTCTAGCGTGGTGTAATTTACACCTAGTATGAGGCCACCAGATTTTCCCCTAGCTGGAGTAAAATGCCAATGAAAATCCCTTCCTGCACATATCTGTTGTAGTTCATTTCTGGAAAATTCATGTCTCATGGTCTCCTGCAGCCCCAGGAAATCTACTTTCTTATCCATGATCATTTCTCTCAAAAATCTTTTTTTAGTCTCACCTCCAAAACCTCTCATATTCCAGAAAATACCCCTCATCTTTTTTTCTTCTTCTTTTTCTCTGAATAATCTAGATTTTTGACAATAGAAGCAATCTTAACTCCAGAACCTCTGGTAGTTTTGCTTTTCTTCTTCATTTTTTTGATGAAAAAAGACCTTTCACTAATTCCCATTCCTCATTTTCCTCTTCCTCTTTATCCATATCCTCATCCTCTAACAGCTCTACTATAGAATATTCCCCAGTATCAATAAAATCATGTTCCTCATGAATGCAATTTTTATCCTGGTTCTTATTATGTTCTTGACCACATTTCAATTAAAGCTTGTTCACCATTTTATCAATTCAGTTATGTTTTATAATATCAGGTTTAGGCCCTAGGCTGACACCAACCTCCTCAGCAATCTGCTGTAGGACATTATTGGATCTGAAAATAGAATCAGAAGATGAATACTCACCATAGTTGTTCTTTTGTGCCACCCTCTCTTTAGCCAAATCTGTTATCTTTTTGTCTTCCTTGCCTTTTAGTCTAGTGCATCTTCTCAGTTCTTCTTCATCTTCTGATTCAAGCTCTCCTATCCCAGCCTTTTTGATTTTGGTCTCAAATGACTCAGTCTCCTGACTTGCAGTGTAGTCTACAGGTTCAATATATCCCAGGACCCTTTGCATGTTCCATCGATTCACTCGACATCCCCTCACTCTCCTTATTGCCTTCTGCTCCAGCTTCTTCTCCTGAGTTTTCCTTCTCATCTTCACTCCCAAGCTGCTTTTCCCCTGATTGAGATCCTCTCACATCTTCACTACCCTTCAAGTTGATCTGCAGAAGTTCATGCTGCCTCTTGACTTCCCTCTCCAGTGATTTCCTGATAATATCCATTTCTTTTCTCTTTTTTTCCTCTAACATTAGTTGGGCCGTCTGTCTTGCCGCCAACTCTTCTGCTTTTTGTAATCTGGCTTTTAAACTTTCTTCTTCTTCTTTTCCTTCTCCCACAAACCCTACATCTGCCTTCTCCTTGACCAACTCATTCTTCTGGGACCCTCCCCCTGTTTCCAGAACCACCTGCTCATATTGTTTCAATCCCAAGCTTCCTAAACTGACCAATGACTTTGTGTGTTCAGATTGTTTACTTTTTTCTCATACTTCCTTCTCCTTTGTGCTTCATAACTCTCCAGATCCAGATAATCAAAGGTTTTCCTTTTGTTGCCCTCCTCCAGTTTATACACCTTACTGTTAAAGAATCGCATCAAACTCAAAGCCTATGTCATACAAAGACAAATCCTTGGTAGTAATTTACGTGCGGCAGGAATCTTATCTGAATCACTAACCCCAACTTTTACCCTAATATCTTCTCTTGAGTGAATATGTTCAACATCTACTTCAACCATCGCCCCAAAGCGAACCAATCTCACAGACTCCTAAATAGTGCCTCGGGTTATCGGAACCCCCACATTTTAATCCAAACTGAATGTAACTTCCCTTTAGCTCATGTCCGGACTCCAAAATCAACCTCCACCATTGCACAAGACCCATGAGTAAATTTGCCAAAGTTCTTGACTCCACTAGCTTAGCTTTCTTTGGAAATCTCATGAGAAAGGCGGTGGGACTCTGGAACTTTGCTCTCCAAGTCCACCCCAATCAAACATCTTGCTGAATCCATAAGCCCTTTGTGGTATCATTGAGCTGTCCTTCATGCACAGATCACCAAAGCCATAGGGTTAATGTGTTCAGCAGCTGCTATTCCTTAGTGTTTTGTATCGTGAGGCAGCCTGACCCTAGCTCCATATCCCACATATTTTGCAACTGGCTTGGGCTGCTTTAGAATGGTACATTCCTCGAGATTATGGGTTGGTCTTTGGCACACCACACGAAAACTTTGTTCTTGCAATCACTCTTCACATGCCCTGTTCCTTACATTTTATGCAAAAGAGCTCTTTTGGATTTGCGTCTCTTTCTTCTTTCTTTGCTTCCTTCATCCCTCCACTCACTTGCTGTTGCATCAAGGTCTCCTGTTTTGGCATGTTAGACAGCAGGAATTGGTACTGCTGTGCCAATTGTTCTTGGGGTACTAGTCCAAATTGTCCCAGGCCCATCCCCACTGGCACCAGCTGGGGGAAATTGGTGTTGCTCATCACAGGAAAACCACCTGCCATCTGCACTTGCCCCCCTTGAGTCCCCAAACCTGCAGTAATTCCAGACCCACCTTCCTGTCTATTTTCATTTCTCCCAACCTGAAACCTATCCTGTTGATTCCCCCCTCTATCAGTAGCAAATCTGCCAAAAGTATTATCCCCCTCTCTTCCACTTCCTGCAGAATTCCCATCGCCACTAGAGCCACTACTGTTAGTCCCAGATCCTCCTCGAAAGCCACTCTCTCTGTTTCTCCAACCATATCCATCTATATCCCTCTCATCTTGCCTGCTGAAACCCCTTCCAAAATGCTCAGATCTGCCATAGAAATTACCTCTCCCTCCTTGGTTATTTCCCCTTCCATCCATTTCTACGACAAGTAATTCCGAACGGAGGGAGTAGTTCACTGAAGGAAGGCTGAACATGAGGAGGCTGGCAGTGGTGAATGGTGTGTTCTAGAGTGAGCAGAGCATCCTTCCTCTTGTTGTAGTATAGCCACAAGAAAAATGGAATCTCCTCCAAAACAGAAGCAAAAAAATACGACGAGCTGCAACGAATAAATCGTACACGAAAATATAGACAGAAAGAAAGAAATGTGATTAGCCATGTGAAGAGGACAGTCAACAAGCACAACAAAAGAAGCCACGCTCAGTGATGGCGGCCGCAACGGCGTCGACGTCGGCGATGTAGTCTTCCGGCCCGATGACTCTGCGGCGGCCGAGTGGAGCGGGCTCCTCCTTCACGGGGACGAAGGCGAACGCGTCCGACTCCTCCTCGTCCTCCGACCACTCCCTCTTCACGGGAAGAAGGCCCGCGCCGGAGGAGGAGGAGCTCCCGACGTACAAAAAATTCGCGGAGGAGAAGGACACGCGCCGGCGGTCGTACTCCTCTGTCTCGCTCCGCTGGAAGCTCGCCGGCGGCGACATGCCGCGGTTGGTCCACCTCCGGGCCCCACGCTTCCGCGCGTCGTCGGGCCGGACGCGCCGCTCGCGCTCCGGGTCCCTTCCGCCGCCGGATCTGCTGCTGGAGCCGCGTCCAGAACTCCACATTCGGCCCCACATGATGGCTGGAGGCGGGACGGGTGGTCGCCGGCGGCGAGAAATGTGGAGAGGGGGAAGGGGAATCGCGTGGCTCGGCGGCGGCGAGGGATAGGGTTTGGACCCACAAACGAGTCGCAGAACCGCAGTTATAGCGGTCGGGGCGTGCGGTTTGCGGGCCGCGGCAAATTTTTTTACGGGCCGGGCGAGTATGCGGGCTCTATTCTGGCCGGAATATGGGCCGAGCCCGCATATTCGCAGGAATTTTGCGGATTTGCGATTTAGGCGGGGTCTGCTAGAGTTGCTCTTAGACTCTCACTCTGCTCTACTCCACCAGTAGTAGGAGTATTTCATCAGGGAGCCAGCCAGCTGGCGTCTCTTGCTTGTTTTCTCATTCATTTTTTTGGTCTAAAAGTAGAGAAATGTGCCCTTTCGATCTTCTTCTTTGCAATGAAAAACAATGTAATCCATGGCTCATTGATAAAATGCTGGATGTCGGTTCCTCGATAAAATAAACCTGGCTGTTAGCAGCCCCTGTATGTAACATATGTGGTTGTCCGTTTATGCGATTCTTTTTAATTATATTTGGATTGCTTTATGCTTCAGATGAACGTTTATAATTTGATGATGATGACGAAACACTATGTTAGAAGATGACGTAGCACGGCATGTGTAATTCGGATTTGATCGCCACGCACAAGTAGCCATGGACGGATCCAGCCGGAGACGACGCTCGCGACAAGGACATGGAGGACATGGATTGGATGAATACCAAATAGACGGACGGACTTCAATTTTCTGTACATCGTGGATGGGTGGATGTTAGCTAGAATTACAATTTTTCTAGTACGTGGTGGTACAAATTAAGTAGTAGTAGTAGTAGTAGTAGTACTAGTGGTAAAATTAAGAAATGCCACCACCCCAACATAAAAGTAATAGGCAGACAGTGATGTGAATCTTCATATGATGGACTTGGGTTGGGGGCACTGCACTGCACTGCAATGGTGGTTGGATTTTTCAACCTGAAATGAGAAGCAGGGCGGCTCGTGGTCTGTTGCTTTACAACTGCTTGACTTGTTGTCATGTGGGCCATTGTGGCACGTGTTTGATTATTTGGCTCAAAGGAGGCTACCGCCAGTCTCCATCGCATCTTGGCCATACACGATACATATTCAAGTATGTTCCACGCAAAAACTTATGCAGGATGAAATATGGTGGCTCTGAATTTGCTTCTCTATTCTTTAATTTGTCTATAAGAATATACCCTTTGGATCCTTGCAATGAGAAAACAACAATTGTATTGTTTGTGTCCTTCATCCTTGCAATGAAAAGACAAAGAATGGTTACATGGTTAATTGTAGATAGAACAAAAAATGGATGCTGCCCCCGGGACAAATAAATAAAACCTCGCTTGGCTGAGCCGCTGGTCTGTCTATATTATGTATGCAACTTATGGATGGTACTTTCTCCGTCCCACAGTATAAGATCGTTTCTCAAGCTAACATAGCTTGAAAAACGATCCTATATTATGAAACGGAGAGAGTAGTAAAAAGAATCGGCTAAATAAAACATGCTGATGAAATGGGCGACAAAACGTAGCATATAAAGATGAGGAAGTAGCAGGGCATGTGTGTGTAGTTGGGACTTGATCGCCACACTCACACCCACACCCTTGGAGCAATCAACCGATGGAGCTGACGACGACGTGTGGTGTGTCCGTGAGGGGGACGGGCCGTTGAGATCTTCCATAGTATTGTACGGTGTTGTAATGCCGATGACATATGGGATTGGGTCCAGACAGCAGCAGACGTATTGTACTGCACGGTGCGTTGCTGCATATCATGCCAACCCGGCCGACAGGGACATGGAGATGGATGGATACCAAAAGGGCGAGCACCCTGGACGAAAGAAGCAACCAGAGGCCTCCGAGTCTTCCCCAGCGACTCGGCGCGCAACCGCCGCCGCCGCCAAGCCCCCTCAGGTGCTCCTCTCCGCCGTTGCCGCGGCATCTGCGCCTGATGGCGGCGGGCCCCATTAAAACGGCGCCGGGCGCTCCTTCGTGGTGGCGGCGGCGGCGCACGGACTCGGTGAGAAGCGATGATGGCGGTGGCGGCCGGCATGGCTTGGGCGGCCCGGGGCGCGAGGCGAAGCGCGCGGCAGCGGTTCCGGCATGGTAGCTCTGGATAGCCTCGTTTGAAGTCCGTGCTCTCCAGATCTGGCAGGGGCGGCTTCTATGGCGGGCCTCCAGCGGTTGGCGGGCGGCGGGCGGCGTGGCTGCTCCGGCGGGCGTCTCCCGCCACGGATCGGCGGCGGCGGCAGCTCTGGATGGCGGCAGCGGCGCGCCGCGAAGCGGATGTCTTCGGCGGTCGTGGGGCGTCGAGCGCGGATCCGGCGAGCTGCCGGATCCGTGCGTGGTGGTCACCTCGAGTTCGGCGGGTTGCGGGCGCGCGCGCGCGTTAGCTGGCGGCGAGAGGAGAGGATGGCGGCCTTGCGGCGCTGCTCTTGGCGGTGGGTCGAGGCTGCCATGGCGGCGCGTGGTGCCGTGGTGGTTTTGCTTGCCGTGTTAGAGGTGGTTGGCGGTGGTGTTGGTGTAGGGTGCTCGGCGGCGCCCGGTGGTGATTGGTGTGGTGATCATGGGTTTGGTGAGCTCGGGTGAAAGCCTAGCTCGACCTCGGTCGATCTTGGCGTCGGCGGCGTCCTAGGATGTCGTTCCTTGTTGGAAGCGGCGTCGTGGAGCCCCTTCACCTCCTCGTCATCTCAGCCACGGGCTCTTGGTGAAAACAAACTTGACCTTGGCGAAGTGGGCGTCAGCGGCGTTCTCGTCGCTTCCTCTTGAAGCGGCGCCTTTGGAGGTCGATCCTTCATCATTGGCGGTGGCTCGTGGCTTTGCAACCGTCGTCGGCTAGGCGTGTCGCGACCTTGGGGCGGCGTGGAAGTCAGCGGCGGCTCCGGGTATCTCCTTCGTGCGGTGGTTGGCTTTGGTCGTGAGGGCGACATGGTCTTCGACTAGGTGGGTTCGCGGCCTCGGGGCCGGAGTGGATGCGGTGCGGCGGCGCCGGAGATCTCGTGTCGCGTTGGGTGTTGGCTTTGGCCTCTAGGGGCGGAGCCATCGACTAAATGGTCGCGTGGCCTCGGGGCGGTGTGGATGTCGGAGTGGCGGCTCGAAGCCCGATGTTCTTCTGTAGGGTGTCGTCTCTGGTCACTTGGGTGCAGTGTCGTCGGCTCGAGTGGTGCGCAGCCTCGGGGCTGGCGTGTGCGTGTATCGCAGATGTATCGGTTTTTGGCCAGTTTTCCTTATAAACTGGTCAATTCTCTTCTTCTTAATGAAAAGGCAGAGCTCCTGCCGGTTGCTCGAAAAAAAAGATGGATGGATACCAAATGGACGGCTCAATTGTTTGTACCAAATGGATGGGTGGGTTGGATGGATGGGGCTCATTTTTCTTGTACGTGGTACTCTCACAACTACTAGTGGTAAAATTAAGAAATGCCACCACCACCATAAAAAGAGATCAAGGCAGACAGCGATGTGGATCTTTGGGTTGCCTGATTTTTCAACCTCTCTCTTCACTTTTGTGCTTAACTTGTTGTGTTGTGGCACGTGTTTGCTTAGTTACCGGGGACAAAGCCGAGCTACAGTCTTCAGTCCCCATCGCCACTTTGCAATATATACACGGTACATATTGCACCACATGTCGCTCTCACTTGTGGAAAGTATTGTCCATGCCACATGCATGAGGAAAGACTATTCTTCCCTCGGTGTGCCTCTCATGTTTGAATCTTCAATCTAGTACTGGTGCTCTGATTCCCCTCCTCCTAGGATGGGATGCCGGACATACACTTTTTTCTTTCCTTTTTATTCCCGGACGCAAATTTTTCAACAAAAGTTATGTTGCAAAGATTTATTGCCCCTCCTTATATATACTAGCTAAGAGCATCTATAGCCAGAGTTAACAAATCTGGCCCCTCAAACGCCCACGGACGCACCCCTCAAATAATGTAATCCACGTCCGGATACCTTAATTACCATATCTCAAATCCATACAAACTCATGCAACTACGTCGATGCACGCACATCGTTCGGCTACTCCATCACTACCTAACTAATATGCCATCGGACTATCAAAATTTGGCATGTTTGGCTACGGTGGAGTTCATCCATGAATGCCCTTGCCCTTCACGGCGCCCTTACCGTCCTTCTCGCGGTAGTGCCGGTCGAAGACGCAGTACAGATCGAGCCGGATCTGCTCGTCGCCGGAGCTGTCCTCCTTTTCCTCCTTCGGTGGCAGTCCGGCCATGGCACGGACCGCCCGATTTTGCCCTCAGGTGAGGGCGCACGTGTTCCTCCGCTGTCGTTTCTTCATAATGCGGGCGTGGATGGCTTCCTCCTCTACGGCCGCCTGCGCTGCTGCATCAGCCGCCGCCACCATTTTTGCCGCGATACGGGTCTCGGTGGCCCTTATCCTCTCCTTCTCACGGCGGACCGCCCGTTCCCGATGGGACTCATAGTCTGCCGGACTGGTGATGGGGAAGGAGAGGCGTTCCGGCTTCCGGGACCGCGAGGATCCAGAACCAGAGGACTTGAGCGACCGATGAGCCGATGATATGGCGTCGCAGCGGAAGGATCCGTCCGTCGGCCGAGCGTTGTCCTCTCGGGAGCGGCGGAGTGCAATGCAGACTGCCATTGCCTCCTCCAACCCACACGGGATGACACCCCAGTCGACGGACCCGGACTGGTTGGAGTCCGATCCGCTGTCTGCCATGGCGGAGAAGGACAGAAACTGCCGGAGGTGAGCTCGGGTGGCAGAGGGGAGTGGATGAAGTGGCTAGAGTTTGCTCCGGCGAGCGGATGGGATGAATGTAAGTGGGGTCGGGTGGGCCAGCATGGGTCGGGTCCAACGTGGCGGGCGTGTCCGGAAGCCCCCATATTCGCCCCATATTTGGGCTGGATTTGAGGGTCTTAGGCAAGACCTGACGTTGAGGACCACCCGAGGCGTCACTTTGGGTCGAAAACGTGACGGTCGATGTTGGGCGGGCCGCCCGGGCGTAGGAGACAGGTTTGAGGCACCCGACTATAGATACTCTAATTGTTTGTATGTGAGACATTCTCGTCGACAGCGAGGCGCCTGTGGTGACTTCGTAAAATCTCAAGATGCTATGCTGGCTCACTCTCTCGGAGGTGCTCGTAGAGGCAGGGTGTGCGTACGCGCGCCATAGGGATGAGTGTCTCATGTATGTGAGCAACTTTGATTGTACTAGGTTCAAAATTTTAGATTTATTTGAGGCTCTGATAGCACTTGATTTGATTTGAGTATGCATGGGGTAGGGAAGCACATGGAAATTTTTGATTTAGTTAAGGTTTTGGTCATATTTGATTTGATTTGGTTTGGTCATACTTGTTACAAACGTTGGACATTTTAGTAACATGATTAATTTGATGTGCCTCTCGTGATTCTGGGGCAATTACGGCTACTTTGCCTCCCGTCGGCGTTTGGAGGGCTCTTGCTTCGCTTTTAGGTGTCTTTTGTATTGGTTTAGGGTTTGTGTTTGAGCAACGAGGCGGCGGCTCACTGAGGATTAAATAAGGTTCTCCCCGTCTAGCCCTTGTTCGTGCAGTGCGTTTAGTATCGTCGGAAGATGTATGGAGATGTGTCTTCGGCGGATCTAGCAGGACTCAATTAGCGTTTGTCTTTGATGAATCTACTTGGATCTAGTCTTCGTCCGTCTACATTGATGTGTCTATAAGTTATATCCATCTGATGTACGCTTCTTTTCATTAACGTGGTTGTTGCTCTCATGCGCTGGTGTTGCCGTGAGACCTTACAATGACGACTCTCTAACTATCTACTCCCTCCGTTCCGAATTACTTGTCTTAGATTTGTCTAGATACGATACGGATGTATCTAGCACTAAAATGAGTCTAGATACATCTGTATCTAGACAAATCCAAGACAAGTAATTCGGAACGGAGGGAGTAGTACGATAAGATTTATCCGGATCAGGTGAGGAAGAGGTCATGACAGAGGCGCGCCTTCGATTCGCTCCGATGATTATAGTCATCGTTAGTGGCCCACGGACCTGATTGTAATTTTTGTTATTTGCAGTGTTCCTCATATATACTGCCGGTATGAAAAATGATGAATAGATCAAAGATTTTTCCTAAAGAAAAAATGGGAAGGTACATAGCATAATCCAATGGTGTGTTGGAGGATGCTGGTTTTATACACGTGACCTCTTTGGTTGCACCATACACGTACACGTACGGTTCGTTTTGTTTATACGTACATACAACAACAAGGATAATACCCTCCCTCCGGGCCGTATCTTTGGCATCCTCACTCAGATTATTATGCCAACACAAGAGCGTGAGAGGAATCCAGTCCCCAAGATTCCTCGTCCCCTTCCGGCCTTCCCCTTCCCCCTCCGCCTCCGCCTCCGCCTCCGGCCGGCCACCACCAACACACCCCGACCACTCCATATCCACCCTACTACTACTCATACCACTAGTGAGGAGTAGCGGGGACGGACGGAGCAAAGTTCCCCTTTCTTTCAGCACGGCCTGACGGAGCAACCAACCGAACCAGCCCAAAGATTTGTTTTTTGATTTTCGATTCCATCTCTCGCCAGCAGAGAGAGAGAGACAGATAGCGAGGGAGGGATGGGGATCCCGAGCCCGAGCGACGAGGTGGTCCAAATCGTGCACGGGGACGGCGCGGGGGACCCCACGGTGGTCACCGTCAGCTGCCCGGACAAGACCGGCCTGGGCTGCGACCTCTGCCGCCTCGTCCTCCTCTTCGGCCTCAACGTCCACAAGGGCGACATGAGCACCGACGGCCGCTGGTGCTACATCGTCCTCTGGGTCGCCGCCTCGCGCCGGGGCCGGCCCCCCGTCGCCTGGGACCTCCTCAAGGAGCGCCTCGTCGACCTCTGCCCCGTCCCCGCGCCCTTCGGCGTCGACACCGCCTACCTCGCCGCCGCCGGCCTCCGGGGCGACGGCCTCGCGCTCCCCGCCGGGGAGCCCCAGGTGTTCCTCCTCAAGTTCTGCTGCTACGACCGCATGGGCCTCCTCCACGGTAACTACTAGATTTCTTCAGTTCACAACCTCTCATATCGTATCTGCTTCAGATTATTAGATGATACTGTGTGTGTTTGTCAACGAACTGCCTAATTGGTTAACTCAATTTCTCCGCAGCTTCTTTCTAGGTACTGCTTGATCGATCGATCCTGTCTATGTCCAAAGATGCCGTTTTACAAGAATTACTATTTTCTTTGGCACTAGTGACTAGTGTATGTATGATATTACTGACTGACTAACTGACTGAAGAAAACATGTGTTTTCTTCCCTGACTCGCCGAGCCCTCCGGGTTACATTGACTATTCACTAACTCACTCACTTTCTTCTATGGTTTCTTGTGAGACTATAATTCGTGCCCTGGTAGATTGCTTGCATACGCAAGCGGAGAAATTCACATGTTTATCTTCTGCGATGTAATCGATGTCAATTCTTGTCGGGCAACTTCATTTCGCACTAGTATTGTTTGGCACCTCAATTCCTGCCAAGAAAATTGTAGTATTAGCTTAGGATGTGTAGTCCTCACTTGGAGGTCTTGATGGGCATGTTTGAGAAATGTTTTTCCTAGTGAAAGAGCATGACAGGATTCAGAATGTGTAAAAGGGAAATGTCTAATCCAGACCTGCCTGCTGGGAATTATGTGTTTTGCAGACGTGACATGCGTGCTGTGCGAGATGGAGCTTACGATTAGGAGGGTCAAGGTCTCCACCACGCCCGACGGCAGAGTCATGGACCTTTTCTTCATCACTGATGCTAGGTCCATTTCTTATCTTCTCTTGCATCATTTCAGTGCCTCATATAGGTTCTTTTGTTTGTCAATCCCCATATAAAACTATTGCTCCAAACCTTCCTTCTTTTATTGACTTTTTACAAACTACTGGTTAAACAGTGTTCATGTTTCTCAAGGGATATGGTATTGTCTTAGGATATGCATAATTAACCTTCTTGTGATATTATGATGAAAGCATATGATCCTCTCTATAACTCGTGAATTAATTGCCTGAGCAGTATGAAGTTATTCAGTCATGTTTGTTTTAGTTACCAGGCTATCTTCAGTTGTGTAGATTATGTTTAGTAAGGTCCATCATTTTAAATGCAAGACTTTTCTTGTTTATGTTTAGTAACTGAGGTCCATCATTTCAAATATAAGTATGTTTTACCTTTGTGATGGTAAATGAACAGATACCTCGTGCAATTATTTCAGGGAACTTCTACACACAAAGAGCAGGAGGGAAGAGGCCTACGAAAAGCTGCAGAGCGTCTTGGGTGACTCGGTGACGAGTTGTGAAATAGAATCCGCGACAGAGGACATGTCTTCCTGCCTCCAAGCTTCAGCGTTGTTGTCGCCTCTTGTCCTGGAGCAGATGTTCGGCGAGGTAGATGTCATTGAGGAGCAGTCGAGCCGCTCGAGGTCCGACAGTAGACTGTCGGTCACAATGGACAACTCCCTCAGCCCCGTGCACACCCTGATTCAGATACAGTGCGGCGACCACAAGGGCCTCCTGTACGACATCATGAGAACAGTCAAAGACTGCAACATCCAGGTAACAACAAAGTTCAGGACCATAAAATAGATATTATTGTCCGCAGAATTTCTATCTCTTTGGGTTACCAAATAAGGGAAACTCGTTTGCTGTCAGATTTCGTATGGCCGGTTCTACGCGGGCCAGAAGGGCCGGTGCGAGGTGGACCTGTTCGCGGTGCAGTCTGACGGGAAGAAGATCCTTGACCAGCAGAAACAGAGGACGATGTGCTCTCGGCTGAGGACGGAGCTGCTGCGGCCGCTCCGCGTGGCGCTGGTGAACCGGGGTCCCGACGCGGAGCTGCTGGTGGCGAACCCGGTGGAGCTGTCCGGGAAGGGGAGACCCCTGGTGTTCTACGACATCACGCTCGCGCTCAAGAACCTCCATAGACGAGTCTTCTTGGTAATGAAATCGTGTGTCCACCATGTCCATTCCTATCTGTCAACTACACACTTCGCTGCTATCAACTGTCCATTACCATAACCAAACTTTTCTTTGATGAATGGTTTGCAGGCCGAGATCGGGAGGCACGTGGTGGACGACAGGGAGTGGGAGGTGTACAGGGTGCACCTGGGGGAGGACGACCACGAGCTCTCGTGCTCGGTGCGGAGCAAGATCGTCGATTGCGTCACCAACATGCTCATGGGCTGGGACTGACTGACCGACTGGTCTCACCATGCATCTCCCTTGACATTCAGTCTTGTTGCAAAAGTCAGGGACCGGCTTAATTTGTTTGTTTTGTGTAAAAGTAGGTGCCATCGACTCGTTGTACATAGGGAGGGATGTTGATGGCTGCTGCTGCTGTTGTAAATTAAGTGGTTTCAAGTTGTTCTTCACTGCCTAGTTAGTTCATACTGCATCAGTCTGAAATACTTGCCTTGTGTTGTTGTTAGGCAATGAAATGATGGTGCATAGACCTGTGTTGTTGTATCTCAAGTATGCACTGTATCTTTTCCCAGCTCAGCTGGTGGACTAGTATTAGCTAGCTAGTGATTAGCACCCTAGGGCAAATTAAGGAAGTGATTCTGACAATACTACTAATGGTTGGCAATGCATGCTGATTTTATTATTTTTATTTAGATAAAAGGGCCCGTCCATACAAACTTTACACTTTTGTGATGCAACAATGGAAGCATCAAAAGAAACAACATACATCCATACAAACTTACATTTTTTTTGCGGGGATACAAACTTACACTTTTTTGATGCAGTTTCAGTGCAAAGTTCTGTGCAAGTTTTTGAAGTTTCTTTTCTTTTTTAAAGGGTAATTTCATTGCCACTAATTTATTATTACATAGTCATTATTTTCATTTTGATTAAGTGTTTATTTTATTATATTTTTATTTAAGGACAATACCAATGCTATCAATGTATTCCTTCCTAGGAAACTTCCTTTTGTGAAATTTCACTATTATATAATTCATTTCCTCTTATGAAACTTCTTTTTTGCGAAAATTCCACCATTATATGCTTGTTCTTGCGTATGATAAAAAAAATGTGCAATTTTTGTGGAAATTTGGACACTATTTGATAACTTTATTAGAACAGATTATTATTTGGATTTTGTTCCATTTTATTTCATTTTTCTTCTTCTTTAAGATTAAGTATGAATGCCAATTTATTCCTTCTGAGGATCTACAATTAAATGTTTATTTTTTGCATATTATGAAAAGCACAATTTCTGTGTAAATTTTATGCCAATTTTGTCATTATTTGTTTCACTTTTTTCTTCTTAAATGGTAACTACAATGTTATTAATTCATTCCTTCCTAAGAAACATTCTTTTTGTGAAATTCCTCTATTATATGTGAGTACATATTATATGTTTATTCTTGCATACTACAAAAAAAAGTAATTTCAGTAAAAATTATGTTCAATTTGTCATCTTTTTATATTCTTTTTTCCCAAAGGGTAACAGTAATCTCACTAATTCGTTTGTTCTTAGAAAATTTCATTTTTTTAGTTCATCCTCTTTCTTCTTTAAGGGTGATATCGATGCCACTCTAACTCATTCCTTATTATCAAACTTCTTTTTGAGAAATTCCACCCTTCTGCTTGTTCTTGCATATGACAAGAACACAATTTTTACGTACATTTGGTCACTGTTTGTTTTAATTTATTTTATTTTATTTCTTCTTAAAGAGTAATGCCAGTGCCGCTAATTCATTATCCTTACGAAAAATATTGGTTTGAATTAGTTTAGTTTTATTTCATTTTCTTTCTTTTTTTAAGGTCAAATATCAATTCCACTAACTAATTCCTTCTCACGGAACTTTTTTTTTGGGAAAATTCCACTATTATACGTTTATTCTTCTAAATTATGAAAAAGCGTAATTTCTATGTAAATTATGTGTCAATATTTTCATTTTTCTTTCTTTCTTTCAGATCAAATATCAATTGCACTAACTGATTCCTGCTCACGGAATTTTTTTGGGGAAAATTCCACTATTATACATTTATTATTCTATATTATGAAAAAGCGTAATTTCTATGTAAATTATGTGTCAATATTTTCATTTTTCTTTGTTTCCTTAAGATCAAATATCAATTCCACTAACTGATCCTACTTAGGGAACTTTTATTTTTGTGAAAATTCCACTATTATATGTTTATTCTTGCATTGTTGAAAAAGCATAATTTCGATGTAAATTATGTGTCAATATTTTCATTTTTCTTTCTTTCTTTAAGATCAAATATAAATTCCACTAACTGATTCCTTCTCACGGTTCGAAAATTCCACCATTATATGTTTATTCTTGCATATTATGAAAATGCATAATTTTGATGTAAATTATGTGTCAATATTTTCATTTTGCTTTCTTTCTTTAAGATTAAATATAAATTCCACTATAATATATTTATTCTTGCATATTATGAAAAAGCATAATTTCCATGTAAATTATGTGCAATTTTTGTAATTTTCTATTTTCTTTTTTCCAAAGGGTAATAATAATGCCACTAATTCATTCGTTCTTAGATAATTTCATTTTTCTCTTGTTTAAGTATAATATCAATGCCACTCTAATTAGTTCCTTATTATGAAACTTATTTTTGAAAATTTTCATTGTTATATGCATGTTCTTGCATATGACAAAATGTATTTTTGTGCAATTTTTCTCACTAGTTGCTATATTTTTAAAGTTTCTTTCTTCTTAAAGGTAATAGTCCACTTAAACGGGTCGAATTGGCCAAAAGCTGTGAGTGTTGACGACGGACACGTAAACGCAACCCGGGATCGTTAATCATGAAAATCGCTCTAGCACCCCAAAACGATGAGAAATAGTGCTCAAAACGGACGAGAATCATCAAATTGTGAGTGTTGGTGCCAACATGTAAAAGCGCGTCGGGATTTGTCAATCGTGGAAATCACTCCGGGACCCAAAAAATGGGTAATAGTCCAAGAAACGGGCCAGAATCGTCCCAAGCTGCGATTGTTGATGACCGACACGTAAGCGCACCTTGGGGTTTGACAACCATTAAAATTGTTTTGGGACCCCAAAACGATGAGTAATAGTCCATAAAACGGGCCAAAATTGGCCAAAATTGCGAGTGTTGACGACGGACACGTAAACGCACTTCGAGGATCGTCAATCATGGAAATAGCTTTGGGACCCCAAAACGGCGAGTAATAGTGCTCGAAACGGATCAAAATCGGCCAAAATTGTGAGTGTTGATGACCGACACGTAAACGCACCCTGGGGTTCGTCAATTTTGTAACTCACTCTCGGATCCAAAAACTGAGTAATAGTCCAAAAAAGGGCCAGAATCGACCCAAATTGCGATTGGTAATCACCGACACGTAAGCGCATCTAAGGTTCGACAACCATGGAAATTGCTTTGGGACCCCAAAACGGTGAGTAATAGTCCACGAAACTGGTCAGAATCAACAAAAACCGTGAGTGTTGATGATCGACATGTAAGCGCACCCCGGGGTTCGTTAATCGTAGAAATCACTCCGGGCCCCCAAAACAGTGAGTAATAGTCCACGAAACGGGCCAGAATCGGCCAAAACTGTGAGTGTTGATGACCGACACGTAAATGCACCCCGGCATTCGTTAATCGTGGAAATCACTCTGGGACCCCAAAACAGTGAGTTATAGTCCATGATACGGGCCAGAATCGGCCAAAACTGTGAGTGTTGATGACCGACACGTAATCGCAACTTGGGGTTCAACAACTACGGAAATCACCTTGGGACCACAAAACGGTAAGTAATACTCTACGAAACGGGTCAGACTCGGCCAAAACAGTGAGTGTTGATGACCGACACGTAAACGCAAGCCGGGGTTCGTTAATCATGGAAATCACATTGGGACCCCAAAATAGCGAGTAATAGTCCATGAAACGGGCCAGAATCGCCAAAAATGCGAGTGTTGATTACCGACACGTAAACGCACCTCGAGGTCCGTTAATCATTGAAATCACTCCGGAACCCCAAACAGTGAGTAATAGTCCATGAAACGGGCCAGAATCGGCCAAAAATGTGAGTGTTGATGACCGACACATAAGCGCAACTTGGGGTTCAACAACTATGGAAATCGCCGGGACCCCAAAGCGGTGAGTAATAGTCCATGAAACGGGTCAGAATCGTTAAAAACCGCGAGTGTTGATGGCCGAACCGTAAACACATCGAGGGTTCATTAATCGTGGAAATCTCTCGGGACCCCAACACGGTGAGTAATAGTCCACGACACGGGCGAAATCGGCCAAAACTATGAGTGTTGGTGACCAACACGTAACGCACCCGGGTTCGTTAATCATGGAAATCACTTGGAGCCCAAAACAGTGAGTAATAGTCCATGAAACGGGCCAGAATCAGCCAAAACTGTGAGTGTTGATGACCATCGTGTAAGCGCAACTTGGGGTTCAACAACTATGGAAATCGCTTCGGACCCCAAAACGGTAAGTAATAGTCCACGAAACGGGTCAGAATTGGCCAAAACTATGAGTGTTGGCGACGGACACGTAAACGCACCCCGGGGATCGTCAATCTTGGAAATCGATCTGGCACCCCAAAACGATGAGTAATATTGCTCGAAACGGACACGATTCGACCAAAATCGTGAGTGTTGATGACCGACACGTAAACTCACCCCCAATCGGGGAAATCACATCGGGACCCCAAAACTAAGTAATAGTCCAAGAAACGGGCCAGAATTGGCCCAAACAGTGAGTCTTGATGACTAGCACATAAGCACACCTTGGGGTTCGACAACCATGGAAATCGCTTTGGGACCCCAAAACGGTGAGTAATAGTCCATGAAAGAGCCCAGAATCGGACAAACCTAGGATTATCGATGAACGATACATAAACGCACCACGGGGTTCGTCAATCATGGAAATCGCACAGGGACCCCAAATCAGTGAGTAATAGTCCATGGAACGGGCCAGAATCGGCCAAAACTGGGATTGTTGATGACCGACACGTAAGCGCACCTTGGGTTTCAACAACCATAGAATTCTCTTTGGGACCCCCAAACAGTGAGTAATAGTCCACGAAACGGGTCAGAATCGGCCAAAACTGTGAGTGTTGATGACCGACACGTAAACGCACCGCGGGATTCGTTAATCATCGAAATCACTTTGGGACCCCAAAATAGTAAGTAATAGTCCACGAAACGGGCCAGAATAGGCCAAAACTGTGAGTGTTGATTACCGACACGTAAACGCATTCGAGGTCCGTTAATCGTTGAAATCACTCCGGGACCCCAGAACAGTGAGTAATAGTCCATGAAACGGGTCAGAATCGGCCAAAAATATGAGTGTTGATGACCGACACGCAAGCGCAATTTGGGGTTCAACAACTATGGAAATCGCTTTGGGACCCCAAAACATTGAGTAATAGTCCACGAAACGGTCAAAATCGACAAAAACCGCGAGTGTTGATGACCAAACCGTAAGTGCACCCCGGGGTTCGTTAATCGTGAAAATCACTCCGGGACCCCAAAACAGTGAGTGATAGTCCACGAAACGGGCCAGAATTGGCCAAAAACTATGAGTGTTGATGACCAACACGTAAACGCACACCAGGGTTCGTTAATCATGGAAATCACTCCGGGACCCCAAAACAATGAGTAATAGTCCATAAAATGGGCCAGAATCGGCCAAAATTGTGAGTGTTGATGACCGACACATAAGTGCAACTTGGGGTTCAACAACTATGGAAATCGCTTCGGGACTCCCAAACGGTAAGTAATAGGCCATGGAACGGGTCAGAATTGGCCAAAACTGTGAGTGTTGACGACGGACACGTAAACGCACCCCGGGGATCATCAATCCTAGAAATCGCTCTGGCACCCCAAAACGATGAGTAATAGTTATCGAGGCAGACACAATTCCACCAAAATCTTGAGTGTTGATGACCGACACATAAACTTACCCCGGGGTTCGTCAATCGGGGAAATCACATCGGGACCCCAAAATTGAGCAATAGTCCAAGAAACGGGATAGAATTGGCCCAAATTGCGAGTCTTGACGACCAGCACATAAGCATACCGTGGGGTTCGACAACCATGGAAATCGCATTGGGAACCCAAAACGGTGGGTAATAGTCCATGAAAGAGCCCAGAATCGGACAAACCAAGGGTTATCGATGAACGATACATAAACGCATCACGGGGTTCGTCAATCATGGAAATCGCACAGGGACCCCAAATCAGTGAGAAATAGTCCATGAAACGGGCCAGAATCGGCCAAAACTGGGATTGTTGATGAGTGTCACGTAAGCGCACCTTGGGCTTCAACAACCATGGAAATCGCTTTGGGACCCAAAACGGTGAGTAATAGTCCACGAAACGGGTCAGAATCGGCCAAAACTGTGAGTGTTGATGACCGACACGTAAACGCACCCCAGGTCCGTTAATCGTTGAAATCACTCCGGGACCGCAAAACAGTGAGTAATAGTCCACGAAACTGGCCAGAATCGGCCAAAACTGTGAGTGTTGATGACCGACATGTAAACGCACCCTGGGGTTCGTCAATCATGGAAATCACTTCGGGATCATAAAACTGAGCAATAGTCCAAGAAACGGGCCAGAATCGGCCCAAACTGCGAGTCTTGACGACCAGCACGTAAGCACACCTTGGGGTTCGACAACCATGGAAGTCACATTGGGACCCCAAAACGGTGAGTTATAGTCCATGAAATAGCCCAGAATCGGACGAACCTAGGATTATCGAGGAACGATACATAAACTTACCTCGGGGTTCCTCAATCATGGAAACCGCATAGTTACCCCGAATCAGTGAAATAGTCCATGAAACGGGCCAGAATCGGCCAAATTGGGATTGTTGATGACCGACACGTAAGCGCACCTTGGGGTTCAAATACCATGGAAATCACTTTGGGACCCCAAAATGGAGAGTAATAGTCCACGAAACGGGTCAGAATTGACAAAAACCACGAGTGTTGAAGGCCGACACGTAAACGCACCCCGGGGTTCGCTAATTGTGGAAATCACTTTCGGACCCCAAAACCGTGAGTAATAGTCCATGAAACGGGCCAGAATCGGCCAAAACTGTGACTGTTGATGACCGACATATAAATGCACCTCGAGGTTCGTTAATCGTGGAATTCACTCCGGGACCCCAAAACAGTGAGTAATAGTCCATGAAACGAGCCAGAATCGGCCAACTAGGAGTGTTGATGACCGACACATAAGAGCAATTTGGGGTTCAACAACTATAGAAATTGCTTCGGGACCCCAAAACGGGAAGTAATAATCCATGAAACGGGCAAGAATCAGCCAAAACTGCGAGTGTTGAACACCGACACGTAAACGCACCTTGGGGTTCGCTAATCGTGGAAATCACTTCGGGACCCCAAAACAGTGTCCATGAAACAGGCCAGAATTGGCCAAACTGTGAGTGTTGATGACCGACACGTAAACGTAGCCCGAGGTTCGTTAATCATGAAAATCACTACGAGACCCCAAAACAATGAGAGCTGATGACCGACACGTAAGCGCAACTTGGGGTTCAACAACTATGCAAATCGCTTCGGGACCCAAAACGGTAAGTAATAGTCCATGAAACAGGTCAGAATTGGCCAAAATAGTGAGTGTTGACGACGGACACATAAACGCACCCCGGGGATTGTCAATCATGGAAATCTCTCTGGCAACCCAAAACGATGAGTAATAGTGCTCGAAACAGACTAGAATCGGCAAAAATTGTGAGTGTTCATGACCGACACGTAAAGGCACCCCGGGCTTTGTCAATCGTGGAAATCACTTCGGGACCCCAAAACTGAGTAATAGTCCAAGAAATGGGCCAGAATCGGCCCAAACTGCGAGTCTCGACAACCATGGAAATCGTTTTGGGACCCCAAAACGGTGAGTAATAGTCCATGAAAGAGCCTAGAATCGGACAAACCTAGGATACATAAACGCACCCCGGGATTCGTCAATCATGGAAATCGCTTAAGGACCCCAAATAAGTGAATAATAGTCCATTTAACGGGCAAGAATCAACCAAAATTGTGATTGTTGATGACCGACACGAAAACGCACCTTGGGGTTCAACAACCATGGAAATCGCTTTGAGACCCCAAAACGGTGAGTAATAGTCAATGAAATGGGTTCGAATCGACAAATACCGCGAATGTTGATGACCGACACATAAGCACACCCCAGGGTTCGTTAATCAGGGAAATCACTCCGGGACCCCAAAACAGTGAGTAATAGTTCACGAAACGGGCCAGAATCGGCCAAAACAATGAGTGTTGATGACCGACACGTAAACGCACCCCGGGGTTCGTTTATCGTGGAAATCACTCCGGGACGCCAAAATAGTGAGTAATTCCAAAACAGTGAGTAATAGTTCACGAAACGGGCCAGAATCGGCCAAAACTGTGAGTGTTGATGACCGACATGTAAACGCACCCCGGGGTTCGTTAATCGTGGAAATCACTCTGGGACCCCAAAACACTGTGAGTAATAGTCCATGAAACGGGCCAGAATCGGCCAAAACTATGAGCGTTTATGACCGACACGTAAGCGCAACTTGGGCTTCAACAACTACGGAAATCGCTTTGGGACACCAAAACGATAAGTAATAGTCCACGAAACGGGTCAGAATTGGCCAAAATTGTGAGTGTTGACGACCGACACATAAATGCACCCTGGGGATCGTCAATCGTGGAAATCGGTTTGGCAGCCCAAAACGGTAAGTAATAGTGCTCGAAGCTGACACGGTTCGGCCAAAATCATGAGTGTTGTTGACCGACACATAAACTCACCCCGGGGTTCGTCAATCGTGGAAATCACTTCGGGGCCCCAAAACTGAATAATAGTCCAAGAAACGGGCCAGAATCGGCCCTAACTGCAAGTCTTGATGACCAACACGTAAGCACACCTTGGGGTTCGACAACCATGGAAATTGCTTTGGGACCCCAAAACGGTGAGTAATAGTCCATGAAAGAGCCCAGAATCGGACAAACCTAGGATTATCGATGAACGATACATAAACGCACACCGGGTTCGTCAATCATGGAATCCGCACAGGGACCCCAAATCAGTGATCCATGAAACGGGCCAGAATCGGCCAAAACTGGGATTGTTGATGACCAACACGTAAGCGCACCATGGGGTTCAACAAGCATGGATATCGTTTTGGGACCCCAAAACGGTGAGTAATAGTCCACGAAACGGGTTAGTCGAAAAAATTTGCGAGTGTTGACGACTGACAAGTAAATACACCCTGGGTTCGTCAATCGTGGAAATCACTTTGGGACCCCAAAACAGTGAGTAATAATCAACGAAATGGGCCAGAATTGGCCAAAACTGTGTGTGTTGATGACCGACATGTAAACGCACCTCGAGGTTCGTTAATCGTGGAAATCACTCCGGGACGCCAAAACAGTGAGTAATTGTCCAAAACAGTGAGTAATAGTTCACGAAACGGGCCAGAATCGGCCAAAACTATGAGTGTTGATGACCGACATGTAAACGCACCGGGGTTCGTTAATCTTGGAAATCACTCGGGACCCCAAAACACAATGCGAGTAATAGTCAATGAAACGGGCCAGAATCGGCGAAAACTACGAGTGTTTATGACCGACACGTAAGCGCAACTTGGGCTTCAACAACTACGGAAATCGCTTTGGGACCCCAAAACGGTAAGTAATAGTCCACGAAACGTGTCAGAATTGGCCAAAACTGTTAGTGTTGACGACCGACACATAAATGCACCCCGGGGATCGTCAATCGTGGAAATCGGTTTGGCAGCCCAAAACGGTAAGTAATAGTGCTCGAAGCTGACACGGTCCGGCCAAAATCATGAGTGTTGATGACCGACACATAAACTCACCCCGGGGTTCGTCAATCGTGGAAATCACTTCGGGGCCCCAAAACTGAATAATAGTCAAAAACGGGCGAACCGGCCCTAATCGCAAGTCTTGATGACCAACACGTAAGCACAACTTGGAGTTCGACAACCATGGAAATTGCTTTGGGACCCCAAAGCGGTGAGTAATAGTCCATGAAAGATCCCGAATCGGACAAACCTAGGATTATCGATGAGCGATACATAAACGCACACCGGGTTCGTCAATCATGGAATCCGCACGAGGACCCCAAATCGGTGAGAATAGTCCATGAAGCGGGCGAGAATCGCCAAAATCGGGATTGTTGATGACCAACACGTAAGCGCACCTTGGAGTTCAACAAGCATGGACATCGTTTGAGACCCCAAAGCGGTGAGTAATAGTCCACGAAATGGGTTAGTCGAAAAAACTGCGAGTGTTGATGACTAACAAGTAAATACACCCTGGGGTTCATCAATCGTGGAAATCACTTTGGGACCCCAAAACAGTGAGTAATAATCAACGAAATGGGCCAGAATCAGCCAAAACAGTGTGTGTTGATGACCGACATGTAAATGCACCTCGAGGTTCGTTAATCGTGGAAATCACTCCGGGACGCAAAACAGTGAGTAATTGTCCAAAACAGTGAGTAATAGTTCACGAAATGGGCCAAAATCGGCCAAAACTGTGAGTGTTGATGACCGACATGTAAACGCACCCCGGGGTTCGTTAATCGTGGAAATCACTCCGGGACCCCAAAACACAGTGAGTAATAGTCCATGAAATGGGCCAGAATCGGCCAAAACTATGAGCGTTTATGACCGACACGTAAGCGCAACTTGGGCTTCAACAACTACGGAAATCGCTTTGGGACCCCAAAACGGTAAGTAATAGTCCACGAAACGGGTCAGAATTGGCCAAAACTGTGAGTGTTGATGACCGACACATAAATGCACCCCGGGGATCGTCAATCGTGGAAATCGGTTTGGCAGCCCAAAACGGTAAGTAATAGTGCTCGAAGCTGACACGGTTCGGCCAAAATCATGTGTGTTTTTGACCGACACATAAACTCACGCCGGGGTTCTTCAATCATGGAAATCACTTCGGGGCCCCAAAACTGAATAATAGTCCAAGAAACGGGCCAGAATCGGCCCTAACTGCAAGTCTTGATGACCAACACGTAAGCACACCTTGGGGTTCGACAACCATGGAAATTGCTTTGGGACCCCAAAACGGTGAGTAATAGTCCATGAAAGAGCCCAGAATCGGACAAACCTAGGATTATCGATGAACGATACATAAACGCACACCGGGGTTCGTCAATCATGGAATCGCACAGGACCCCAAATCGGTGATCCATGAAGCGGGCGAAATCGGCAAAACGGGATTGTTGATGACCAACACGTAAGCGCACCATGGGGTTCAACAAGCATGGATATCGTTTTGGGACCCCAAAACGGTGAGTAATAGTCCACGAAACGGGTTAGTCGAAAAAAACTGCGAGTGTTGATGACTGACAAGTAAATACACCCTGGGTTCGTCAATCGTGGAAATCACTTTGGGACCCCAAAACAGTGAGTAATAATCAACGAAATGGGCCAGAATTGGCCAAAACTGTGTGTGTTGATGACCGACATGTAAACGCACCTCGAGGTTCGTTAATCGTGGAAATCACTCCGGGACGCCAAAACAGTGAGTAATTGTCCAAAACAGTGAGTAATAGTTCACGAAACGGGCCAGAATCGGCCAAAACTATGAGTGTTGATGACCGACATGTAAACGCACCCCGGGGTTCGTTAATCTTGGAAATCACTCCGGGACCCCAAAACACAGCGAGTAATAGTCAATGAAACGGGCCAGAATCGGCGAAAACTATGAGTGTTTATGACCGACACGTAAGCGCAACTTGGGCTTCAACAACTACGGAAATCGCTTTGGGACCCCAAAACGGTAAGTAATAGTCCACGAAACGGGTCAGAATTGGCCAAAACTGTTATTGTTGACGACCGACACATAAATGCACCCCGGGGATCGTCAATCGTGGAAATCGGTTTGGCAGCCCAAAACGGTAAGTAATAGTGCTCGAAGCTGACACGGTCCGGCCAAAATCATGAGTGTTGATGACCGACACATAAACTCACCCCGGGGTTCGTCAATCGTGGAAATCACTTCGGGGCCCCAAAACTGAATAATAGTCCAAGAAACGGGCCAGAACCGGCCCTAACTGCAAGTCTTGATGACCAACACGTAAGCACAACTTGGAGTTCGACAACCATGGAAATTGCTTTGGGACCCCAAAACGGTGAGTAATAGTCCATGAAAGATCCCAGAATCGGACAAACCTAGGATTATCGATGAACGATACATAAACGCACACCGGGGTTCGTCAATCATGGAATCCGCACAGGGACCCCAAATCAGTGAGGAATAGTCCATGAAACGGGCCAGAATCGGCCAAAACTGGGATTGTTGATGACCAACACGTAAGCGCACCTTGGAGTTCAACAAGCATGGATATCGTTTTGAGACCCCAAAACGGTGAGTAATAGTCCACGAAATGGGTTAGTCGAAAAACCTGCGAGTGTTGATGACTAACAAGTAAATACACCCTGGGGTTCATCAATCGTGGAAATCACTTTGGGACCCCAAAACAGTGAGTAATAATCAACGAAATGGGCCAGAATCGGCCAAAACAGTGTGTGTTGATGACCGACATGTAAATGCACCTCGAGGTTCGTTAATCGTGGAAATCACTCCGGGACGAAAAACAGTGAGTAATTGTCCAAAACAGTGAGTAATAGTTCACGAAATGGGCCAAAATCGGCCAAAACTGTGAGTGTTGATGACCGACATGTAAACGCACCCCGGGGTTCGTTAATCGTGGAAATCACTCCGGGACCCCAAAACACAGTGAGTAATAGTCCATGAAATGGGCCAGAATCGGCCAAAACTATGAGCGTTTATGACCGACACGTAAGCGCAACTTGGGCTTCAACAACTACGGAAATCGCTTTGGGACCCCAAAACGGTAAGTAATAGTCCACGAAACGGGTCAGAATTGGCCAAAACTGTGAGTTTTGATGACCGACACATAAATGCACCCCGGGGTTCGTCAATCGTGGAAATCGGTTTGCCAGCCCAAAACGGTAAGTAATAGTGCTCGAAGCTGACACGGTTCCGCCAAAATCATGAGTGTTCATGACCGACACATAAACTCACCCCGGGGTTCGTCAATCATGGAAATCACTTCGGGGCCCCAAAACTGAATAATAGTCCAAGAAACGGGCCAGAATCGGCCCTAACTGCAAGTCTTGATGACCAACACGTAAGCTCACCTTGGGGTTCGACAACCATGGAAATTGCTTTGGGACCCCAAAACGGTGAGTAATAGTCCATGAAAGAGCCCAAAATCGGACAAACCTAGGATTATCGATGAACGATACATAAATGCACACCGGGGTTCGTCAATCATGGAATCCGCACAGGGACCCCAAATCAGTGAGTAATAGTCCATGAAACGGGCCAGAATCGGCCAAAACTGGGATTGTTGATGACCAACACGTAAGCGCACCTTGGGGTTCAACAAGCATGGATATCGTTTTGGGACCCCAAAACGGTGAGTAGTAGTCCACGAAACGGGTTAGTAAAAAAAACTGCGAGTGTTGATGACTGACAAGTAAATACACCCTGGGTTCGTCAATCGTGGAAATCACTTTGGGACCCCAAAACAGTGAGTAATAATCAACGAAATGGGCCAGAATCGGCCAAAACAGTGTGTGTTGATGACCGACATGTAAACGCACCTCGAGGTTAGTTAATCGTGGAAATCACTCGGACCCCAAAACAGTGAGTAATTGTCCAAAACAAAGGAGTAATAGTTCACGAAATGGGCGAAATCGGCCAAAACTGTGAGTGTTGATGACCGACATGTAAACGCACCCCGGGGTTCGTTAATCCTGGAAATCACTCCGGGACCCCAAAACACAGTGAGTAATAGTCCATGAAACGGGCCAGAATCGGCGAAAACTATGAGTGTTTATGACCGAGACTTAAGCGCAACTTGGGCTTCAACAACTACGGAAATCGCTTTGGGACACCAAAACGGTAAGTAATAGTCCACGAAACGGGTCAGATTGGCCAAAACTGTGAGTGTTGACGACCGACACATAAATGCACCCCGGGGATCGCCAATCGTGGAAATCGGTTTGGCAGCCCAAAACGGTAAGTAATAGTGCTCGAAGCTGACACGGTTCGGCCAAAATCATGAGTGTTGATGACCGACACAAAAACTCACCCCGGGGTTCGTCAATCGTGGAAATCACTTCGGGGCCCCAAAACTGAATAATAGTCCAAGAAACGGGCCAGAACCGGCCCTAACTGCAAGTCTTGATGACCAACACGTAAGCACAACTTGGGGTTCGACAACCATGGAAATTGCTTTGGGACCGCAAAACGGTGAGTAATAGTCCATGAAAGATCCCAGAGTCGGACAAACCTAGGATTATCGATGAACGATACATAAACGCACACCGGGGTTCGTCAATCATGGAATCCGCACAGGGACCCCAAATCAGTGAGGAATAGTCCATGAAGCGGGCCAGAATCGGCCAAAACTTGGATTGTTGATGACCAACACGTAAGCGCACCTTGGGGTTCAACAAGCATGGATATCGTTTTGGGACCCCAAAACGGTGAGTAATAGTCCACGAAATGGGTTAGTAGAAAAAAACTGCGAGTGTTGATGACTGACAAGTAAATACACCCTGGGGTTCGTCAATCGTGGAAATCACTTTGGGACCCCAAAACAGTGAGTAATAATCAACGAAATGGGCCAGAATCGGCCAAAACAGTGTGTTTTGATGACCGACATGTAAATGCACCTCGAGGTTCGTTAATCGTGGAAATCACTCCGGGACGCCCAAACAGTGAGTAATTGTCCAAAACAGTGAGTAATAGTTCACGAAACGGGCCAAAATCGGCCAAAACTGTGAGTATTGATGACCGACATGTAAACGCACCCCGGGGTTCGTTAATCGTGGAAATCACTCCGGGACCCCAAAACACAGTGAGTAATAGTCCATGAAACGGGCCAGAATCGGCCAAAACTATGAGCGTTTATGACCGACACGTAAGCGCAACTTGGGCTTCAACAACTACGGAAATCGCTTTGGGACCCCAAAACAGTAAGTAATAGTCCACGAAACGGGTCAGAATTGGCCAAAACTGTGAGTGTTGACGACCGACACATAAATGCACCCCGGGGATCGTCAATCGTGGAAATCGGTTTGCCAGCCCAAAACGGTAAGTAATAGTGCTCGAAGCTGACACGGTTCGGCCAAAATCATGAGTGTTGATGATCGACACATAAACTCACCCCGGTTCGCTCAATCGTGGAAATCACTTGGGGCCCCAAAACTGAATAATAGTTCAAGAAACGGGCGAATCGCCCTAATCGCAAGTCTTGATGACCAACACGTAAGCACACCTTGGGGTTCGACAACCATGGAAATTGCTTTGGGACCCCAAAGCGGTGAGTAATAGTCCATGAAAGATCCCGAATCGGACAAACCGAGGATTATCGATGAGCGATACATAAACGCACACCGGGTTCGCTAATCATGGAATCCATACAGGGACCCCAAATCGGTGAGAATAGTCCATGAAGCGGGCGAATCGCCAAAACTTGGATTGTTGATGACCAACACGTAAGCGCACCTTGGGGTTCAACAAGCATGGATATCGTTTTGGGACCCCAAAACGGTGAGTAATAGTCCACGAAATGGGTTAGTAGAAAAAAACTGCGAGTGTTGATGGCTGACAAGTAAATACACCCTGGGGTTCGTCAATCGTGGAAATCACTTTGGGACCCCAAAACAGTGAGTAATAATCAACGAAATGGGCCAGAATCGGCCAAAACAAAGTGTGTGTTGATGACCGACATGTAAATGCACCTCGAGGTTAGTTAATCGTGGAAATCACTCGGGGCGCCCAAACAGTGAGTAATTGTCCAAAACAGTGAGTAATAGTTCACGAACGGGCCAAAATCGCCAAAACTGTGAGTATTGATGACCGACATATAAACGCACCCGGGGTTCGTTAATCGTGGAAATCACTCCGGACCCCAAAACACGGTGAGTAATAGTCCATGAACGGGCGAAATCGGCCAAAACTATGAGCGTTATGACCGACACGTAAGCGCAACTTGGGCTTCAACAACTACGAAATCGCTTTGGGACCCCAAAGCGGTAAGTAATAGTCCACGAAACGGGTCAGAATTGGCCAAAACTGTGAGTGTTGACGACCGACACATAAATGCACCCCGGGGATCGTCAATCGTGGAAATCGGTTTGCCAGCCCAAAACGGTAAGTAATAGTGCTCGAAGCTGACACGGTTCGGCCAAAATCATGAGTGTTGATGACCGACACATAAACTCACCCCGGGGTTCGTCAATCGTGGAAATCACTTCGGGGCCCCAAAACTGAATAATAGTCCAAGAAACGGGCCAGAATCGGCCCTAACTGCAAGTCTTGATGACCAACACGTAAGCACACCTTGGGGTTCGACAACCATGGAAATTGCTTTGGGACCCCAAAACGGTGAGTAATAGTCCATGAAAGATCCCAGAATCGGACAAACCGAGGATTATCGATGAACGATACATAAACGCACACCGGGGTTCGTCAATCATGGAATCCGCACAGGGACCCCAAATCAGTGAGTAATAGTCCATGAAGCGGGCGAAATCGCCAAAAGCGGGATTGTTGATGACCAACACGTAAGCGCACCTTGGGGTTCAACAAGCATAGATATCGTTTGGGACCCCAAAGCGGTGAGTAATAGTCCACAAGCGGGTTAGTCGAAAAAAATGCGAGTGTTGATGACTGACAAGTAAATACACCCTGGGTTCGTCAATCGTGGAAATCACTTTGGGACCCCAAAACAGTGAGTAATAATGAACGAAATGGGCCAGAATCGGCCAAAACTGTGTGTGTTGATGACCGACATGTAAACGCACCTCGAGGTTCGTTAATCGTGGAAATCACTCCTGGACCCCAAAACAGTGAGTAATTGTCCAAAACAGTGAGTAATAGTTTACGAAATGGGCCAGAATCGGCCAAAACTGTGAGTGTTGATGACCGACATGTAAACGCACCCCGGGGTTCATTAATCCTGGAAATCACTCCGGGACCCCAAAACACAGTGAGTAATAGTCCATGAAACGGGCCAGAATCGGCGAAAACTATGAGTGTTTATGACCGACACGTAAGCGCAACTTGGGCTTCAACAACTCCGGAAATCGCTTTGGGACCCCGAAACGGTAAGTAATAGTCCACGAAACGGGTCAGATTGGCCAAAACTGTGAGTGTTGACGACCGACACATAAATGCACCCCGGGGATCGTCAATCGTGGAAATCGGTTTGGCAGCCCAAAACGGTAAGTAATAGTGCTCGAAGCTGACACGGTTCGGCCAAAATCATGAGTGTTGATGACCAACACAAAAACTCACCCCGGGGTTCGTCAATCATGGAAATCACTTCGGGGCCCCAAAACTGAATAATAGTCCAAGAAACGGGCCAGAACCGGCCCTAACTGCAAGTCTTGATGACCAACACGTAAGCACAACTTGGGGTTCGACAACCATGAAAATTGCTTTGGGACCGCAAAACGGTGAGTAATAGTCCATGAAAGATCCCAGAGTCAGACAAACCTAGGATTATCGATGAACGATACATAAACGCACACCGGGGTTCGTCAATCATGGAATCCGCACAGGGACCCCAAATCAGTGAGTAATAGTCCATGAAACGGGCCAGAATCGGCCAAAACTGGGATTGTTGATGACCAACACGTAAGCGCACCTTGGGGTTCAACAAGCATGGATATCGTTTTGGGACCCCAAAACGGTGAGTAATAGTCCACGAAACGGGTTAGTCGAAAAAAACTGCGAGTGTTGATGACTGACAAGTAAATACACCCTGGGTTTCGTCAAGCGTGGAAATCACTTTGGGACCCCAAAACAGTGAGTAATAATCAATGAAATGGGCCAGAATCGGCCAAAACAGTGTGTGTTGATGACCGACATGTAAACGCACCTCGAGGTTCGTTAATCGTGGAAATCACTCCGGGACGCCAAAATAGTGAGTAATTGTCCAAAACAGTGAGTAATAGTTCACGAAACGGGCCAAAATCGGCCAAAACTGCGAGTGTTGATGGCCGACATGTAAACGCACCCCGGGGTTCGTTAATCGTGGAAATCACTCCGGGACCCCAAAACGCAGTGAGTAATAGTCCATGAAACGGGCCAGAATCGGCCAAAACTATGAGCGTTTATAACCGACACGTAAGCGCAACTTGGGCTTCAACAACTACGGAAATCGCTATGGGACCGCAAAACGGTAAGTAATAGTCCACGAAACGGGTCAGAATTGGCCAAAACTGTGAGTGTTGACGACCGACACATAAATGCACCCCGGGGATCGTCAATCGTGGAAATCGGTTTGCCAGCCCAAAATGGTTAGTAATAGTGTTCGAAGCTGACACGGTTCGGCCAAAATCATGAGTGTTGATGACCGACACATAAACTCACCTCGGGGTTCGTTAATCGTGGAAATCACTTCGGGGCCCCAAAACTGAATAATAGTCCAAGAAACGGGCCAGAATCGGCCCTAACTGCAAGTCTTGATGACCAACACGTAAGCACACCTTGGGGTTCGACAACCATGGAAATTGTTTTGGGACCCCAAAACGGTGAGTAATAGTCCATGAAAGAGCCCAGAATCGGACAAACCTAGGATTATCGATGAACGATACATAAATGCACACCTGGGTTCGTCAATCATGGAATCCGCACAGGGACCCCAAATCAGTGAGTAATAGTCCATGAAACGGGCCAGAATCGGCCAAAACTGGGATCGTTGATGACCAACACGTAAGCGCACCTTGGAGTTCAACAAGCATGGATATCGTTTTGGGCCCCCAAAACGGTGAGTAATAGTCCACGAAACGGGTTAGTCGAAAAAAACTGCGAGTGTTGATGGCTGACAAGTAAATACACCCTGGGTTCGTCAATCGTGGAAATCACTTTGGGACCCCAAAACAGTGAGCAATAATCAGCGAAATGGGCGAAATCGGCCAAACAAATGTGTGTTGATGACCGACATGTAAATGCACCTCGAGGTTCGTTAATCGTGGAAATCAATCCTGGACCCCAAAACAGTGAGTAATTGTCCAAAACAGTGAGTAATAGTTCACGAAACGTGCCAGAATCGGCCAAAACTGTGAGTGTTGATGACCGACATGTAAACGCACCCCGGGGTTCGTTAATCTTGGAAATCACTCCGGGACCCCAAAACACAATGAGTAATAGTCCGTGAAACGGGCCAGAATCGGCGAAAACTATGAGTTTTTATGACCGACACGTAAGCGCAACTTGGGCTTCAACAACTACGGAAATCGCTTTGGGACCCCAAAACGGTAAGTAATAGTCCACGAAACGGGTCAGATTGGCCAAAACTGTGAGTGTTGACGACCGACACATAAATGCACCCCGGGGATCGTCAATCGTGGAAATCGGTTTGGCAGCCCAAAACGGTAAGTAATAGTGCTCGAAGCTGACACGGTTCGGCCAAAATCATGTGTGTTTTTGACCGACACATAAACACACGCCGGGGTTCTTCAATCGTGGAAATCACTTCGGGGCCCCAAAACTGAATAATAGTCCAAGAAACGGGCCAGAATCGGCCCTAACTGCAAGTCTTGATGACCAACACGTAAGCACACCTTGGGGTTCGACAACCATGGAAATTGTTTTGGGACCCCAAAACGGTGAGTAATAGTCCATGAAAGAGCCCAGAATCGGACAAACCTAGGATTATCGATGAACGATACATAAACGCACACCTGGGTTCGTCAATCATGGAATCCGCACAGGGACCCCAAATCAGTGAGTAATAGTCCATGAAACGGGCCAGAATCGGCCAAAACTGGGATCGTTGATGACCAACACGTAAGCGCACCTTGGAGTTCAACAAGCATGGATATCGTTTTGGGCCCCCAAAACGGTGAGTAATAGTCCACGAAACGGGTTAGTCGAAAAAAACTGCGAGTGTTGATGACTGACAAGTAAATACACCCTGGGTTCGTCAATCGTGGAAATCACTTTGGGACCCCAAAACAGTGAGCAATAATCAATGAAATGGGCAAGAATCGGCCAAAACAGTGTGTGTTGATGACCGACATGTAAATGCACCTCGAGGTTCGTTAATCGTGGAAATCACTCCTGGACCCCAAAACAGTGAGTAATTGTCCAAAACAGTGAGTAATAGTTCACGAAACGGGCCAGAATCGGCCAAAACTGTGAGTGTTGATGACCGACATGTAAACGCACCCCGGGGTTCGTTAATCTTGGAAATCACTCTGGGACCCCAAAACACAATGAGTAATAGTCCGTGAAACGGGCCAGAATCGGCGAAAACTATGAGTTTTTATGACCGACACGTAAGCGCAACTTGGGCTTCAACAACTACGGAAATCACTTTGGGACCCCAAAACGGTAAGTAATAGTCCACGAAACGGGTCAGATTGGCCAAAACTATGAGTGTTGACGACCGACACATAAATGCACCCCGGGGATCGTCAATCGTGGAAATCGGTTTGGCAGCCCAAAACGGTAAGTAATAGTGCTCGAAGCTGACACGGTTCGGCCAAAATCATGTGTGTTTTTGACCGACACATAAACTCACGCCAGGGTTCTTCAATCATGGAAATCACTTCGGGGCCCCAAAACTGAATAATAGTCCAAGAAACGGGCCAGAATCGGCCCTAACTGCAAGTCTTGATGACCAACACGTAAGCACACCTTGGGGTTCGACAACCATGGAAATTGCTTTGGGACCCCAAAACGGTGAGTAATAGTCCATGAAAGATCCCAGAATCGGACAAACCTAGGATTATCGATGAACGATACATAAACGCACACCGGGGTTCGTCAATCATGGAATCCGCACAGGGACCCCAAATCAGTGAGTAATAGTCCATGAAACGGGCCAGAATCGGCCAAAACTAGGATTGTTGATGACCAACACGTAAGTGCACCTTGGGGTTCAACAAGCATGGATATCGTTTTGGGATCCCAAAACGGTGTCCACGAAACGGGTTAGTCGAAAAAAACTGCGAGTGTTGATGACTGACAAGTAAATACACCCTGGGTTCGTCAATCGTGGAAATCACTTTGGGACCCCAAAACAGTGCGTAATAATCAACGAAATGGGCCAGAATCGGCCAAAACAGTGTGTGCTGATGACCGACATGTAAACGCACGTCGAGGTTCGTTAATCGTGGAAATCACTCCGGGACGCCAAAACAGTGAGTAATTGTCCAAAACAGTGAGTAATAGTTCACGAAACGGGCCAGAATCGGCCAAAACTGTGAGTGTTGATGACCGACATGTAAACGCACCCCGGGGTTCGTTAATCGTGGAAATCACTCCGGGACCCCAAAACACAGTGAGTAATAGTCCATGAAACGGGCCAGAATCGGCCAAAACTATGAGCGTTTATGACCGACACGTAAGCGCAACTTGGGCTTCAACAACTACGGAAATCGCTTTGGGAACCCAAAATGGTAAGTAATAGTCCACGAAACGGGTCAGAATTGGCCAAAACTGTGAGTGTTGACGACCGACACATAAATGCACCCCAGGGATCGTCAATCGTGGAAATCGGTTTGGCAGCCCAAAACGGTAAGTAATAGTGCTCGAAGCTGACACAGTTCGGCCAAAATCATGAGTGTTGATGACCGACACATAAACTCACCCCGGGGTTCGTCAATCGTGGAAATCACTTCGGGGCTCCAAAACTGAAAAATAGTCCAAGAAACGGGCCAGAATCGGCCCTAACTGCAAGTCTTGATGACCAACACGTAAGCACACCTTGGGGTTCGACAACCATGGAAATTGCTTTGGGACCCCAAAACGGTAAGTAATAGTCCATGAAAGAGCCCAGAATCAGACAAACCTAGGATTCGATGAACGATACATAAACGCACACCGGGGTTCGTCAATCATCGAATCCGCACAGGGACCCCAAATCAGTGAGTAATAGTCCATGAAAATGGCCAGAATCGGCCAAAACTGGGATTCTTGATGACCAACACGTATGCGCACCTTGGGGTTCAACAAGCATGGATATCGTTCTGGGACCCCAAAACGGTGAGTAATAGTCCACGAAACGGGTAAGTCGAAAAAAACTGCGAGTGTTGATGACTGACAAGTAAATGCACCCTGGGGTTCATCAATCGTGGAATCACTTTGGGACCCCAAAACCGTGAGTAATAATCGACGAAATGGGCCAGAATCGGCCAAAACTGTGTGTGTTGATGACCGACATGTAAACGCACCTCGAGGTTCGTTAATCGTGGGAATCACTCCTGGACCCCAAAACAGTGAGTAATAGCCAATGAAACGGGCCAGAATCGGACAAAACTGCGAGTGTTGAAGACCGACACGTAAGCGTATCTTGGGGTTCAACAACTATAGAAATCGCTTTTGGACCCCAAAACGGTTAGTAATAGTCCATGAAATGGGCCAGAATCGTCCAGAATTGTGAGTGTTGATGACCGACACGTAAACGCACCCCAGGGTTCGTTAATCGTGGAAATCACTCCGAGACCCCAAAAGAGTGAGTAATAGTCCATGAAACGGGCCAGAATTGGCTACTTTGAGTGTTGATGACCGACACGTAAACGCTTCCCGGGGTTCGTTATTCATGGAATTCACTCCGGGACCCCAAAACAGTGAGTAATAGTCCATGAATCGGGCCAGAATCGGCCAAAACTGTGAGTTTTGATGACCGACACGTAAGCGCAACTTGGGTTTTAACAACTTTGGAAATCGCTTTGGGACCCCGAAACGGTAAGTAATAGTCCACGAAACGGGTTAGAATTGGCCAAAATTCTGAGTGTTGACGACCGACACGTAAATCCAACCCGGGGATTGTCAATCGTGCATATCATTCTGGCACCACAAAACGATGAGTCATAGTGCTCTAAACGGACATGATTCAGCCAAAATCGTGATTGTTGATGACCGACACGTAAACTCACCCCAGGGTTCGTCAATCATGGAAATCACTTCGGGACCCCAAAACTGAGTAACACTACAGGAATGAGTTTATTTGCCGTTTGCCATGGCGGACGGCAATGGCATGGATGGCGGACGGCAAAGTCCTATGCCGTCCGCCAGCGGATGACAAAATGTCCATCTAAACGAGTGCCAGCAAAGGCCTTCTTAGCCGTCTTCTAAATAGAAGCGGATGACAAAGGGTTGTGCCGTCCGCCGTCGTAGCCAAGCAGACGACAATGATCTTGGACGGCAGTGGGGTGGGGTGAGAGCCGTTAGGGGTTAACGGCATGTTCTTTGCCGTCCGCCAGCAGACGGCAAAGAGGCCAAGCTCTTTGCCATCTGCTGGCGAACGGCAAAGAGCTCAGCTCGGCCATCACTGAGAAGCTACCACGTGGCCACCTATGCCGTCTGCCAGCGGACGGCAAAGAGCTTTGAACCTTTAGCGTCCGCTGGCTGACGGCATAGCTGGCCCTGTTTGCCAGTCCTATTTGGTCACTTTGCCGTCTGCTGGCTGCCGGCAAAGTGACCAAATAGGTAGCCCAGTGTTCCCAGTTTCTAAAGGTAGCTGCCACGTGGCATCTCTGTTGTCTGCTAGCAGTCGGCAAAGCTCTTTGCCGTCTGCTAGTAGACGGCAAAGAGGCTATATATCCCCTATTTTTATTTGAATCCATTGAATTTGGCAGGATTTCACATACAGATATACATACATACAACTCTAACATATCCAACAACATATAACAGCATGTCCAACAACATATTTCATCAAATCCAACATATCCAACAACATATTTCATCAAATCCAACATATCCAACAACAACTATGGAAATCACTCCGGGACCCCAAAACAGTGAGTAATACTCCACGAAATGGGCCAGAATTGGCCAAAACTTTGAGTGTTGATGACCGACACGTAAATGCACCCCAGGGTTCGTTAATCATTTAATTTGGCAGGAATTCACACACAGATGTACATACATACGACTCCAACATATCCAACAACATATAACAGCATGTCCAAAAACATATTTAATCAAATCCAACATATCCAACAACGTATTTCATCAAATCCAACATATCCAACAACAACTATGGAAATCACTCCGGGACCCCAAAACAGTGAGTAATAGTCCATGAAACAGGCCAGAATCGGCCAAAACTATGAGTGTTGATGACCGACACGTAAATGCAGCCCGGGGTTTGTTAATCGTGGAAATCACTTCGGGACCCCAAAATAGTGATTAATAATCCATGGTACGGGCCAGAATCGCCCAAAACTGTGAGTGTTGATGACCGACGCGTAAGCGCAACTTGGGGTTCAACAACTAAGGAAATCGCTTCGGGACCCCAAAGCGGTAAGTAATAGTCCACGAAACGGATCAGAATTGGCCAAAACTATGAGTGTTGACGACCGACACATAAACGCACCCCGGGGATCTTCAATCGTGGAAATCGCTCTGGCACCCGAAAATGATGAGTAATAGTGCTTGAAACGGACATGATTCGGCCAAAATCATGAGTGTTGATGACCGACATGTAAACTCACCCCGGGTTCGTTAATCGTGGAAATCACTCGGGACCCCGAAACTAAGTAATAGTCCAAGAAATGGGCCAGAATCATCCCAACTACGAGTCTTGAGTACCAGCACGTAAGCACATCTTGGGGTTCGACAACCATGGAAATCGCTTTGGGACCCCAAAACGGTGAGTAATAGTCCATGAAAGAGCCCAAAATCGGACAAACCTAGGATTATCGATGAACAATACATAAACGAACCCCGGGGTTCGTCAATCATGGAAACCGCACAGGGACCCCAAATCAGTGAGTAATATTCCATGAAACAGGCCAAAATCGGCAAAAACTGGGATTGTTGATGACCGACACGTAAGCGTACCTAGGGGTTCAACAACCATGGAAATCTCTTTGGGACCCCAAAACGGTGAGTAATAGCCCACGAAACGGGTCAAAATCGACGAAACATGAGTGTTGATGACCGACAGGTAAAAGCATCCAGGGGTTCTTTAATCGTGGAAATCACTTTGGGACCCCATAACAGTGAGTAATATTCCACAAAACGGGCCAGTATTGGCCAAAACTGTGAGTGTTGTTGACCGACACGTAAACGCACCTCGAGATTTGTTAATCGCGGAAATCACTACGGGACCCCAAAACAGTGAGTGTTGATAACCGACATTTAAGTGCAACTTGGGGTTCAACAACTATGGAAATCGCTTCGGGACCTCAAAACGGTAAGTAATAGTCCACGAAACAGGCTAGAATCCGCCAAAACTGTGAGTGTTGATGACCGTCACGTAAACGCATCCCGGGGTTCGTTAATCATGGAAATCACCCACGACCCCAAAACAATGAGTAATAGTCCATGAAATGGGCCAGAATTTGCCAAAACTATGAGTGTTGATGACTGACACGTAAACGCACCCCGGGGTTCGTTAATCATGGAAATCACTCCGGGACCCTAGAACAATGAGTAATAGTCCATGAAACGGTCCAGAATAGGCCAAAACTATGAGTGTTGATGACCGACACGTAAGAGCAACCTGGGGTACAACAGCTATGGAAATCGCCCCACGACCCCAAAACGGTAAGTAATAGTCCACGAAACGGGTCAGAATTGACCAAAATAGTTAGTGTTGACGACGGACACGTAAACGCACCCCGGCGATTGTCAATCAGGGAAATCGCTATGGCACCCCAAAACAATGAGTTATAGTGCTCGAAATGGACCAGAATCGACAAACTTGTGAGTGTTCATGACCAACACGTAAAGGCACCCCGGGGTTCGTCAATCATGGAAATCATTCGGGACCCCAAAACTGAGTAATAGTCCAAGAAATGGGCCAGGATGGGCCCAAACTTCGAGTCTTGATGACCAACACGTAAACATACCTTGGGGTTCGACAACTATGGAAATCGTATTGGGACTCCAAACGGTGAGTAATAGTCCATGAAAGAACCTAGAATCGGACAAACCTAGGATTATTAATGAACGGTACATAAACGCACCCCGGGGTTCGTCAATCACAGAAATCGCTCTAGGAACCCAAATTAGTGAATAATAGTCCATTTAACGGGCCAGAATCAGCGAAAATTGTGATTGTTGATGATCGACATGTAAGCGCACCTTGGGGTTCAACAACCATGGAAATTGCTTTGGGACCCCAAAACTGTGAGTAATAGTCCACGAAACGGGTCAGAATCGGCCAAAACTGAGAGTGTTGAGGAACGACACGTAAACGCACCCCAGGGTTCGTGATACGTCTACATATCTATAATTTATGAAGCATTCATGCTATTTTATTATCTGTTTTGAATGTTTATGGCTTTATCATACACTTTTATATTATTTTTGGGACTAACCTATTAACCGGAGGTCCAGCCCGTATTGCTGTTTTCTTGCCTATTTAAGTGTTTCGTAGAAAAGGAATTTCAAACGGAGTCCAAACGGAATGAAACCTTTGGGAGCGTTATTTTTGGAACAGAAGCGATCCAGGAGACTTGGAGTTGAAGTCAAGGAAGCTTCGAGGTGGCCAAGAGGGTGGGGGGCCCGCCCCCTGTCTCATGGGCCCCTCGAGGCTCCCCCGACCGACTTCTTTCGCCTATATATTCCCATATACCCTAAAAACATCAAAACAAACAATAGATCGGGAGTTCCGCTGCCGCAAGCCTCTATAGCCACCAAAAACCTCTTGGGAGCCCGTTCCGGCACCCTGCCAGAGGGGGGATCCCTCACCGGTGGCCATCTTCATCATCCCGGCGCTCTCCATGACGAGGAGGGAGTAGTTCACCCTCGGGGCTGAGGGTATGTACCAGTAGCTATGTGTTTGATCTCTCTCTCTCTCGTGTTCTTTCTATGGCATGATCTTGATGTATCGCGAGATTTGCTATTATAGTTGGATCTTATGATGTTTCTCCCCCTCTACTCTCTTGTAATGGATTGAGTTTTCCCTTTGAAGTTATCTTGTCGGATTGAGTATTTAAGGATTTGAGAACACTTGATGTATGTCTTGCCGTGCTTATCTATGGTGACAATGGGATATCACGTGATCCACTTGATGTATGTTTTGATGATCAACTTGCGGGTTCCACCCATGAACCTATGCATAGGGGTTGGCACACGTTTTCATCTTGACTCTCCGGTAGAAACTTTGGGGCACTCTTTGAAGTACTTTTGTGTTGGTTGAATAGATGAATCTGAGATTGTGTGATGCATATCGATAATCATGCCCACGATACTTGAGGTGACAATGGAGTATCTAGGTGACATTAGGGTTTTGGTTGATTTGTGTCTTAAGGTGTTATTTTGTATGAACTCTATGATAGATTGAACGGAAAGAATAGCTTTGTGTTATTTTACTACAGACTCTTGAATAGATAGAACAGAAAGGATAACTTTGAGGTAGTTTCATACCATACCATAATCTCTTCACTTGTTCTCCACTATTAGTGGCTTTGGAGTGACTCTTTGTTGCATGTTGAGGGATAGTTATATGATCCAATTATGTTATTATTGTTGAGAGAACTTGCACTAGTGAAAGTATGAACCCTCTGCCTTGTTTCCTACCATTGCAATACCGTTTATGCTCACCTTTATCATTAGTTACCTTGCTGTTTTTATATTTTCATATTACAAAAACCTTTATCTACTATCCATATTGCACTTGTATCACCATCTCTTCGCCGAACTAGTGCACCTATACAATTTACCATTGTATTGGGTGTGTTGGGGACACAAGTGACTCTTTGTTATTTGGTTGCAGGGTTGTTTGAGAGAGACCATCTTCATCCTGCGCCTCCCATGGATTGATAAACATTAGGTCATCCACTTGAGGGAAATTTGCTACTGTCCTACAAACCTCTGCACTTGGAGGCCCAACAACGTCTACAAGAAGAAGGTTGCGTAGTAGACATCAAGCTCTTTTTTGGCGCCGTTGCTGGGGAGGTTAGTGCTTGAAGGTATATCTTTAGATCTTGCAGTCGAATCTTTTTGTTTCTTGTTTTATCACTAGTTTAGTTTATAAAAGAAAATTTCAAAAAAAATGGAAATCACTTTGGGACCCCAAAATAGCGAGTAATAGTCCACGAAATGGGCCAGAATCAGCCAAAACTATGAGTGTTGATTACCGACATGTAAACGCACCTCGAGGTCCCACTAGTAGAAAAACACCTATTAGTCCCGGTTCATGAACCGGGACTAATGGGTCGTTACTAATACCTCCACCCATTAGTCCCGGTTCAAACACGAACCAGGACAGATGTGCCTCCACGTGGCCGGTCCGCCGAGCCCAAATCGAGAGGCCATTGGTCCCGTTGGTGGCACCAACCGACCAAAAGTCCATGTTTTTTAGAAAAGTGGCTGCTTTAGGGTTTTGGGGTTATTTTAGGTTGTTATTAGCTAGCTAATAGAGAGAAGTGTCCTCTCTATATCTTCGTCCTTGGTTTAGCAACGCTGCTGCTATGTTCATTTCACCCACCGATATAACAACTCATGCATGCTCGCATCATACATCATCATATATAATAACAAGTCCTACTAATCATGCATCATCATACAACTTCTACTCGTTATTAATAATAAGTCATACGATCATCATCCTCATAGTCATCGAACTCAACCCTACATAATTGTTCTTAGCACATGATCATCAGTATCAGGTAGGACCTAAACACCCTTAAGGTAAAATAACATAAAACAATATAGACCCTGACTCTCCATTATGAAGAATGGCAATCATCCTGTCTCCAATTCTTGCCCTTCGCTGCCTTTTGCTTCCAAGAAGCTCCTTACGACTGTTCATACATTTTTTCCATTCTTTGATTGTCATGTCTCCACTTCTTTTAGAAACCCGGTATGGACAGTTGAGATTCATAGGAAGACCTGGTTGTATGTTCAAAACATGAAGCGTACTGTGCGTATACATTAGATGAGGCACACAATCATTCGGGATTATCTGTTGAAAAACATAGTAATAACTTCGTAGTTAGCAATGATGTACTAGTTTTAGAAGTGTGCAAAAAGATGCACGGATGTAGTAATAGTAAAAAAATCTTACCAGGGTATCTCCATGGTAGTTACCGTAGTTCAACACGTGCACTAGTGGCATGTATTGACCATAATGTTGAGGAGTTTGATTGTAGATATTGTAATTCTCAAGACCAGTACAAAATGCGACTAGATGATTTTTCTCCCGATAAGTTAATTCGAGCCTTGATTGTAGTAGGTTCTCTACCATCTTCCGCACATTCTTTGAAGAATGAAAATAAGCTGTCAATGGAAATAAGTTGTCAACTATTTTGAAATAAACAATATAAATTACTTAATAACTATGTTAAGCTCACATGGGGGAAGAATTGAGGTGTATCCACAAGGACCCAAATCGAAGGTCTCTCTTGCTCGATTGTGGGATCACCAAGATCCATGGTGACAAGCATACCCTCATCAAGACCATACATCTTGCAAAGTGCTTCCCAATTTTTGCAACCAAAATGGGTTACACTCTGAGCATTGTACAACTTTACTTGAAAATCCACACCATGATGGGTACTTAGGATAATTTTTTTGGTTTCCATAATTTCATGGTATTCAAAACCCATCCTCTCCAAGACATAGCGTCTTGCAAAGCATGTGATAAGCTAGTAGAATTGGAAAAGATAAAAAATACACGTTAAAATAGTTGAAGTCATGCTTAATTACGAAAAAAACTATTGTCGTCATTGCGTACCGTATGAACATCGAAGGTCTCCTCGAGCTTAATGCTGAAGCGCCGATCTTCGTCCAGCTCAATGAACCTGTCGCACATACCTCGGTCGCCGTGGCACCAGTCGCACTCCCCCGGGCGGTTTTCGTCGTCCGAGTACGACATTTCCGGCCTATGTTCATAATTCAAATATTAAACTGGATTATTATTCACGGGTTGAATATTGGTGATGTACGTAGCTCCTCCTTTCATTCCCGAGTGCATTATTACACCAAATTGTCTAGCACATGGGAATGAAGGAGAACTTATCCAATATGAGCATTCAATAAGCAAAACCAAATCATAAAATCAGCAAAACCAAATCATAAAATAAAGTAGTATTCAAATTAGCATGCATTCAATAATTATAAGCAAAGGTACATCATCTCTTGGTGTCCGTACATCGTCTATTATTATCACTAATATAGCATCACTAATACAACTAGAACCGTAGCGCCCGACGGGTATCGACGTGGGTGGTGGACACCCAAAGATAAGGAACCATCACAGATCATAGCTCCAAAGAGATCCTCAAGAACCTGCCGGTATTGTCGAACCTGCCTCCAATGCAACCATGTAGCGACGGACGTGCTCGTCCGCCTCGCTGACACGGTGACGTACCACCCCCGCGGTGTCAGCAGTGGTGGAGCCAAGGGGGGCGAGCAGGGGCCTGCCCCCCCTAACGATCGAGCGATGCAACGTAATTAGCGATCGGAACGCACATATTCCTCAGGTTTATACATAGTCGGCCCCCCTAATTTTAGAAACAAAGGAAAAGGCCCATGTGAAGCCCACTAGTGGCCAGATTGGCCGAGTGCCTCTAGTCTCCTGGCCTCCTGGGCGTTGGGTTCTCACGTGTGATTGGCCTCTACGTTGGTTAGTACGCGAAATTAGTCTCCGCCGTTCCTTGCCCTCGCACGCCCGCCCGCCTCCGCTCGCTCTCCTGCCTCGCTTCGCGATCCTATTCATACATGACGGCAGCGCAGCCTCATTCAGTTGTCAAATCATCCGGATCCAACCAGCGGGAAGTAGCCAAGAACCCAAGGTTGGACACATCAGTACATCACACCATGCATCTACTAATCTAAATCCCTAATTCCTCATCTTGTATCATTGTTGAACTTATACACGAGATTTGTGTTGTTCATTTGTTTTGGTTCTGTGATAAGTGATGCTATGATTCTATGATTCTATGAAGAATTTCTAACTTGTACGTGTCCTAAAAATTATCATGATCGTCATGCAAATTATCTTGCATTAGTTCTTATTTGTGATGCAAATTTTTACGTACATTTGGTCACTGTTTGTTTTAATTTATTTTATTTTATTTCTTCTTAAAGAGTAATGCCAGTGCCGCTAATTCATTATCCTTACGAAAAATATTAGTTTGAATTTGTTTAGTTTTATTTCATTTTCTTTCTTTTTTAAGGTCAAATATCAATTCTACTAACTAATTCCTTCTCACGGAACTTTTTTTTCTGGGAAAATTCCACTATTATACGTTTATTCTTTTAGATTATGAAAAAGCGTAATTTCTATGTAAATTATGTGTCAATATTTTCATTTTTCTTTCTTTCTTTAAGATCAAATATCAATTGCACTAACTGATTCCTGCTCACGGAACTTTTTGGGGAAAATTCCACTATTATACATTTATTCTTCTCAGATTATGAAAAGCGTAATTTCTATGTAAATTATGTGTCAATATTTTCATTTTTCTTTGTTTCCTTAAGATCAAGTATCAATTCCACTAACTGATCCTACTTAGGAACTTTTATTTTTAAGAAAATTCCACTATTATATGTTTATTCTTGCATTTTTAAAAGCATAATTTCGATGTAAATTATGTGTCAATATTTTCATTTTCTTTCTTTCTTTAAGATCAAATATAAATTCCACTAACTGATTCCTTCTCACGGAACTATTATTGCGAAAATTCCACCATTATATGTTTATTCTTGCATATTATGAAAATGCATAATTTTGATGTAAATTATGTGTCAATATTTTCATTTTGCTTTCTTTCTTTAAGATTAAATATAAATTCCACTATAATATATTTATTCTTGCATATTATGAAAAGCATAATTTCCATGTAAATTATGTGCAATTTTGTAATTTTCTATTTTCTTTTTCCAAAGGGTAATAATAATGCCACTAATTCATTCATTCTTAGATAATTTCATTTTTCTCTTGTTTAAGTATAATATCAATGCCACTCTAATTGCTTCCTTATTATGAAACTTATTTTTGAAAATTTTCATTGTTATATGCATGTTCTTGCATATGACAAAAATGTATTTTTTGTGCAATTTTTCTCACTAGTTGCTATATTTTTTAAAGTTTCTTTCTTCTTAAAAGGTAATAGTCCACGAAACGGGTCAGAATTGGCCAAAACTGTGAGTGTTGACGACGGACACGTAAACGCAACCCGGGATCATTAATCATGAAAATCGCTCTAGCACCCCAAAACAATGAGAAATAGTGCTCGAAAACGGACCAGAATCTGTCAAATTGTGAGTGTTGGTGCCAACATGTAAAGGCGCGTCGGGATTTGTCAATCGTGGAAATCACTCCGGGACCCAAAAAATGGGTAATAGTCCCTGGAAATAGCTTTGGGACCCCAAAACGGTGAGTAATAGTGCTCGAAACGGATCAATATCGACCAAAATTGTGAGTGTTGATGACCAACACGTAAACGCACCCTGGGGTTCGTCAATTTTGTAACTCACTCTCGGACCCAAAAACTGAGTAATAGTCCAAAAAACGGGCCAGAATCGACCCAAATTGCGATTGTTAATCACCGACACGTAAGCGCACCTAAGGTTTGACAACCATGGAAATTGCTTTGGGACCCCAAAACGGTGAGTAATAGTCCACGAAACGGGTCAGAATCAACAAAAACCGTGAGTGTTGATGACCGACATGTAAGCGCACCCCGGGGTTCGTTAATCGTGGAAATCACTCCGGGCCCCCAAAACAGTGAGTAATAGTCCACGAAACGGGCAAAAATCGGCCAAAACTGTGAGTGTTGATGACCAACACGTAAATGCACCCCGGCGTTCGTTAATCGTGGAAATCACTCTCGGACCCCAAAACAGTGAGTAATAATCCATGATACGGGCCAGAATCTGCCAAAACTGTGAGTGTTGATGACCGACACGTAAGCGCAACTTGGGCTTCAACAACTACGGAAATCACCTCGGGACGACAAAACGGTAAGTAATAGTCCACGAAACGGGTCAGAATTGGCCAACATAGTGAGTGTTGACGACGGACACGTAAATGCACCCCGGGGATCGTCAATCATGGAAATAGCTCTAGCACCCCAAAACAGTGAGTGCTCCAAATAGACCAGAATCGACAAACTTGTGAGTGTTCATGACCGACACGTAAAGGCACCCCGGGGTTCGTCAATCGTGGAAATCACTTTGGGACCCCAAAACTGAGTAATAGTCCAAGAAACGGGCCACGATCGGCCCTAACTGCGAGTCTTGATGACCAACACGTAAGCATACCTTGGGGTTCGACAACCATGGAAATCGTTTTGGGACTCCAAAACGGTGAATAATAGTTCATGAAAGAGCCTAGAATCGGATAAACCTAGGATAATTAATGAACGATACATAAACGAACCCTGGGGTTCGTCAATCATGGAAATCGCTCAAGGACCCCAAATAAGTGAATAAAAGTCCATTTAACGGGCCAGAATCAGCCAAAATTGTGATTGTTGATGACCGAACGTAAGCGCACCTTGGGGTTCAATAACCATGGAAATTGCTTTGGGACCTCAAAACGGTGAGCAATAGTCTACGAAACGGGTCAGACTCGGCCAAAACTGTGAGTGTTGATGACCGACACGTAAACGCAAGCCGGGGTTCGTTAATCATGGAAATCACATGGGGACCCCAAAATAGCGAGTAATAGTCCATGAAACGGGCCAGAATCGCCAAAAATGTGAGTGTTGATTACCGACACGTAAACGCACCTCGAGGTCCGTTAATCATTGAAATCACTCCGGAACCCCAAACAGTGAGTAATAGTCCATGAAACGGGCCAGAATCGGCCAAAAATGTGAGTGTTGATGACCGACACGTAAGCGCAACTTGGGGTTCAACAACTATGGAAATCGCTTCGGGACCCCAAAACGGTGAGTAATAGTCCATGAAACGGGTCAGAATCGTTAAAAACCGCGAGTGTTGATGACCGAACCGTAAACACACCCCAGGGTTCGTTAATCGTGGAAATCTCTCCGGGACCCCAACACAGTGAGTAATAGTCCACGACACGGGCCAGAATCGGCCAAAACTATGAGTGTTGGTGACCAACACGTAAACGAACCCCGGGGTTCGTTAATCATGGAAATCACTTCGGAAGCCCAAAACAGTGAGTAATAGTCCATGAAACGGGCCAGAATCAGCCAAAACTGTGAGTGTTGATGACCAACGTGTAAGCGCAACTTGGGGATCAACAACTATGGAAATCGCTTCGGAACCCCAAAACGGTAAGTAATAGTCCATGAAACGGGTCAGAATTGGCCAAAACTATGAGTGTTGGCGACGGACACGTAAACGCACCCCGGGGATTGTCAATCTTGGAAATCGCTCTGGCACCCCAAAATGATGAGTAATATTGCTCGAAACGGACACGATTCGACCAAAATTGTCAGTGTTGATGACCGACACGTAAACTCACCCCCAATCGGGGAAATCACATCGGGACCCCAAAACTGAGTAATAGTCCAAGAAACGGGCCAGAATTGGCCCAAACAGCGAGTCTTGATGACTAGCACATAAGCACACCTTTTGGTTCGACAACCATGGAAATCGCTTTCGGACCCCAAAACGGTGAGTAATAGTCCATGAAAGAGCCCAGAATCGGACAAACCTAGGATTATCGATGAACGATACATAAACGCACCCCGGGGTTCGTCAATCATGGAAATCGCACAGGGACCCCAAATCAGTGAGTAATAGTCCATGGAACGGGCCAGAATCGGCCAAAACTGTTATTGTTGATGACCGACACGTAAGCGCACCTTGGGTTTCAACAACCATGGAAATCTCTTTGGGACCCCAAAACGGTGAGTAGTAGTCCATGAAACGGGTCAGAATCGGCCAAAACTGTGAGTGTTGATGACCGACACGTAAACGCACCGCGGGGTTCGTTAATCATCGAAGTCACTTTGGGACCCCAAAATAGTAAGTAATAGTCCACGAAACGGGCCAGAATAGGCCAAAACTGTGAGTGTTGATTACCGACACGTAAACGCATTCGAGGTCCGTTAATCGTTGAAATCACTCCGGGACCCCAAAACAGTGAGTAATAGTCCATGAAACGGGTCAGAATCGGCCAAAAATGTGAGTGTTGATGATCGACACGTAAGCGCAATTTGGGGTTCAACAACTGTGGAAATCGCTTTGGGACCCCAAAACATTGAGTAATAGTCCACGAAACGGGTCAAAATCGACAAAACCGCGAGTGTTGATGACCGAACCGTAAGCGCACCCCGGGGTTCGTTAATCGTGAAAATCACTCTGGGACCCCAAAACAGTGAGTGATAGTCCACGAAACGGGCCAGAATCGGCCAAAAACTATGAGTGTTGATGACCAACACGTAAACGCACACCAGGTTTCGTTAATCATGGAAATCACTCCGGGACCCCAAAACAATGAGTAATAGTCCATAAAACGGGCCAGAATCGGCCAAAATTGTGAGTGTTGATGACCGACACATAAGTGCAACTTGGGGTTCAACAACTATGGAAATCGCTTCGGGACTCCAAAACGGTAAGTAATAGGCCATGGAACGGGTCAGAATTGGCCAAAACTGTGAGTGTTGATGATGGACACGTAAACGCACCCCGGGGATCATCAATCCTAGAAATCGCTCTGGCACCCCAAAACGATGAGTAATAGTTATCGAAGCAGACACGATTCCACCAAAATCTTGAGTGTTGATGACCGACACATAAACTTACCCCGGGGTTCGTCAATCGGGGAAATCACATCGGGACCCCAAAATTGAGCAATAGTCAAAGAAACGGGATAGAATTGGCCCAAACTGCGAGTCTTGACGACCAGCACATAAGCATACCTTGGGGTTCGACAACCATGGAAATCGCATTGGGAACCCAAAACGGTGGGTAATAGTCCATGAAAGAGCCCAGAATCGGACAAACCAAGGGTTATCGATGAACGATACATAAACGCATCTCGGGGTTCTTCAATCATGGAAAATGCACAGGGACCCCAAATCAGTGAGAAATAGTCCATGAAACGGGCCAAAATCGGCCAAAACTGGGATTGTTGATGAGCGTCACGTAAGCGCACCTTGGGCTTCAACAACCATGGAAATCGCTTTGGGACCCAAAACGGTGAGTAATAGTCCACGAAACGGGTCAGAATCGGCCAAAACTGTGAGTGTTGATGACCGACACGTAAACGCACCCCGAGTTCCGTTAATCGTTGAAATCACTCCGGGACCCCAAAACAGTGAGTAATAGTCCACGAAACTGGCCAGAATCGGCCAAAACTGTGAGTATTGATGACCGACGCGTAAACGCACCCTGGGGTTCGTCAATCATGGAAATCACCGGGATCATAAAAGCCGAGCAATAGTTCAAGAAGCGGGCGGAATCGCCCAAATCTATGAAGTCTTGACGACCAGCACGTAAGCACACCTTGGGGTTCGACAACCATGGAAATCACATTGGGACCCCAAAATGGTGAGTAATAGTCCATGAAATAGCCCAGAATCGGACGAACCTAGGATTATCGAGGAACGATACATACACTTACCCCGGGGTTCCTCAATCATGGAAACCGCATAGGGACCCCGAATCAGTGAAATAGTCCATGAAACGGGCCAGAATCGGCCAAACTGGGATTGTTGATGACCGACACGTAAGCGCACCTTGGGGTTCAAATACCATGGAAATCACTTTGGGACCCCAAAATGGAGAGTAATAGTCCACGAAACGGGTCAGAATTGACAAAAACCACGAGTGTTGAAGACCGACACGTAAACACACCCCGGGGTTCGCTAATTGTGGAAATCACTTTCGGACCCCAAAACCGTGAGTAATAGTCCATGAAACGGGCCAGAATCGGCCAAAACTGTGACTGTTGATGACCGACATATAAATGCACCTCGAGGTTCGTTAATCGTGGAAATCACTCCAGGACCCCAAAACAGTGAGTAATAGTCCATGAAACGAGCCAGAATCGGCCAACTATGAGTGTTGATGACCGACACATAAGAGCAATTTGGGGTTCAACAACTATAGAAATTGCTTCGGGAACCCAAAACGGGAAGTAATAATCCATGAAACAGGCAAGAATCAGCCAAAACTGCGAGTGTTGAACACCGACACGTAAACGCACCTTGGGGTTCGCTAATCGTGGAAATCACTTCGGGACCCCAAAACAGTGTCCATGAAACAGGCCAGAATTGGCCAAACTGTGAGTGTAGATGACCGACACGTAAACGTAGCCCGAGGTTCGTTAATCATGAAAATCACTACGAGACCCCAAAACAATGAGAGCTGATGACCGATACGTAAGCGCAACTTGGGGTTCAACAACTATGCAAATCGCTTCGGGACCCAAAACGGTAAGTAATAGTCCATGAAACAGGTCAAAATTGGCCAAAATAGTGAGTGTTGACGACGGACACATAAACGCACCCCGGGGATTGTCAATCATGGAAATCGCTCTGGCAACCCAAAATGATGAGTAATAGTGCTCGAAACAGACCAGAATCAGCAAAAATTGTGAGTGTTCATGACCGACACGTAAAGGCACCTCGGGCTTCGGAAGGAAATATGCCCTAGAGGCAATAATAAAGTTATTATTTATTTCCTCATATCATGATAAATGTTTATTATTCATGCTAGAATTGTATTAACCGGAAACATAATACATGTGTGAATATATAGACAAACAGAGTGTCACTAGTATGCCTCTACTTGACTAGCTTGTTAACCAAAGATGGTTAAGTTTCCTAACCATAGACAAAGGAGTTGTCATTTGATTAACAAGGTCACATCATTAGTTGAATGATCTGATTGACATGACCCATTCCATTAGCTTAGCACCCGATCGTTTAGTATGTTGCTATTGCTTTTATCCATGACTTATACATGTTCCTATAACTATGAGATTATGCAACTCCTGTTTGCGGAGGAACACTTTGGTACTACCAAACGTCCACAACGAATCGGGTGATTATAAAGGAGTACTACAGTGTCTCCAAAGTCGATGTTGGGTTGGCGATTTGAGATTAGGATTTGTCACTCCGATTGTCGGAGAGGTATCTCTGGGCCCTCTCGGTAATGCACATCACTTAAGCCTTGCAAGCATTACAACTAATGAGTTAGTTGCGAGATGATGTATTACGGAACGAGTAAACAGACTTGCCGGTAACGAGATTGAACTAGGTATTGGATACCGACGATCGAATCTCGGGCAAGTAACATACCGATGACAAAGGGAACAAATGTATGTTGTTATGCGGTCTGACCGATAAAGATCTTCGTAGAATATGTAGGAGCCAATATGGGCATCCAGGTCCCGCTATTGGTTATTGATCGGAGACATGTCTCGGTCATGTCTACATTGTTCTCGAACCGTAGGGTCCGCACGCTTAAGGTTTCGATGACGGTTATATTATGAGTTTGTGTATTTTGATGTACCGAAGGAGTTCGGAGTCCCGGATGTGATCACGGACATGACGAGGAGTCTCGGAATGGTCGAGACGTAAAGATTGATATATTGGACAGCTATGTTCGACATCGAATGGTTCCGAGTGGTTTGGATAATACTGGAGTGCCGAGGGGTTACGGAACCCCGGGAAGTAATGGGCCTTAATGGGCCACGAGGGAGAGAGAGGGCTGCGCCAGAGGTGGCGCCCCCATGAGGAGTCCGACTGGACAAGGAGGGGGGCGCCCCTTCCTCTCCTCTCCTCTCCTTCCTTCCCCTTCCCTCCTAGTTGGACTAGCAAAGGGAGTCCTACTCCCACTAGGAGGAGGACTCCCCCCCTTGGCGCACCTCTAGGGCCGGCCGGCCCTCCCCTTGCTCCTTTATATACGGGGCAGGGGGCACCCTAAGACACACAAGTTGATCCTTGAGATCGCTCCTTAGCCGTGTCGGTGCCCCCTCCACCATATTCCACCTCGGTCATATCGTGGCGGTGCTTAGGCGAAGCCTGCGTCGGTAGAACATCAAGATCGTCACCACGCCGTCGTGCTGACGAAACTCTCTCCCCGGAGCTTTGCTAGATCGGAGCCCGAGGAGCGTCACCGAGCTGTACGTGTGTCAAGAACTCGGAGGCGCCAGAGTAACGTCGCTGGGATCGGTTGGATCGCGAGGAGAATGTATGACTTCCTCTACGTTGTGATCGCTTCTGCTTCGGTCTACAAGGGTATGTAGACAACACTCTTCCCTCTCGTTGCTATGCATCACCATGATCTTGCGTGTGCGTAGGAAATTTTTTGAAATTACTACGTTCCCCAACAGTGGTATCCGAGCCTAGGTTTTTATGGTTTGATGTTTTGCACGAGTAGAACACAAGTGAGTTGTGGACGATACAAGTCATACTGCCTACCAGCATGTCATACTTTGGTTCAGCGGTATTGTGAGATGAAGCGGCCGGACCGACATTACGCGTGACGCTTACGCGAGACTGGTTTCACCGCTACGAGCACTCGTCTTTGAAAGGTGACCGGCGGTGTCTGTCTCTCTCACTTTAGTTGAACTGAGTGTGGCTACGCCCGATCCTTGTGAAGGTTAAAACGAGTCTATTTGACAAACTATCGTTGGGGTTTTGATGCGTAGGTAAGAACGGTTCTTGCTAAAGCCCGTAGCAGCCACGTAAAATTTGCAACAACAAAGTAGAGGACGTCTAACTTGTTTTTGCAGGGCATGTTGTGATGTGATATGGTCAAGACGTGATGCTATATTTTATTGTATGAGATGATCATGTTTTGTAACCGGTTATCGGCAATCGGCAGAGCCATATGGTTGTCGCTTTATTGTATGAAATGCAACGCCCTATAATTGCTTTACTTTATCACTAAGCGGTAGCGATAGTCGAGAAGCAATAGATGGTGTAAACGACAACGATGCTACGATGGAGATCAAGGTGTCGCTACCGGTGATGATGGTGATCACGATGGTGCTTGAGATGGAGATCACAAGCACAAGATGATGATGGCCATATCATATCACTTATATTGATTGCATGTGATGTTTATCCTTTATGCATCTTATCTTGCTTTGATTGACGGTAGCATTTTAAGATGATCTCTCACTAAAATTATCAAGTAGTGTTCTCCCTGAGTATGCACCGTTGTCAAAGTTCGTCGTGCCGAGACACCACGTGATGATCGGGTGTGATAAGCTCTACGTCCATCTACAACGGGTGCAAGCCAGTTTTGCACACGCAGAATACTCAGATTATACTTGACGAGCCTAGCATATGCAGATATGGCCTCGGAACACGGAGACCGAAAGGTCGAGCGTGAATCATATAGTAGATATGATCAACATAGTGATGTTCACCATTGAAAACTACTCCATCTCACGTGATGATCGGTTATGGTTTAGTTGATTTGGATCACATGATCACTTAGATAACTAGAGAGATGTCTGTCTAAGTGGGAGTTCTTAAGTAATATGATTAATTGAACTTAAATTTATCATGAACTTAGTACCTGATAGTATCTTGCTTATCTATGTTTGTTTGTAGATAGATGGCTCGTCTTTGTTGTTCCGTTGAATTTTAATGCGTTCCTTGAGAAAGCAAAGTTGAAAGATGATGGTAGCAATTACACGGATCGGGTCCGTAACTCGAGGATTATCCTCATTGCTGCACAAAAGAGTTACGCCTGGAAGCACCGCTGGGTGCGAACTGCTTCTTGATGCAATTGACGACGTTAAGAACGTCTGGCGAGCAAAGCTGATGACTACCTATAGTTCGATGTGCCATGCTTTACGACTTAGAACTGGGTCTTCAACGACGTTTTGAACGTCATGAAGCATATGAGATGTTCCAGAGTTGAAGTTAATATTCAACAGAATGCCCGGATTGAGAGATATGAAGTCTCCAATAAGTTCTATAGCTGCAAGATGGAAGAGAATGGGTCATCGGTGAGCACATACTCGTAATGTCCGGTATTACAATCACTTGACTCAACCGGGAGTTAATCTTCCGGATGATTGTGTCATTGATGAATTCTTCAATCACCGCCACCAAGCTACAAAGGCTTCGTGATGAACTATAATATGCAAGGGTTAGTAAAGACTATGCCCGAGCTCTTCGCAATGCTAAAGGCTGCGGAGGTAGAAATCAAGAAGGAGCATCAAGTGTTGATGGTCAATAAGACCACTAGTTTCAAGAAGAAAGGCAAAGGGAAGAAGAAGGGAACTTCAAGAAGAACAGCAAGCAAGTTGCTGCTCGGAGAAGAAACCCAAGTCTGGACCTAAACCTGAAACCGAAAGTGCTTCTCTGCAAGAAGACTGGTCACGAAGCGGAACTGCCCCAAGTATTTGGCGGATAAGAAGGATGGCAAGGTGAACAAAGGTATATGTGATATACATGTTATTGATGTGTACCTTACTAGAGCTCGCAGAGCACCGGGTATTTGATATCGGTTCATTGCTAATATTTGCAACTCAAAGCAGGGGACTACGGATTAAGCAAACACTAGCAAAGGACGAGGTGACGATGCGCTGGGAAATGGTTCCAAAGTCGATGTGATCGCGGTCGGCACGCTACCTCTACATCTACCTTCGGATTAGTTTTAGACCTAAATAATTGTTATTTGGTGCCAGCGTTGAGCATGAACATTATATCTGGATCTTGTTTGATGCGAGACGGTTATTCATTTAAATCGAGAATAATGGTTGTTCTATTTATATGAGTAATATCTTTTATGGTCATGCACCCTTAAAGAGTGGTCTATTTTTAATGAATCTCGATAGTAGTGATACACATATTCATAATGTTGAAGCCAAAAGATGCAGAGTTGATAATGATAGTGCAACTTATTTGTGGCACTGCCGTTTAGGTCATATCGGTATAAAGCGCATGAAGAAACTCCATACTAATGGACTTTTGGAGTCACTTGATTATGAATCACTTGGCACTTGCGAACCGTGCCTCATGGGCAAGATGACGAAAACCCCGTTCTCCGGTACTATGGAGAGAGCAACATATTTGTTGGAAATCATATATCTGTATGTATGTGGTCCGATGAATGTTGAGGCTCGTGGCGGATATCGTTATTTTCTCACCTTCACAGATGATTTAAGCGAGATATGGGTATATCTACTTAATGAAACACAAGTCTGAAACATTTGAAAAGTTCAAAGAATTTCAGAGTGAAGTTGAAAATCATTGTAATAAGAAAATAAAGTTTCTACGATCTGATCGTGGAGGAGAATATTTGAGTTACGAGTTTGGTTTACATTCGAAACAATGCGGAATAGTTTCGCAACTCACGCCACCCGGAACACCACAGCGCAATGGTGTGTCCGAACGTCGTAATCGCACTTTACTAGATATGGTGCGATCTATGATGTCTCTTACAGATTTACCGCTATCGTTTTGGGGATATGCTCTTGAGACGGCCGCATTCACGCTGAATAGAACACCGTCAAAATCCGTTGAGACGACACCTTATGAACTATGGTTTAGCAAGAAACCAAAGTTGTCGTTTCTTAAAGTTTGGGGATGCGATGCTTATGTGAAAAGCTTCAACCTGATAAGCTCGAACCCAAATCGAGAAATGTGTCTTCATAGGATACCCAAAGGAGACAGTTGGGTACACCTTCTATCACAGATCCAAGGCAAGACATTTGTTGCTAAAATGGATCCTTTCTAGAGAAGGAGTTTCTCTCGAAAGAAGTGAGTGGGAGGAAAGTAGAACTTGATGAGGTAATCGTACCTTCTCCCTTATTGGAAAGTATTTTATCGCAGAAACCGTTCCTCGACATCTACACCAAATAGTGAGGAAGTTGATGATGTTGATCATGAAACTTCAGATCAAGTTGCTCTGTAACCTCGTAGATCAACCAGAGTAAGATCCGCACTGAGTGGTACGGTAATCCTGTTCGGAAGTCATGCTACTAGATCATGATGAACCTACGAACTATGAAGAAGCGATGGTGAGCCCAGATTCCACAAAATGGCTTGAAGCCATGAAATCGAGATGGGATCCATGTATGAAAACAAAGTGTGGACTTTGGTTGACTTGCCCGAGGGTCGGCAAGCAATAGAAAACAAGTGGATCTTCAAGAAGAAGACCGACGACGACGGTAATGTTATCGTTTACAAAGCTCGACTTGTCGCAAAGGGTTTCGACAAGTTCAAGGGATTGACTACGATGATACCTTCTCACCCATAGTGATGCTTAAGTCCGTCCGAATCATGTTAGCAATTGCGCATTTTATGATTATGAAATTTGGCAAATGGATGTAAAACTGCATTCTGAATGGATTTACGGAAGAAGAGTTGTATATGATGCAACGAGAAGGTTTTATCGATCCAAAGGAGCTAACAAAGTGTGCAAGCTCCAGCGATCCATTTATGGACTGGTGCAAGCATCTCGAGTTGGAATAAACGCTTTGACAGTGTGATCAAAGCATTTGGGTTTATCTGAGACTTTTGGAGAAGCCTCAGATTTACAAGAAAGTGAGTGGGAGCTCAGAGCATTTCTAATATTATATGTAGATGACATATTACTAATCGGAAATGATATAGAATTTCTGGATAGCATAAAGGGGTACTTGAAGAAGAGTTTTTCAATGAAGGACCTCGGTGAAGCTGCTTACATATTGGGCATCAAAATCTATAGAGATAGATCAAGACGCTTAATTGGACTTTCACAAAGCACATACCTTGACAAAATTTTGAAGAAGTTCAAAATGGATCAAGAAAAGAAAGGGTTCTTGCATGTGTTACAAGGTGTGAAGTTGAGTAAGACTCAATGCCCGACCACCGCAGAAGATAGAGAGAAAATGAAAGATGTTCCGTATGCTTCAGCCATAGGCTCTATCATGTATGCAATGCTGTGTACCAGACCTGATGTGTGCCTTGCTATTAGCTTAGCAGGGAGGTACCAAAGTAATCCAGGAGTGGATCACTAGATAGCGGTCAAGAACATCCTGAAGTACCTGAAAAGGACTAAGGATATGTTTCTCGTATATGGAGGTGACAAAGAGCTCATCGTAAATGGTTACGTTGATGCAAGCTTTGACACTGATCCGGACGATTCTAAATCGCAAACCGGATACGTGTTTACATTAAACGGTGGAGCTGTCAGTTGGTGCAGTTCAAAACAAAGCGTCGTGGCGGGATCTACATGTGAAGCGGAATACATAGCTGCTTCGGAAGCAGCCAATGAAGGAGTCTGGATGAAGGAGTTCATATCCGATCTAGGTGTCATACCTAGTGCATCGGGTCCAATGAAAATCTTCTCGTGACAATCTTTGGGCGATTGCCTTAGCGAAGAATCCAGATTTCACAAGAGGACCAAGCACATCAAGAGACGCTTCATTTCCATCCGGGATCTAGTCCGTGGGAGACATAGAGATTTGCAAGATACATACGGATCTGAATGTTGCGAGACCGTTGACTAAGCCTCTTCCACGAGCAAAACATGATCAACACCAAGACTCCATGGGTGTTAGAATCATTCTTGTGTAATCTAGATTATTGACTCTAGTCAAGTGGGAGACTGAAGGAAATATGCCCTAGAGGCAATAATAAAGTTATTATTTATTTCCTCATATCATGATAAATGTTTATTATTCATGCTAGAATTGTATTAACCGGAAACATAATACATGTGTGAATATATAGACAAACAGAGTGTCACTAGTATGCCTCTACTTGACTAGCTTGTTAATCAAAGATGGTTAAGTTTCCTAACCATAGACAAAGAAGTTGTCATTCGATTAACAAGGTCACATCATTAGTTGAATGATCTGATTGACATGACCCATTCCATTAGCTTAGCACCCGATCGTTTAGTATGTTGCTATTGCTTTTATCCATGACTTATACATGTTCCTATAACTATGAGATTATGCAACTCCCATTTGCCGGAGGAACACTTTGGGTACTACCAAACGTCACAACGTAACTGGGTGATTATAAAGGAGTACTACAGGTGTCTCCAAAGGCAGATGTTGGGTTGGCGTATTTTGAGATTAGGATTTGTCACTCCGATTGTCGGAGAGGTATCTCTGGGCCCTCTTGGTAATGCACATCACTTAAGCCTTGCAAGCATTACAACTAATGAGTTAGTTAAGAGATGATGTATTATGAACGAGTAAAGAGACTTGCGATAACGAGATTGAACTAGGTATTGGATACCGACGATCGAATCTCGGGCAAGTAACATACCGATGACAAAGGGAATAAACGTATGTTGTTATGCGGTCTGACCGATAAAGATCTTTGTAGAATATGTGGGAGCCAATATGGGCATCCAGGTCCCGCTATTGGTTATTGATCGGAGACATGTCTCGGTCATGTCTACATTGTTCTCGAACCGTAGGGTCTGCACGCTTAAGGTTTCGATGACGGTTATATTATGAGTTTGTGTATTTTGATGTACCAAGGAGTTCGAGTCCGGATGTGATCACGGACATGACGAGGAGTCTCGGAATGGTCGAGACGTAAAGATTGATATATTGGACAGCTATGTTCGACATCGAATGGTTCCGAGTGGTTTCGGATAATACTGAGTGCCGAGGGGTTACCGAACCCCGGGGAAGTAATGGGCCTTAATGGGCCACGAGGGAGAGAGAGGCTGCGCCGGGAGGTGGCGCCCCCATGAGGAGTCCGACTGGACAAGGAGGGGGGCGGCCCCTTCCCTCTCCTCTCCTTCTCCTTCCTTCCCCTTCCCCTCCTAGTTGGACTAGGAAAGGGAGTCCTACTCCCACTAGGAGGAGGACTCCCCCCCTGGTGCGCCCCTCTAGGGCCGGCCGGCCCTCCCCTTGCTCCTTTATATCTCAGGGGCAGGGGGCACCCTAAGACACACAAGTTGATCCTTGAGATCGTTCCTTAGCCGTGTCGGTGCCCCCTCCACCATATTCCACCTCGGTCATATCGTAGCTGTGCTTAGGCGAAGCCTGCATCGGTAGAACATCAAGATCGTCCTGCCACGCCGTCGTCTTGTGGAACTCTCTCCCGAACTTTGCTAGATGGGAGCCCGAGGAGCGTCACCGAGCTGTCGTGTGTCAAGAACTCGGGGCGCCGAGTAACGGCGCTGGGATCGGTTGGATCGCGAGGAGAACGTCGACTACTTCCTCTACGTTGTGATCGCTTCCGCCGGTCTACAAGGGTATGTAGACAACACTCTTCCCTCTCGTTGCTATGCATCACCATGATCTTGCGTGTGCGTAGGAAATTTTTTGAAATTAATACGTTCCCCAACAGCTTCGTCAATCGTGGAAATCACTTCGGGACCCCAAAACTGAGTAATAGTCCAAGAAATGGGCCAGAATCGGCCCAAACTGCGAGTCTCGACAACCATGGAAATCGTTTTGGGACCCCAAAACGGTGAGTAATAGTCCATGAAAGAGCCTAGAATCGGACAAACCTAGGATACATAAACGCACCCCGGGATTCGTCAATCATGGAAATCGCTTAAGGACCCCAAATCAGTGAATAATAGTCCATTTAACGGGCAAGAATCAGCCAAAATTGTGATTGTTGATGACCGACACGTAAACGCACCTTGGGGTTCAACAACCATGGAAATCGCTTTGGGACCCCAAAACGGTGAGTAATAGTCAATGAAATGGGTTAGAATCGAAAAATACCGCGAGTGTTGATGACCGACACATAAGCACACACCAGGGTTCATTAATCAGGGAAATCACTCCAGGACCCCAAAACAGTGAGTAATAGTTCACGAAACGGGCCAGAATCGGCCAAAACAGTGAGTGTTGATGACTGACACGTAAACGCACCCCGGGGTTCGTTTATCGTGGAAATCACTCCGGGATGCCAAAATAGTGAGTAATTGTCCAAAACAGTGAGTAATAGTTCACGAAACGGGCCAGAATCGGCCAAAACTGTGAGTGTTGATGACCGACATCTAAAGCACCCCGGGGTTCGTTAATCGTGGAAATCACTCCGGGACCCCAAAACACAGTGAGTAATAGTCCATGAAACGGGCCAGAATCGGCCAAAACTATGAGCGTTTATGACCGACACGTAAGCGCAACTTGGGCTTCAACAACTACGGAAATCGCTTTGGGACACCAAAACGGTAAGTAATAGTCCACGAAACAGGTCAGAATTGGCCAAAATTGTGAGTGTTGACGACCGACACATAAATGCACCCTGGGGATCGTCAATCGTGGAAATCGGTTTGGCAGCCCAAAACGGTAAGTAATAGTGCTCGAAGCTGACACGGTTCGCCAAAATCATGAGTGTTGTTGATCGACACATAAACTCACCCCGGGTTCGTCAATCATGGAAATCACTTGGGCCCCAAACTGAATAATAGTCAAGAAACGGGCCGAATCGCCCTAATCGCAAGTCTTGATGACCAACACGTAAGCACACCTTGGGGTTCGACAACCATGGAAATTGCTTTGGGACCCCAAAGCGGTGAGTAATAGTCCATGAAAGAGCCTGAATCGGACAAACCTAGGATTATCGATGAACGATACATAAATGCACACTGGGGTTCGTCAATCATGGAATCCGCACAGGGACCCCAAATCAGTGAGTAATAGTCCATGAAACGGGCCAGAATCGGCCAAAACTGGGATTGTTGATGACCAACACGTAAGCGCACCATGGGGTTCAAAAAGCATGGATATCGTTTTGGGACCCCAAAACGGTGAGTAATAGTCCACAAAACGGGTTAGTCGAAAAAAACTTCGAGTGTTGATGACTGACAAGTAAATACACCCTGGGGTTCGTCAATCGTGGAAATCACTTTGGGACCCCAAAACAGTGAGTAATAATCAACGAAATGCGCCAGAATTGGCCAAAACTGTGTGTGTTGATGACCGACATGTAAACGCACCTCGAGGTTCGTTAATCGTGGAAATCACTCCGGGACGCCAAAACAGTGAGTAATTGTCCAAAACAGTGAGTAATAGTTCTCGAAACGGGCCAGAATCGGCCAAAACTATGAGTGTTGATGACCGACATGTAAACGCACCCCGGGGTTCGTTAATCTGGGAATCACTCCGGGACCCCAAAACTCAGCGAGTAATAGTCAATGAAACGGGCCAGAATCGGCGAAAACTATGAGTGTTTATGACCGACACGTAAGCGCAACTTGGGCTTCAACAACTACGGAAATCGCTTTGGGACCCCAAAACGGTAAGTAATAGTCCACGAAACGGGTCAGAATTGGCCAAAACTGTGAGTGTTGACGACCGACACATAAATGCACCCCGGGGATCGTCAATCGTGGAAATCGGTTTGGCAGCCCAAAGCGTAAAGTAATAGTGCTCGAAGGCGACACGGTTCGGCCAAAATCATGAGTGTTGATGACCGACACATAAACTCACCCCGGGGTTCGTCAATCGTGGAAATCACTTCGGGGCCCCAAAACTGAATAATAGTCCAAGAAACGGGCCAGAACCGGCCCTAACTGCAAGTCTTGATGACCAACACGTAAGCACAAATTGGGGTTCGACAACCATGGAAATTGCTTTGGGACCCCAAAACGGTGAGTAATAGTCCATGAAAGATCCCAGAATCGGACAAACCTAGGTTTATCGATGAACGATACATAAACGCACACCGGGGTTCGTCAATCATGGAATCCGCACAGGGACCCCAAATCAGTGAGTAATAGTCCATGAAACGGGCCAGAATCGGCCAAAACTGGGATTGTTGATGACCAACACGTAAGCGCACCTTGGGGTTCAACAAGCATGGATATCGTTTTGGGACCCCAAAACGGTGAGTAATAGTCCACGAAACGGGTTAGTCGAAAAAACTGCGAGTGTTGATGACTGACAAGTAAATACACCCTGGGGATCGTCAATCGTGGAAATCACTTTGGGACCCCAAAACAGTGAGTAATAATCAACGAAATGGGCCAGAATCGGCCAAAACAGTGTGTGTTGATGACCGACATGTAAATGCACCTCGAGGTTCGTTAATCGTGGAAATCACTCCGGGACGCCAAAACAGTGAGTAATTGTCCAAAACAGTGAGTAATAGTTCATGAAACGGGCCAACATCAGCCAAAACTGTGAGTGTTGTTGACCGACATGTAAACGCACCCCGGGGTTCGTTAATCGTGGAAATCACTCCGGGACCCCAAAACACAGTGAGTAATAGTCCATGAAACGGGCCAAAATCGGCAAAAACTATGAGCGTTTATGACCGACACGTAAGCGCAACTTGGGCTTCAACAACTACGGAAATCGCTTTGGGACCCCAAAACAGTAAGTAATAGTCCACGAAACGGGTCACAATTGGCCAAAACCGTGAGTGTTGACGACCGACACATAAATGCACCCCGGGGATCGTCAATCGTGGAAATCGGTTTGGCAGCCCAAAACTGTAAGTAATAGTGCTCGAAGCTGACACGGTTCGGCCAAAATCATGAGTGTTGATGACCGACACATAAACTCACCCCGGGGTTCGTCAATCGTGGAAATCACTTCGGGGCCCCAAAACTGAATAATAGTCCAAGAAACGGGCCAGAATCGGCCCTAACTGCAAGTCTTGATGACCAACACGTAAGCACACCTTGGGGTTCGACAACCATGGAAATTGCTTTGGGACCCCAAAACGGTGAGTAATAGTCCATGAAAGAGCCCAAAATCGGAGAAACCTAGGATTATCGATGAATGATACATAAACGCACACCGGGGTTCGTCAATCATGGAATCCGCACAGGGACCCCAAATCAGTGAGTAATAGTCCATGAAACGGGCCAGAATCGGCCAAAACTGGGATTGTTGATGACCAACACATAAGCGCACCTTGGGGTTCAACAAGCATGGATATCGTTTTGGGACCCCAAAACGGTGAGTAGTAGTCCACGAAATGGGTTAGTCGAAAAAAATTGCGAGTGTTGATGACTGACAAGTAAATACACCCTGGGTTCGTCAATCGTGGAAATCACTTTGGGACCCCAAAACAGTGAGTAATAATCAACGAAATGGGCCAGAATCGGCCAAAACTGTGTGTGTTGATGACTGACATGTAAACGCACCTCGAGGTTCGTTAATCGTGGAAATCACTCCTGGACCCAAAAACAGTGAGTAATTGTCCAAAACAGTGAGTAATAGTTCACGAAATGGGCCAGAATCGGCCAAAACTGTGAGTGTTGGTGACCGATATGTAAACGCACCCCGGGGTTCGTTAATCCGGGAAATCACTCCGGGACCCCAAAACACAGTGAGTAATAGTCCATGAAACGGGCCAGAATCGGCGAAAACTATGAGTGTTTATGACCGACACGTAAGCGCAACTTGGGCTTCAACAACTACGGAAATCGCTTTGGGACCCCAAAACGGTAAGTAATAGTCCACGAAACGGGTCAGATTGGCCAAAACTGTGAGTGTTGACGATAGACACATAAATGCACCCCGGGGATCGTCAATCATGGAAATCGGTTTGGCAGCCCAAAACGGTAAGTAATAGTGCTCGAAGCTGACACGGTTCGGCCAAAATCATGAGTGTTGATGACCGACACAAAAATTCACCCCGGGGTTCGTCACTTGTGGAAATCACTTCGGGGCCCCAAAACTGAATAATAGTCCAAGAAACGGGCCAGAACCGGCCCTAACTGCAAGTCTTGATGACCAACACGTAAGCACAACTTGGGGTTCGACAACCATGGAAATTGCTTTGGGACCGCAAAACGGTGAGTAATAGTCCATGAAAGATCCCAGAGTCGGACAAACCTAGGATTATCGATGAACGATACATAAACGCACACCGGGGTTCGTCAATCATGGAACCCGCACAGGGACCCCAAATCAGTGAGTAATAGTCCATGAAACGGGCCAGAATCGGCCAAAACTGGGATTGTTGATGACCAACACGTAAGCGCACCTTGGGGTTCAACAAGCATCGATATCGTTTTGGGACCCCAAAACGGTGAGTAATAGTCCACGAAACGGGTTAGTCGAAAAAAATTGCGAGTGTTGATGACTCACAAGTAAATACACCCTGGGGTTCGTCAAGCATGGAAATCACTTTGGGACCCCAAAACAGTGAGTAATAATCAACGAAATGGGCCAGAATCGGCCAATATAGTGTGTGTTGATGACCAACATGTAAACGCACCTCGAGGTTCGTTAATCGTGGAAATCACTCCGGGACGCCAAAATAGTGAGTAATTGTCCAAAACAGTGAGTAATAGTTCACGAAACGGGCCAAAATCGGCCAAAACTGCGAGTGTTGATGACCGACATGTAAACGCACCCCGGGGTTCGTTAATCGTGGAAACCACTCCGGGACCCCAAAACACAGTGAGTAATAGTCCATGAAACGGGCCAGAATCAACCAAAACTATGAGCGTTTATGACCAACACGTAAGCGCAACTTGGGCTTCAACAACTACGGAAATCGCTATGGGACCGCAAAATGGTAAGTAATAGTCCACGAAACGGGTCAGAATTGGCCAAAACTGTGAGTGTTGACGACCGACACATAAATGCACCCCGGGGATCGTCAATCGTGGAAATCGGTTTGCCAGCCCAAAATGGTAAGTAATAGTGTTCGAAGCTGACACGGTTCGGCCAAAATCATGAGTGTTGATGACCGATACATAAACTCACCCCGGGGTTCGTCAATCGTGGAAATCACTTCGGGGCATCAAAAATGAATAATAGTCCAAGAAACGGGCCAGAATCGGCCCTAACTGCAAGTCTTGATGACCAACACGTAAGCACACCTTGGGGTTCGACAACCATTGAAATTGTTTTGGGACCCCAAAACGATGAGTAATAGTCCATGAAAGAGCCCAGAATCGGACAAACCTAGGATTATCGATGAACAATACATAAACGCACACCGGGGTTCGTCAATCATGGAATCCGCACAGGGACCCCAAATCAGTGAGTAATAATCCATGAAACGGGCTAGAATCGGCCAAAACTGGGATTGTTGATGACCAACACGTAAGCGCACCTTGGGGTTCAACAAGCATGGATATCGTTTTGGGACCCCAAAATGGTGAGTAGTAGTCCACGAAACGGGTTAGTCGAAAAAAACTGCGAGTGTTGATGACTGACAAGTAAATACACCCTGGGTTCGTCAATCGTGGAAATCACTTTGGGACCCCAAAACAGTGAGTAATAATCAACGAAATGGGCCAGAATCGGCCAAAACTGTGTGTGTTGATGACTGACATGTAAACGCACCTCGAGGTTCGTTAATCGTGGAAATCACTCCTGGACCCGAAATCAGTGAGTAATTGTCCAAAACAGTGAGTAATAGTTCACGAAATGGGCCAGAATCGGCCAAAACTGTGAGTGTTGGTGACCGATATGTAAACGCACCCCGGGGTTCGTTAATCCAGGAAATCACTCCGGGACCCCAAAACACAGTGAGTAATAGTCCATGAAACGGGCCAGAATCGGCAAAAACTATGAGTGTTTATGACCGACACGTAAGCGCAACTTGGGCTTCAACAACTATGGAAATCGCTTTGGGACCCCAAAACGGTAAGTAATAGTCCACGAAACGGGTCAGATTGGCCAAAACTGTGAGTGTTGACGACCGACACATAAATGCACCCCGGGAATCGTCAATCGTGGAAATCGGTTTGGCAGCCCAAAACGGTAAGTAATAGTGCTCGAAGCTGACACGGTTCGGCCAAAATCATGAGTGTTGATGACCGACACAAAAACTCACCCCGGGGTTCGTCACTCGTGGAAATCACTTCGGGGCCCCAAAACTGAATAATAGTCCAAGAAACGGGCCAGAACCGGCCCTAACTGCAAGTCTTGATGACCAACACGTAAGCACAACTTGGGGTTCGACAACCATGGAAATTGCTTTGGGACCGCAAAACGGTGAGTAATAGTCCATGAAAGATCCCAGAGTCGGACAAACCTAGGATTATCGATGAACAATACATAAACGCACACCGGGGTTCGTCAATCATGGAATCCGCACAGGGACCCCAAATCAGCGAGTAATAGTCCATGAAACGGGCCAGAATCGGCCAAAACTGGGATTGTTGATGACCAACACGTAAGCGCACCTTGGGGTTCAACAAGCATGGATATCGTTTTGGGACCCCAAAACAGTGAGTAATAGTCCACGAAACGGGTTAGTCGAAAAAAACTGCGAGTGTTGATGACTGACAAGTAAATACACCCTGGGGTTCGTCAAGCGTGGAAATCACTTTGGAACCCCAAAACAGTGAGTAATAATCAACGAAATGGGCCAGAATCGGCCAAAATAGTGTGTGTTGATGACCGACATGTAAACGCACCTCGAGGTTCGTTAATCGTGGAAATAACTCCGGGACGCCAAAATAGTGAGTAATTGTCCAAAACAGTGAGTAATAGTTCATGAAACGGGCCAAAATCGGCCAAAACTGCGAGTGTTGATGACCGACATGTAAACGCACCCCGGGGTTCGTTAATCGTGGAAACCACTCCGGGACCCCAATACACAGTGAGTAATAGTCCATGAAACGGGCCAGAATCAGCCAAAACTATGAGCGTTTATGACCAACACGTAAGCGCAACTTGGGCTTCAACAACTATGGAAATCGCTATGGGACCGCAAAACGGTAAGTAATAGTCCACGAAACGGGTCAGAATTGGCCAAAACTGTGAGTGTTGACGACCGACACATAAATGCACCTCGGGGATAGTCAATCGCGGAAATCGGTTTGCCAGCCCAAAATGGTAAGTAATAGTGTTCGAAGCTGACACGGTTCGGCCAAAATCATGAGTGTTGATGACCGACACATAAACTCACCCCGGGGTTCGTCAATCGTGGAAATCACTTCGGGGCATCAAAACTGAATAATAGTCCAAGAAACGGGCCAGAATCGGCCCTAACTGCAAGTCTTGATGACCAACACGTAAACACACCTTGGGGTTCGACAACCATGGAAATTGTTTTGGGACCCCAAAACGATGAGTAATAGTCCATCAAAGAGCCCAGAATCGGACAAACCTAGGATTATCGATGAACAATACATAAACGCACACCGGGGTTCGTCAATCATGGAATCCGCACAGGGACCCCAAATCAGTGAGTAATAGTCCATGAAACGGGCCAGAATCGGCCAAAACTGGGATTGTTGATGACCAACACGTAAGCGCACCTTGGGGTTCAACAAGCATGGATATCGTTTTGGGACCCCAAAACGGTGAGTAATAGTCCACGAAACGGGTTAGTCAAAAAAAACTGTGAGTTTTGATGACCAACACGTAAGCGCAACTTGGGTTTCAACAACTTTGGAAATCGCTTCGGGACCCCGAAACGGTAAGTAATAGTCCACGAAACGGGTTAGAATTGGCCAAAATTCTGAGTGTTGACGGCCGACACGTAAATCCAACCCGGGGATTGTCAATCGTGCATATCATTCTGGCACCACAAAACGATGAGTCATAGTGCTCGAAACGGACATGATTCAGCCAAAATCGTGATTGTTCATGACCGACACGTAAACTCACCCCAGGGTTCATCAGTCATGGAAATCACTTCGGGACCCCAAAACTGAGTAACACTACAGGAATGAGTTTATTTGCCGTTTGCCCTGGCGGATGGCAATGGCATGGATGGCGGACGGCAAAGTCCTATGCCGTCCGCCAGCGGATGACAAAATGTCCATCTAAACGAGTGCCGGCAAAGACCTTCTTAGCCGTCTGCTAAATAGAAGCGGATGACAAAGGGTTGTGCCGTCTGCCGTCGTAGCCAAGCAGACGACAATGATCTTGGACGGCAGTGGGGTGGGGTGAGAGCCGTTAGGGGTTAACGGCATGTTCTTTGCCGTCCGCCAGCAGACGGCAAAGAGGCCAAGCTCTTTGCCGTCTGCTGGTGAACGGCAAAGAGCTCAGCTCGGCCATCACTGAGAAGCTACCACGTGGCCACCTATGCCGTCTGCCAGTGGACGGCAAAGAGCTTTGAACCTTTAGCGTCCGCTGGCTGACGGCATAGCTGGCCCTGTTTGCCAGTCCTATTTGGTCACTTTGCCGTCTGCTGGCTGACGGCAAAGTTACCAAATAGGTAGCCCAGTGTTCCCAGTTTCTAAAGGTAGCTGCCACGTGGCATCTCTGTTGTCTGCTAGCAGTCGGCAAAGCTCTTTGCCGTCTGCTAGCAGACGGCAAAGAGGCTATATATCCCCTATTTTTATTTGAATCCATTTAATTTGGCAAAATTTCACATACAGATATACATACATACAACTCTAACATATCCAACAACATATAACAGCATGTCCAACAACATATTTCATCAAATCCAACATATCCAACAACTACTATGGAAATCACTCCGGGACCCCAAAACAGTGAGTAATAGTCCACGAAATGGGCCAGAATTGGCCAAAACTTTGAGTGTTGATGAACGACACGTAAATGCACCCCAGGGTTCATTAATCATTTAGTTTGGCAGGAATTCACACACAGATGTACATACATACAACTCCAACATATCCAACAACATATAACAGCATGTCCAAAAACATATTTAATCAAATCCAACATATCCAACAACGTATTTCATCAAATCCAACATATCTAACAACAACTATGGAAATCACTCCGGGACCCCAAAACAGTGAATAATAGTCCATGAAACAGGCCAGAATTGGCCAAAACTGTGAGTGTTGATGACCGACACGTAAATGCAGCCCGAGGTTTGTTAATCGTGGAAATCACTTCGGGACCCCAAAATAGTGATTAATAATCCATGGTATGGGCCAGAATCGCCCAAAACTGTGAGTGTTGATGACCGACGCGTAAGCGCAACTTGGGGTTCAACAACTAAGGAAATCGCTTCGGGACCCCAAAGCGGTAAGTAATAGTCCACGAAACGGATCAGAATTGGCCAAAACTATGAGTGTTGACGACCGACACATAAACGCACCCCGGGGATCTTCAATCGTGGAAATCGTTCTGGCACCCCAAAATGATGAGTAATAGTGCTTGAAACGGACATGATTCGGCCAAAATCATGAGTGTTGATGACCGACATGTAAACTCACCCCGGGTTCGTTAATCGTGGAAATCACTCGGGACCCCAAAACTAAGTAATAGTCCAAGAAATGGGCCAGAATCGTCCCAACTACGAGTCTTGAGTACCAGCACGTAAGCACATCTTGGGGTTCGACAACCATGGAAATCGCTTTGGGACCCCAAAACGGTGAGTAATAGTCCATGAAAGAGCCCAGAATCGGACAAACCTAGGATTATCGATGAACAATACATAAACGAACCCCGGGGTTCGTCAATCATGGAAACCGCACAGGGACCCCAAATCAGTGAGTAATAGTCCATGAAACAGGCCAAAATCGGCAAAAACTGGGATTGTTGATGACCGACACGTAAGCGTACCTAGGGGTTCAACAACCATGGAAATCTCTTTGGGACCCCAAAACGGTGAGTAATAGCCCACGAAACGGGTCAAAATCGACGAAACATGAGTGTTGATGACCGACACGTAAAAGCATCCAGGGGTTCTTTAATCGTGGAAATCACTTTGGGACCCCATAACAGTGAGTAATATTCCACAAAACGGGCCAGAATTGGCCAAAACTGTGAGTGTTGTTGACCGACACGTAAACGCACCTCGAGATTTGTTAATCGCTTAAATCACTACGGGACCCCAAAACAGTGAGTGTTGATAACCGACATTTAAGTGCAACTTGGGGTTCAACATCTATGGAAATTGCTTCGAGACCTCAAAACGGTAAGTAATAGTCCACGAAACAGGCTAGAATCCGCCAAAACTGTGAATGTTGATGACCGTCACGTAAACGCATCCCGGGGTTCGTTAATCATGGAAATCACCCACGACCCCAAAACAATGAGTAATAGTCCACGAAACGGGCCAGAATTTGCCAAAACTATGAGTGTTGATGACTGACACGTAAACGCACCCCGGGGTTTGTTAATCATGGAAATCACTTCGGGACCCTAGAACAATGAGTAATCGTCCATGAAACGGTCCAGAATAGGCCAAAACTATGAGTGTTGATGACCGACACGTAAGAGCAACTTGGGGTTCAACAACTATGGAAATCGCCCCAGGACCCCAAAACGGTAAGTAATAGTCCACGAAACGGGTCAGAATTGGCCAAAATAGTTAGTGTTGACGACGGACACGTAAACGCGCCCCGGCGATCGTCAATCAGGGAAATCGCTCTGGCACCCCAAAACAATGAGTAATAGTGCTCGAAATGGACCAGAATCGAAAAACTTGTGAGTGTTCATGACCGACACGTAAAGGCACCCCGGGGTTCGTCAATCGTGGAAATCATTCGGGACCCCAAAACTGAGTAATAGTCCAAGAAATGGGCCAGGATGGGCCCAAACTTTGAGTCTTGACGACCAACACGTAAACATACCTTGGGGTTCGACAACTATGGAAATCGTATTGGGACTCCAAACGGTGAGTAATAGTCCATGAAAGAGCCTAGAATCGGACAAACCTAGGATTATTAATGAACGGTACATAAACGCACCCCGGGGTTCGTCAATCACAGAAATCGCTCTAGGAACCCAAATCAGTGAATAATAGTCCATTTAACGGGCCAGAATCAGCGAAAATTGTGATTGTTGATGATCGATACGTAAGCGCACCTTGGGGTTCAACAACCATGGAAATTGCTTTGGGACCCCAAAACTGTGAGTAATAGTCCACGAAACCGGTCAGAATCAGCCAAAACTGTGATTGTTGAGGAACGACACGTAAACGCTCCCCGGGGTTCGTGATACGTCTACATATCTATAATTTATGAAGCATTCATGCTATTTTATTATCTGTTTTGAATGTTTATGGCTTTATCATACACTTTTATATTATTTTTGGGACTAACCTATTAACCGGAGGTCCAGCCCATATTGTTGTTTTCTTGCCTATTTAAGTGTTTCGTAGAAAAGGAATTTCAAACGGGGTCCAAACGGAATGAAACCTTTGGGGGCGTTATTTTTGGAACGGAAGCGATCCAGGAGACTTGGAGTTGAAGTCAAGGAAGCTTCGAGGTGGCCACGAGGGTGGGGGGCCCGCCCCCTGTCTCATGGGCCCCTCGAGGCTCCCCTACCGACTTCTTTCGCCTATATATTCCCATATACCCTAAAAACATCAAAACAAACAATAGATCGGGAGTTCCGCTGCAGCAAGCCTCTATAGCCACCAAAAACCTCTCGGGAGCCCGTTCCGGCACCCTGCCAGAGGGGGGATCCCTCACCGGTGGCCATCTTCATCATCCCGGCGCTCTCCATGACGAGGAGGAGTAGTTCACCCTCGGGCCGAGGGTATGTACCAATAGCTATGTGTTTGATCTCTCTCTCTCTCGTGTTCTTTCTATGGCATGATCTTGATGTATCGCGAGCTTTGCTATTATAGTTGGATCTTATGATGTTTCTCCCCCTCTACTCTCTTGTAATGGATTGAGTTTTCCCTTTGAAGTTATCTTGTCAGATTGAGTATTTAAGGATTTGAGAACACTTGATGTATGTCTTGCCATGCTTATCTATGGTGACAATGGGATATCACGTGATCCACTTGATGTATGTTTTGATGATCAACTTGCGGGTTCCACCCATGAACCTATGCATAGGGGTTGGCACACGTTTTCATCTTGACTCTCCGGTAGAAACTTTGGGGCACTCTTTGAAGTACTTTTGTGTTGGTTGAATAGATGAATCTGAGATTGTGTGATGCATATCGTATAATCATGCCCACAGATACTTGAGGTGACAATGGAGTATCTAGGTGACATTAGGGTTTTGGTTGATTTGTGTCTTAAGGTGTTATTTTGTACGAACTCTATGATAGATTGAACGGAAAGAATAGCTTTGTGTTATTTTACTACGGACTCTTGAATAGATAGAACAGAAAGGATAACTTTGAGGTAGTTTCATACCATACCATAATCTCTTCGCTTGTTCTCCACTATTAGTGGCTTTGGAGTGACTCTTTGTTGCATGTTGAGGGATAGTTATATGATCCAATTATGTTATTATTGTTGAGAGAACTTGCACTAGTGAAAGTATGAACCCTCTGCCTTGTTTCCTACCATTGCAATACCGTTTATGCTCACTTTTATCATTAGTTACCTTGCTGTTTTTATATTTTCATATTACAAAAACCTTTATCTACTATCCATATTGCACTTGTATCACCATCTCTTAGCTGAACTAGTGCACCTATACAATTACCATTGTATTGGGTGTGTTGGGGACACAAGAGACTCTTTGTTATTTGGTTGCGGGGTTGTTTGAGAGAGACCATCTTCATCCTGCGCCTCCCATGGATTGATAAACATTAGGTCATCCACTTGAGGGAAATTTGCTACTGTCCTACAAACCTCTGCACTTGGAGGCCCAACAACGTCTACAAGAAGAAGGTTGCGTAGTAGACATCAAGCTCTTTTAAAGCGCCGTTCTTTGGGGAGGTTAGTGCTTGAAGGTATATCTTTAGATCTTGCAGTCGAATCTTTTTGTTTCTTGTTTTATCACTAGTTTAGTTTATAAAAGAAAATTTCAAAAAAAATGGAAATCACTTTGGGACCCCAAAATAGCGAGTAATAGTCCACGAAATGGGCCAGAATCGGCCAAAACTATGAGTGTTGATTACCGACATGTAAACGCACCTCGAGGTCCCACTAGTAGAAAAACACCTATTAGTCCCGGTTCGTAAGGGCCTTTAGTCCCGGTTCATGAACCGGGACTAATGGGTCGTTACTAATACCTCCACCCATTAGTCCCGGTTCAAACACGAACCGGGACAGATGTGCTCCACGTGGCCGGTCCGCCGAGCCCGATTAGAGGCCTTTGGTCCAGTTGGTGGCACCAACCGGGACCAAAAGTCCATGTTTTTAGAAAAGTGGCTGCTTTAGGGTTTTGGGGGTTATTTTAGGTTGTTATTAGCTAGCTAATAGAGAGAAGTGTCCTCTCTTATATCTTAGTCCTTGGTTTACCAACGCTGCTGCTATGTTCATTTCACCCACCGATATAACAACTCATGCATGCTCGCATCATACATCATCATATATAATAACAAGTCCTACTAATCATGCATCATCATACAACTTCTACTCGTTATTAATAATAAGTCATACGATCATCATCCTCATAGTCATCGAACTCAACCCTACATAATTGTTCTTAGCACATGATCATCGATGTCGGTGGGACCTAAACACCCTTAAGGTAAAATAGCATAAAACAATATAGACCCCGACTCTCCATTATGAAGAATGGCGATCATCCTGTCTCCAATTCTTGCGCTTTGCTGCCTTTTGCTTCCAAGAAGCTCCTTACGATTGTTCATACATTTTTTCCATTCTTTGATTGTCATGTCTCCACTTCTTTTAGAAACCGGTATGGACAGTTGAGATTCATAGGAAGACCTGGTTGTATGTTCAAAACATGAAGCGTCTCAGTGCGTATACAATAGATGAGGCACACAATCATTCGGGATTATCTGCTGAAAAACATAGTAATAACCGTAGTTAGCAATGATGTACTAGTTTTAGAAGTGTGCAAAAAGATGCACGGATGTTGTAATAGTAAAAATCTTACGGGGTATCTCCATGGTAGTTACCATAGTTCAACACGTGCACTAGTGGCGCGTATTGACCATAATGTTGAGGAGTTTGATTGTAGATATTGTAATTCTCAAGATTAGTACAAAATGCGACTGGATGATTTTTCTCTGATAAGTTAATTCGAGCCTTGTGTAGTAGGTTACATCTACCATCTTCCGCACATTCTTTGAAGAATGAAAATAAGCTGTCAATGGAAATAAGTTGTCAACTATTTTGAAATAAACAATATAAATTACTTAATAACTATGTTAAGCTCACATGGGGGAAGAATTGGAGGTGTATCCACAAGGACCCAAATCGAAGGTCTCTCTTGCTCGATTGTGGGATCACCAAGATCCATGGTGACAAGCATACCCTCATCAAGACCATACATCTTGCAAAGTGCTTCCCAATTTTTGCAACCAAAATGGGTTACACTCTGAGCATTGTACAGCTTTACTTGAAAATCCACACCATGATGGGTACTTAGGATAATTTTTTTGGTTTCCATACTTTCATGGTATTTAAAACCCATCCTCTCCAAGACATAGCCTCTTGCAAAGCATGTGATAAGCTAGTAGAATTGGAAAAGATAAAAAATACACGTTAAAATAGTTGAAGTCATGCTTAATTACGAAAAAAAACTATTGTCGTTATTGCGTACCGTATGAACATCGAAGGTCTCCTCGAGCTTAATGCTGAAGCGCCGATCTTAAATCGAGCTCAATGAACACATCGCACATACCTCGGTCGTCGTGGCACCAGTCGCACTCCCCCAGGCGGTTTTCGTCGTCCGAGTACGACATTTCCGGCCTATGTTCATAATTCAAATATTAAACTAGATTATTATTCACGGGTTGAATATTGGTGATGTACGTAGCTCCTCCTTTCATTCCCGAGTGCATTATTACACCAAATTGTCTAGCACATGGGAATGAAGGAGAACTTATCAATATGAGCATTCAATAAGCAAAACCAAATCATAAAATAAGCAAAACCAAATCATAAAATAAAGTAGTATTCAAATTAGCATGCATTCAATAATTATAAGCAAAGGTACATCATCTCTTGGTGTCCGTACATCGTCTATTATTATCACTAATATAGCATCACTAATACAACTAGAACCGTAGCGCCCGACGGTATCGGCGTGGGCGGTGGACACCAAAGATAAGGAACCATCACAGATCATAGCTCGGTGAGATCCTCAAGAACCTGCGAGGTATTGTCGAACCTGCCCTCCAATGCAACCATGTAGCGACGGACGTGCTCGTCCGCCTCGCTGACACGGTGACGTACCACCCCCACGGTGTCCGCAGTGGTGGAGCCAAGGGGGGCAAGCAGGGGCCTGCCCCCCCTAAAGATCGAGCGATGCAACATAATTAGCGATCGGAACGCACATATTCCTCAGGTTTATACATAGTCGGCCCCCCTAATTTTAGAAACAAAGGAAAAGGCCCATGTGAAGCCCACTAGTGGCCAGATTGGCCGATTGCCTCTAGTCTCCTGGCCTCCTGGGCGTTGGGTTCTCACGTGTGATTGGCCTCTACGTTGGTTAGTACGCGAAATTAGTCTCCGCCGTTCCTTGCCCTCGCACGCCCGGCCGCCTCTGCTCGCTCTCCCTGCCCTGCTTCTGCCGATCCTATTCATAACGCGACGGCGCGGAGCAGCCTCATTCAGTTGTCAAATCATCCGGATCCAACCAGCGGGAAGTAGCCAAGAACCCAAGGTTGGACACATCAGTACATCACACCATGCATCTACTAATCTAAATCCCTAATTCCTCATCTTGTATCATTGTTGAACTTATACACGAGATTTGTGTTGTTCATTTGTTTTGGTTCTGTGATTTGTGATGCTATGATTCTATGATTCTATGAAGAATTTCTATCTTGTACGTGTCCTAAAAATTATCATGATCGTCATGCAAATTATCTTGCATTAGTTCTTATTTGTGATGCAAATTTTTACGTACATTTGGTCACAGTTTGTTTTAATTTATTTTATTTTATTTCTTCTTAAAGAGTAATGCTAGTGCCGCTAATTCATTATCCTTACAAAAAATATTAGTTTGAATTTCTTTAGTTTTATTTCATTTTCTTTCTTTTTTAAGGTCAAATATCAATTCCACTAACTAATTCCTTCTCACGGAACTTTTTTCTGGGAAAATTCCACTATTATACGTTTATTCTTCTAAATTATGAAAAAGCGTAATTTCTATGTAAATTATGTGTCAATATTTTCATTTTTCTTTCTTTCTTTAAGATCAAATATCAATTGCACTAACTGATTCCTGCTCACGGAACTTTTTTGGGGAAAATTCCACTATTATACATTTATTCTTCTATATTATGAAAAAGCATAATTTCTATGTAAATTATGTGTCAATATTTTCATTTTTCTTTGTTTCCTAAAGATCAAATATCAATTCCACTAACTGATCCTACTTAGGGAACTTTTATTTTTGCGAAAATTCCACTATTATATGTTTATTCTTGCATTTTTGAAAAAGCATAATTTCGATGTAAATTATGTGTCAATATTTTCATTTTTCTTTCTTTCTTTAAGATCAAATATAAATTCCACTAATTGATTCCTTCTCATGGAACTATTATTGCGAAAATTCCACCATTATATGTTTATTCTTGCATATTATGAAAATGCATAATTTTGATGTAAATTATGTGTCAATATTTTCATTTTGCTTTCTTTCTTTAAGATTAAATATAAATTCCACTATAATATATTTATTCTTGCATATTATGAAAAAGCATAATTTCCATGTAAAGTATGTGCAATTTTTGTAATTTTCTATTTTCTTTTTCCAAAGGGTAATAATAATGCCACTAATTCATTCGTTCTTAGATAATTTCATTTTTCTCTTGTTTAAGTATAATATCAATGCCACTCTAATTCGTTCCTTATTATGAAACTTATTTTTGAAAATTTTCATTGTTATATGCATGTTCTTGCATATGACAAAAATGTATTTTTTGTGCAATTTTTCTCACTAGTTGCTATATTTTTTAAAGTTTCTTTCTTCTTAAAAGGTAATAGTCCACGAAACGGGTCAGAATTGGCCAAAACTGTGAGTGTTGACGACGGACACGTAAACGCAACCCGGGATCGTTAATCATGAAAATCGCTCTAGCACCCCAAAACGATGAGAAATAGTGCTCGAAAACGGACCAGAATCTGTCAAATTGTGAGTGTTGGTGCCAACATGTAAAGGCGCGTCGGGATTTGTCAATCGTGGAAATCACTCCGGGACCCAAAAAATGGGTAATAGTCCAAGAAAGGGGCCAGAATCGTTCCAAGCTGCGATTGTTGATGACCGACACGTAAGCGCACCTTGGGGTTTGACAACCATTAAAATTATTTTGGGACCCCAAAACAGTGAGTAATAGTCCATAAACGGGCAAAAATTGGCCAAAATTGCGAGTGTTGACGACGGACACGTAAACGCACCTCGAGGATCGTCAATCATGGAAATAGCTTTGGAACCCCAAAACGGTGAGTAATAGTGCTCGAAACGGATCAAAATCGGCCAAAATTGTGAGTGTTGATGACCGACACGTAAACGCACCCTGGGGTTCGTCAATTTTGTAACCATGGAAATCGCTTTGGGACCCCAAAATTGTGAGTAATAGTCCACGAAACGGGTCAGAACCCTGGGGTGTTGAAGACCGGCACGTAAACGCACCCTGGGGTTTGTTAATCGTGGAAATCATTTTGGGACCCCAAAACAATGAGTAATAGTCCATGAAACGGGCCGGAATGGGCCAAAACTATGAGTGTTGATGACCGACACATAAACGCACCTCAAGGTTCGTTAATCGTGGAAATCACTCCGGGACCCCAAAACAGTGAGTAATAGTCCATCAAACGAGCCAGAATCGGCCAACTGTGAGTGTTGATGACCGACACGTAAGAGCAATTTGGGGTTCAACAACTATAGAAATTGCTTCGGGACCCCAAAACGATAAGTAATAGTCCACGAAACGGGCCAGAACTGGCCAAAACTGTGAGTGTTGATGACCGACACGTAAACGCAGCCCGAGGTTCGTTAATGATGAAAAGGACTCCAGGACCCCAAAACAGTGAGTGTTGATGACCAACACGTAAGCGGAACTTGGGATTCAACAACTATGGAAATCGCGTCGGGACCCAAAACGGTAAGTAATAGTCCACGAAACGGGACAGAATTGGCCAAAATAGTGAGTGTTGACGATGGACACGTAAACGCACCCCGGGGATTGTCAATCGTGGAAATCGCTGTGGCAACCCAAAACGATGAGTAATAGTGCTCGAAACGGACCAGAATCGGCAAAAAGTACGAGTGTTCATGACCGACATGTAAAGGCACCCAGGGGTCCGTCAATCGTGGAAATCACTTCGGGACCCCAAAACTGAGTAATAATCTAAGAAATGTGTCAGAATTGGCCCAAACTGCGAATCTTGACGACCAACAAGTAAGCATACCTTGGGGTTCGACAGCCATGGAAATCGTTTTGGGACCCCAAAATGGTGAGTAATAGTCCATGAAAGAGCCTAGAATCGGACAAACCTAGGATTATTAATGAACGATACATAAACGCACCCCGGGGTTCGTCAATCATGGAAATCGCTCAAGGAACCCAAATCAGTGAATAATAGTCCATTTAACGGGCCAGAATCGGCCAAAATTGTGATTGTTGATGACCGACACGTAAGCGCACCTTGGGGTTCAACAATCATGGAAATTGCTTTGGGACCCCAAAATTGTGAGTAATAGTCCACGAAACGAGTCGGAATCGACAAAAACCGTGAGTGTTGAAGACTGACACGTAAACGCACCCTAGGGTTCGTTAATCGTGGAAATCATTTTGGGACACCAAAACAATGAAAAATAGTCCACGAAACGGGCCAGAATCGGCGAAAACTATGAGTGTTGATGACCGACATATAAACGCACCTCGAGGTTCATTAATCGTGGAAATCACTCCGGGACCCCAAAAAACAGTGAGTAATAGTCCATGAAACGAGCCAGAATCGGCCAACTGTGAGTGTTGATGACCGACACGTAAGAGCAATTTGGGGTTCAACAACCATATAAATTGCTTCGAGACCCCAAAACGGTTAGTAATAGTCCACGAAACGGGCAAAAATCGGACAAAACTGTGAGTGTTGATGACTGACACGTAAACGCACCCCGCGGTTTGTTAATCGTGGAAATCACTTTGGGACCCCAAAAAGTGTCCACGAAAGCGGCCAGAATTGGCAAAAACTATGAGTATTGATGACCGACATGTAAACGCAGCCCAACGTTCGTTAATCATGAAAAGCACTCCGGGACCCCAAAACAGTGAGTGTTGATGACCGACACGTAAGCGCAACTTGGGATTCAACAACTCTGGAAATCGCGTCGGGACCCAAAACGGTAAGTAATAGTCCACGAAACGGGTCAGAATTGGCAAAAATAGTGAGTATTGACGACGGACACATAAACGCACCCCGGGGATCGTCAATTGTGGAAATCGCTGTGGCAACCCAAAACAATGAGTAATAGTGCTCGGAACGGACCAGAATCGGCAAAAATTGTGAGTGTTCATGACCGACATGTAAAGGCACCCCGGGGTTCGTCAATCGTGGAAATCACTTCGGGACCCAAAAACTGAGTAATAATCCAAGAAATGGGTCAGAATTGGCCCAAACTGCGAGTCTTGACGACCAACAAGTAAGCGTACCTTGGGGTTCGACAACCATGGAAATCGTTTTGAGACCCCAAAACGGTGAGTAATAGTACATGAAAGAGCCCAGAATCGGGAAAACCTAGGATTATTAATGAATGATACATAAACGCACCCCGGGGTTCATTAATCATGGAAATCGCTTAAGGACGCCAAATCAGTGAATAATAGTCCATTTAACGGGCCAGAATCAGACAAAATTGTGATTGTTGATGACCCACACGTAAGTGCACCTTGGGGTTCAACAACCATGGAAATCGCTTTGGGACCCCAAAACGGTGAGTAATAGTCCACGAAACGGGTCAGAATTGACAAAAACCGCGAGTGTTGATGACCGACACGTAAGCACACCCCAGGGTTTGTTAATCGGGGAAATCACTCTAGGACCCAAAATAGTGAGTAATAGTTCACGAAACGGGCCAGAATCGGCCAAAACTGTGAATGTTGATGACCGACATGTAAATGCACCCCGGGTTCGTTAATCGTGGAAATCACTCCGGGACCCCAGAACAGTGAGTAATAGTCTATGAAACGGGCCAGAATCGGCCAAAACTGTGAGTGTAGATGATCGACACGCAAGAGTAACATGGGGTTCAACAACTATGTAAATCACCTCGGGACCCCAAAACGGTAACTAATAGTCCATGAAACGGGTCAGAATTGACCAAAATAGTGAGTGTTGACGACGGAACGTAAGCGCACCCCGGGGATCGTCAATCATGGAAATCGCTCTGGCAACCCAAAACAATGAGTAATAGTGCTCGAAACGGACCAGAATCGACAAACTTGTGAGTGCTCATGACTGACACGTAAAGGCACGCCGGGGTTCGTCAATCGTGGAAATCATTCGGGACCCCAAAACTGAGTAATAGTGCAAGAGACGGGCCAGGCTTGTCCCAAACTTCGAGTTTTAACGACCAACACATAAGCATACCTTGGGGTTCGACAACCATGGAAATCTTTTTGGGACTTCAAAACGGTGAGTAATAGTCCAGGAAAGAGCCTAGAATCGGAAAAACCTTGGACTATTAATGAAAGATACATAAACGCACCCTGCGGTTCGTCAATCACGGAAATCGCTCAAGGACCCCAAATCAGAGAATAACAGTCCATTTAACGGGCCAGAATCGGCCAAAATTGTGATTGTTAATGACCGACACATAAACGTGCCCCGGGGTTCGTTAATCGTGGAGATCACTTTGAGACCCCAAAATAGCGAGTAACAGTCCATGAAATGGGCCAGAATCGGCCAAAAGTCTGAGTGTTGATTACCGACATGTAAACGTCTCGAGGTCCGTTAATCGTTGAAATCACTCCGGGACCCCAAAAAAGTGAGTAATAGTCCATGAAACGAGCCAGAATCGGCCAAAAATGTGAGTGTTGATGACCGACACGTAAGCGCAACTTGGGGTTCAAAAACTATGGAAATCGCTTCGGGACCCTTAAACGGTGAGTAATAGTCCACAAAACATGTTAGAATCGAAAAAACCGCGAGTGTTGATCACCGAATCGTAAGCGCACCCCAGGGTTTGTTAATCATGGAAATCACTCCGGGACCCCAAAACAGTGAGTAATAGTCCATGAAACGGGCCGGAATCGGCCAAAACTATGAGTGTTGGTGACCAACATGTAAACGCACCCTGGGGTTCGTTAATCGTGGAAATCACTCCGGGACCCCAAAACAGTGAGTAATAGTCCATGAAAAGGCCAGAATTGGCCAAAACTATGAGTGTTGATGACCGACACGTAAGCGCAAGTTGGGGTTCAACAAATATGGAAATCATTTCGGGACCCCAAAACCGTAAGTAATAATACACGCAACGGGTAAAGAATTGGCCAAAACTGTGAGCGTTGACGACGAACACCTAAATGCACCCCGGGGATCGTCAATCTGGAAATCGCTCTGGCACCCCTAAACGATGAGTAATAGTGCTCGAAACGGATACGATTCGACCAAGATCGTGAGTTTGGATGACCGACACGTAAACTCACCCCGGGGTTCGTCAATCGGGGAAATCACATCGGGACACAAAAACTGAGTAATAGTCCAAGAAACGTGCCAGAATCGGCCCAAACTGCGAGTCTTGACCAGCAGCACATAAGCACACCTTGGGGTTCGACAACCATGGAAATCGCTTTGGGAACCCAAAACGGTGAGTAATAGTCCATGAAAGAGCCGAGAATCGGATAAACCTAGGATTATCGATGAACGATACATAAACGCACCCCGGTGTTCGTCAATCATGGAAATCGCATAGGGACCCCAAATCAGTGAGTAATAGTCCATGAAACGGGCCAGAATCGGCCAAAACTAGGATTGTTGATGATCGACACGTAAGCACACATTGGGGTTCAACAACCATGGAAATCGCTTTGGGACCCCAAAACGGTGAGTAATAGTCCACGAAACGGGTTAGAATCGGCCAAAACTGTGAGTGTTGATGACCGACACGTAAACGCACCCCGGGGTTCGTTAATCATGGAAATCTCTTTAGGACCCCAAAAAATCGAGTAATATTCCATGAAACGGGCCAGAATCGGCCAAAACTGTGAGTGTTGATTACCGACAAGTAAACGCACCTCGAGGTCCCTTAATCGTTGAAATGACTCCGGGACCCAAAACAGTGAGTAATAGTCCATGAAACGGGCCAGAATCGGCCAACAATGTGAGTGTTGATGACCGACACGTAAGTGTAACTTGGGGTTCAACAACTATGGAAATCGCTTCGGGACCCCAAAACGGTAAGTAATAGTCCATGAAACGTGCCAGAATCGGCCAAAACTATGAGTGTTGATGACTGACACGTACACACACCCTGGGGTTTGTTAATCGGGGAAATCACTCCAGGACCCCAAAACTATGAGTAATAGTCCAAGAAACGGGCCAGATTCGGCCAAAACTGTGAGTGTTGATGACCGACGCGCAAACGCACCTCGAGGTTCGTTAATCTTGGAAATCACGCCGAGACCCCAAAATAGTGAGTAATAGTCCATGAAAGGGGCCAGAATCGGCCAAAGCTGTGAGTATTGATGACCAACACATAAGCGCAACTTGGGGTCCAACAACTATGGAAACGTGCCAGAATCGGCCCAAACTACGAGTCTTGTCGACTAGCACATAAGCACACCTTGGGGTTCGACAACCATGGAAATTGCTTTGGGACCCGAAAACGGTGAGTAATAGTCCATGAAAGAGCCCAGAATCGGACAAACCTAGGATTGTTGATGAACGATACATAAACGCACCCCGGGGTTCGTCAGTCATGGAAATCGCACAGGGACCCCAAATCAGTGAGTAATAGTCCATGAAACGGGCCAGAACGGCCAAAACTAGGATTGTTGATGACCGACACGTAAGCACACCTTGGGGTTCAACAACCATGGAAAATGCTTTGGACCCCAAAACGGTGAGTAATAGTCCACGAAACGGGTCAGAATCGGCCAAACTGTGAGTGTTGATAACCGACACGTAAATGCACCCCGGGGTTCGTTAATCATGGAAATCTCTTTGGGAACGCAAAATAGCGAGTAATAGTCCACGAAACTGTGAGTGTTGATTACCGACAGGTAAACACACCTCAATGTCTGTTAATCGTTGAAATCACTCTGGGACCCCAAAACAGTGAGTACTAGTCCATGAAACGGGCCAGAATCGGCCAAAAATGTGAGTGTTGATGACCGACACGTAAGCGCAACTTGGGTTTCAACAACTATGGAAATCGCTTCGGGACCCCGAAACGGTAAGTAATAGTCCATGAAACGGGTTAGAATTGGCCAAAACTCTAAGTGTTAACAACCGACAAGTAAACGCACCCCGGGGATTGTCAATCGTGCATATCACTCTGGCACCACAAAACGATGAGTCATAGTGCTCGAAACGGACACGATTCGGCCAAAATCGTGAGTGTTGATGACCGACCCGAAACTCACCCTAGAGTTCGTCAATCGTGGAGATCACTTCGGGACCCCAAAACTAAGTAACACTATTGGAATCAGTTTCTTTTCCGTTTGCCATGGTGGACGGCAAAGGCATGGATGGCAGATGACAAAGTCCTATGCCGTCCGCCAGCGGACGACAAAATGTCCGTCTGAACGAGTGCCGACAAAGGCCTTCTTTGCCGTCTGCTACATAGAAGCGGACGGCAAAGGGTTGTGCCGTCCGCCGTCGTAGCCAAGCAGATGGCAAAGATATTGGACGGCAGTGGGGTGGGGTGACAGCCATTAGGGGTTAACTACGTGTTCTTTGTTGTCCGCCAGCAGAAGGCAAAGAGTCCAAGCTCTTTGCTGTATGCTAGCAAACGGCAAAGAGCTCAGCTCAGCCAGCACTGAGAAGCTGCCACGTGGCCAGCTATGCCATCTGCCAGCGGACGGCAAAGAGCTTAGAATCTTTTCCTTCCGCTAGCAGATGGCATAGCTGGCCCTTTTTGCCAGTTCTATTTGGTCACTTTGCCGTCTGCTCGCAGACGACAAAGTGACCAAATAGGCAGCCGAGTGTTCCCAGTTTCTACAGGTAGCTGCCACGTGGCCTCTTTGTCGTCTGCTAGCTGTCGGCAAAGCTCTTTGCCGTCTTGTAGCAGACGGCAAAGAGGCTATATGTAACATCCCAAATTTTCAATTTGGAATGTTATACAGTAGATCATCATGCATTACATATTTTTTTGCATTTGTCGACCCTAGAAATTTCACGCAACTCAAGGACCCTCGGAGAGAGTTGGAGATTTCGAAATTTTCCTATTTGAGTTCTCTCAAATTATGAAAAGAGGATCATTTGATTTTATTTATTTTATCTTCAAATATTTTTCCAATCAAAAATAAGAGAGGGAATAATATAACTTTCCCAAAATTTAGGAAAAATGAAGATTTAATAAATAAATCAAATTTTGGATTTTCTCGGAGTTTATTTGCCTTAGGGAAAAATGCGTGTTTTCAAAATTTGCATTTTAGGCCCTGATTAAAAGTTCATTTTGTTCGACTCATTTTTAGGAGTCGGGGAAAATTTACTTTATAAATTTTGGAGTTCGTTTAGATTTCATTTTATTCGTTTTTTCTGTGCGCGTTATTTATAAAAAAACTGCAGCGCCCCGCCGCCTGGGCCAAGGCCAAGCTGGCCAGCCGGCCTAGCGCCGCCGCCCCAGCCAAGTCCAGCTCGGACTCCGCCACCGCCGCCGCCCTTGCCTTGCCCCCTCCCCCAAGCCACCCTCCCCTCCCCCTTTAAATACCCCGCACCCCCTCTCCTCCCCACAACCCACACCGCCGCCCCTAAGCGGCAACCTTGCACATCGCATGCCGCCGCCGCTTGCTTTTGCCCTTGCTTGCCGCCCGCCCGCCGCCGCTTATCGCCCATAACCTAGCCGCCGCCCGCCGCCTTAGCCGCCGCCCGCGAGCCCGCCTCGTCAAGGTAGCCGCCTTCGCCACCTCCCTCGGTTGGTTTTTATAAAACCGTTACTTTTTTTTTTCGCTGTTTTGGTTTTTGAAACCTTAGATCGGTTTTATTTCGGTTTTGTCGTTTAGCGGCGTTAGCGGACCGTTCGTCTTAACAAGCGTGATCACGGTTATTCGGTTAACGAGCGTCCGTTCGTTTAACCGTTCGTCATTCTTTTTAATCGGATTTATTCCGCTATTTTACATTAGCGATTTGAGATCCGATATTCGTTCTAGTTTATCTTCTCGCTCGTTTATCGGAATCGGGTGATTCAAGCGCTGAGTTTGTTTTGAAACCGCCGTTCCGACTAACCAACAAACAAAGTTTTGCTACTGTAAAATTTGACCTAGTATCAATTTGCTAGAACCGAGCTGTTTTCTTTCGCCGTCTGACTTTCGTTTCTTTATTTGATTCTTTTTGCAACCAGGGTTCTTAAGTTGAACTTTCTGGTTAGATCTTTTATTCGAGATTTACCTGTGCATTAGATGAGTACTTATTGTATGCTTGATGTTTGTCTGCGATAGATCACCGGTCGCCGCTTGTTACTTGAATCTCTAGGTTTCACGGATCATCAGCAAGGCAAGTAACACTTGATCATACCCTTTTCTACTACCCAGTTTTTGTGCATTAGATCAATCCTCAAACATTGCATGATTAGGATCTAATTAAATTGTGGTATAGGAAGTAAATGAGGTAGTACCTATTACCTGTTTTACTTATGAAACCTTTGGGAGTTACTTTCTGCGTTTGCTTATTATGCCATGCTATGCTAGTAGACGTGGATTGGGTGAGTGATATCCATGACAGATGTGAGTTTGTTAATTAATGGTTTATCTAATGTGGCAACTTAAATACACATCGGGTGGATTGAGGCACTGGGGTATCGATGATTGCTGTTTTTGGAAATCCGGGGTTACCGTGTGATTTTCCTATGGACCGCCACCTGGGCTCAAAGGGATCATAAGATAATTCATGCTAGTAACTTCCGTGTGCAGCCACAAGCCATTATGGGCTCTGGCATAGTTGACTAAGTTGTGCGAACTCTTATAGTGGTGGACTAGCGGATGTAGGGGATGTAGGTGTCTGGGTCTTCCCATCGTAAGGTGCTAAGCGCTTACGAAAGACTATGTCTCGGTCATCCGTTTCTCAAACACCATGTAGTCGAGAAACCAAGCAGAGGCGATCGAGTCTTGTGGGGAAAAGTCATAAACCTCTGCGAGTGTACAAACTAATCATGATTAGCCGTGTCCCCGGTTATGGACATCTTGAGTATGTAGTACTTGAATATCATGTGAATCTCAACATGTTACTCTAATTTAATGTTGTTGGGTTTGTTAATGAGTACTTTTTAATTGGGATTGAGAATGCTGTCAACCATTCTCAATGTTTAACAACCACCATGATAGTTAAATAAATTTATTCCTTTGCAAGAGGGGAAAAAGCGGCTTTATGCAAAAAAACTGTAACCATAGAGCTTTTCCACCAGCCATATATGCATGTAGTATAGGCTTCTTATTCATCATTCTCTATGTGTTACATTGCGAGCATATTCCATGTGCTGACCCATTTTCGGGCTGCAACTTTCATGTTGCGAGACTTTTGAACGATGAGTAAGGTGCTTTTAGGTGGTGGTTCTATACTCGGTGATGCCGTTGGAGTTGATGGACTCACTTATCTTCCAAGTCTTCATTTATTATCGTTATTACATGGCCTTAAGCCATATTTATTGTAATAAGTCCTCTTTTGGACAAGCGATGTAATAAGTGTGTGATTGCTACTCTGTTATAAATCCTTGAAATCTTGTGTGGTGTCGGACATTCTTGATCCAGGATGACTCCTGAGCACAGAGACTTGACCATCTGAGGTCGGGTTGCTACACTATATATCCCCTGTTTTTATTTGAATCCATTTAATTTGGCAGGATTTCACACACAGATATACATACATACAACTCCAACATATCCAACAACATATAACAGCATGTCCAACAACATATTTCATCAAATCCAACATATCCAACAACATAGTTCAACAAAGTCCAACATATCCATATATATACATACATACCCAGAAACAAGTTTCCAACAACATATCCATATAGATATATAATATACATATCCAAACAAGTTTTCATAAACAACACGGAAGCAACAGAAGAATAGGACACTCCATCAATGCAAGATTCCTCATCTAAAGCAAATCTGCAAATTGGGAATGATGAAAGTTAGAACAACAAGAAGAAGAAGAATAAGAAGAAGAAGACTAGCTATAAGAAAAGGAAGAGGAGGAAAAGAAGAAGATTAAGAAGAATAAGAACTTCTTCTTCTTCTTCTTCTTCTTCTTCTTTTCTTCCTATTCCTTCGTTTCTTCCTCTTCCTTGATTTTCTTCATCTTATGATGTCATTTGTGGACTAAATAGGCTAAGGTAGGTAAAATGCCATTTTGGGGCTAAGTGTGTAGGTCAATTTAGAGCTAAGCTTGGTAAATAGGTCATTTTGGAGCTAACGTAGGTTAAATGGATCATTTTGGAGCTAACATAGGTTAAATGGATCATATTGCAGGTAACCTAGGTAAACTTGGTCATTTTTGAGCTAACCTAGCTAATTATTACATTTTTGACCTAACTAAGCTTATTGTGTCATTTTAGAGGACAACAAGCTAAGAATATGACATTTATGAGGTTAGCAAGGTTATTATGCTATTTACGAATAAAAACAAGTAAGAGGAGGAAAAGAAGAAGTAGAAGAAGAAGCTTCTTTTCTTCCTATTCCTTCTTTTCTTCCTATTCCTTGATTTTCTTCATCTTATTATGTCATTTTTGGACTAAATAGGCTAAATTTATGTCATAAATGGACTAACTAGGCTAAATAAGAAGAAAAATACCGTTATCACGGAGGTGAAGGAACTATTGGGGCTGCGCCAGTGGCAGACGTAGGTGAAGGACCGGTTGGGGTTCCGCCATTTCCAGACGCAGAAGGATTGGTTGATGCTTGTTGGGAGGCATGCTGCACCAAAGATCATTTCCAATAATGTCTCGTTAGCATGATGCAACTGAAATGTGAATACTAGTAACTAACGACCATTCAAATCAAACTCACCATGGTCGCCGGAGCAATCTGGGGCATCGACGGAGGGGTCTGACCATTTTTTTCGCACATGGTCTGCACATTTGGTTCTCACGAGTCAGTCATATTAGTTAGTAATGCGAACATTACGTGCATAATTTGGCTAATATGCATGAGAAACGTACCACGAGGAGCTCGTATGGGGCCCGGTGAGATGCCTCGTTCCGGTTCCTCTCCTCTTCCAACAGCTTAGCCGTCCTCTCCTCCATCTCCCTCTCCCTCTCCGCCGTCTCCCTTTTTGCCTCCTCCAAAAGCGCATGGGTGTTCAATCTCTCTTTCTCCACCAATGCCTACAACACACCACTCCTCGTTAGCATTGTAATCATCGACGGACGCACACACAATGTAATGGATGAAAGGTGAGAGTGTCTGTATAACTAACGGCCATGGCGAGCTCCGCGGGCCATGCATGAGGCGTTATATCAGGAGTAGAGCTACTCTGGTGCTTCTTGATCTGCGGGAGAGTCCTAGGACAACATATCAGTCCATCGCCAATGGCTATGGAGCCATGGGACCTCCCGCCACTAGATATCATCACCAGGTCTGTATCAAAAGGATCCTGGCTCGGGTTAAAGTCCTCCCCTTTCATCGCCTTCTCCTCCTCTCTGTACCTCACGAGCTTGTGGTGGGAGGAGATGTTGGTGAAGCTCTCTAGATGATCTAGGTCAGACTCCGAGAATGCCTTGGCCTTCTTGTAAGGGGCACTATGGCCATGCCATGGAGGTCGAACAGATTTGGCACATGCTTCTTGTTGTGGTGCGCCTGAGAGAGAGGAACAAAATATTAGTTAAGGGCTCAAGCTAGCATGAAGAATGATATTGCTATGTAAATAGGTCATTTTGGAGCTAAGTAAGGTTATTATGTCATTTTCGAGGAAAATAAGCTAAGTTTAGGTCATTTTGGAGGTAACCAAGAATATTATGCCATTTTTGAGGAAAGTATGCTAATTATGTCATTATTGAGCTATCCAAGGTAGTTATGCCATTTTTATCTAACTAAAGCATATTTAGGCATTTTATAGAGCTATCTAAGGTTATTATGTCATTTTAGAGCTAATTATGTCATGAATGAACTAGCTAAGATTAGTTTAGGTCATTATTGAGCTATCCAAGGTAGTTATGCCCTTTTTTAACAAACTAAAGCATATTTAGTTATTTTATAGAGCTATCTAAGGTTATTATGTCATTTTAGAGCTAATTATGTCATAAATGTACTATCCAAGGTAGTTATGCCATTTTTTAACTAACTAAAGCATATTTTGTTATTTTATAGAGCTATCTAAGGTTATTATGTCATTTTAGAGCTAATTATGTCAATAAACGTACTATCCAAGGTAGTTATGTCATTGCTTAACTAACTAAGCATATTAAGTCATTTTGGAAGGGGAAAATGCTAGCATGAAGAATGAAATTGCATGAATGATGTAGCAAACCACATACCGAGTGATCCCCGTACTCAAACAGGTTGGATCTCCCTTGATGTTGTGGCACACCAACCATTTGGTTACGCTTATCCTTGGCTCTATGGTGTTCGACTAGCCATTGGGGAGAGCAGCACATATCCACCAATGCCTCCCAACAGTCCATCTTATCCGCACACCATCTCGGGGGCACCTAAGTTAGTCAAGAGAAATTTCAGTGCTACGCATAGGAATCAAATCAAGAAAACTAAGTTCAAGGCCTTAAGAATAGGTAATTACCTACAGGTACTTCTCCTTACTCAAAAACTTGCCGCGACACTTCTTCTTGCCCCTCTTAATAACCTTCGAGGTGTAGTAGTCTCAAACGGCCTGCACCCGAGCCTCGTTCCATAAGTTCTGAAGTAGGCGCTTGCACTCGGCTTCGACAACCGTAGACGCAGCCTCCTGTTCTCCCTCTGAAACCCTGTAGAAGGTCTGCAATCAAACAAGACAACACTGATTAGTACAATTGCTAGGTAGTGTTGATTTTTAATTCTGTAAAGGAGAAATTACCCAAAACCGATGGAACACAATGTCAGCCACCGTCTCGCACAAGACACCGGCGACCATCTCCTCCAGAGGGGCCGGGGCAACCGAGTACAGCTCCCAGCATAGTGCTAGCTGTGGAACCTGACCTTCACCAGGCAACATGACCCACCCAGGGAAGTGCTGCTGGCAAAGCACACCAAGGACCTAGTTGGGCCTGCTGACACCACAGGGGTGTACCCAGCCCCTCCACTATGACAAGGCCAATGCATTAGATATTAATTTGAAGAAACATGAAGGCAAAAGGTTAAAAAAGAGTAAATGCACTTACTTCAACCCATTAGGCGCAATCAAGCACCTCTGGTCGAGGGTCGTCGGCACGGGCGGTAGCTTTGTACAGCCACGCTTGTACACCTTCTTTCCCTTCTCAACCAGCTCGTCGTTACTGTAGCTATCATCAGAAAAGGTTTCCTCGCTACCATCAGTAGGGCCACTAGCCTCCGAAGTCTCGTGGGAAGAAGACTCCGGGACCGGAGTCTTCTGGGACGAAGACTCTGGGATAAGACTCACGTGGGGCAAAGCATCGGCGACCCGAGTCTGTTGGGCCGAAGGATCGGCGACCAGAGGCTCATGGACCGGAGTTCGAGACGAGTCCACGTCAGACGGAGCAGTCCTATGGTCGGGTGTATCAGCTGGGGGTGGCGGCGAGGAAGCGGAGCAGCGTTCCTACCTCTCCCACTGCCATGTACACCTCTAGCCGCCTTCTTCATCCTCCCCCGACCTCTCCCAGCCGAAGAAGAAGCACCAGCCGCTGATGTCTGCATACTGTCTAGCAGCGCTCTCCAGAGGGGCTGGGGTGGAATAATGGAACCACCCCTCCCAGTAGCGCTCGCAGGAGGCTCGGGGCGCTCTGGACCCTTGCCCACCATCCTGTCAACACCTGCAATGATAAAAAGTAAACGAAATTAGTACAAGATAAAAAAATTTGAATACCTAACATGTATAATATGTATATAATTTAAGTGTATCATAATCATGAACATAATAAAAAATTGAATACCTCACATTACTAATATGTATATAATTTAAGTGTATCATCATCATGAACATAATAAAAAATTGAATACCTGACATGAATAATATGTATATAATTTAAGTGTATCATCGTCATGACATAATAAAAAAATAAATACCTCGCATTACTAATATTACTCTGAATCGTCTATATACGCTTTGTGATCATTAAATGCATCATCATCATCACTATCAGTGACGTGCTCATCATCATCATCAATAAATGCATCAACATGTGGAAGGCCTCCTTTACGTAATCGTTCAAGCATTGACAGGTCATTTGCAGCAGTAACTTCTTCTTGCTCCGGCTCTTCTTGTTCCGGCTTAGGGGTGAAGTCGGATTCACTATCATTGTCTACTTCAATGTTCTGTGGTGGAGTAGAGAGGTTCTTGAAATGTTGTTTGGAAAGACGTGTTTCATGGAAGAATTCTCCTTCGTCATATGTGTCTTGGTTAATGTGAGGTTCATAATCCTCTTCATTGGGGGGATGTGGTCTAACACGTGGCGTCACTTCATAAACGACATCCCAACCACTGAGATTTGGATCACTTTGGCAGGCCCATGGTAAATAGAAAACTTGCGTTGCCTGTTCAGCCGTAATATAGACATCGGGAACATCCAAATGGGTGCTTTGTTAGATTTCGACTAGCCCTATATGTTCATGAGTCCTTCTAGTCTCCCTCGGCTGGAACCAATAACATCTGAACACTATGACGTTTGGTGGGTTTTCACCATAGAATTAAATTTCATAAATTTCGTCAACTCTTCCATAATACTCGATATCTCCTTCGCCGATAGTAGAGACACAACAATTTGTAGACTTTTGGTCGGCCATAGATAGCTCTTTGCCATAGGTACGAAAGCGATACCCGTTGATGTCATATTTGTCAAATGAACGGACTTTGTAGTCAAAACCATTAGCTACTTGTCTCAATTCGGCATCCATAATCTATGAATTAGCCTACAAGTTTAATACGAAAGGGTTGTTGCATTAGTCGGAAATTAGCCAAAGAAATGAAATTGTCTAATGGAAATTACTGTTTTTTGAACCAAGAGATGAAACCGGGATATTTGCCTCCTTGCTTTGCCAGAAGCTCATACTCTTCAATGGAATCCTTTTGGATCACCGCTCTATACGAGAATATAGCGACGTATAGACTACATCAAATATCCAGGAATGAGAGCAGTTCAAAGGAAATAGAAGTTGCGAAACAATGTACCAATATCTTACTCGATGTACGGCCGCACTTCTGTTAGGTTGTTGAAGAGATAAAACGAAATGGTACGCCATTCTTCAACATCCAATGATACTGGTTTCCAACCAATGGCTGGTGTGAGATTCCCTTTGAATAGGCTGAGGTTGGATCGCCCCTTTTTAAGGTCGTCAGCATTGTACCGAGGCTTCGGATTATGCAAATGATGATTTTTGGCTTCGTAGTGTGCTGTCACGAAGTTTGCCGCCTCCTCAGTGATGAATGCCTCGGCTATCGATGCTTCAATTCTACGTTTATTTTTACATTTTGCTCGAAGAGTCTTCTGCATCCTCTCAGTTGAGTAGCACCAACGATTTTGCGCCACCCCCCCCCCAATCTTGCCTCGGTCGGGAGATGCAAAATCAAGTGTTGCATTGGATTAAAGAAGTTTGGTGGAAAGATCATCTCTAACTTGCAGATCAACTCCGGCGCCAACTGTTCCATTTCTTCTAGGAGGCCAGGCGATAATTCTTTCGCATAAAGAACACGAAACAATAGCTCAGCTCTGCTAGTACTAGCCATTCATCCTCAGGGATGAAGCCACGCAACATCATCGACATTATCCGCTCGATCCATATGTGCTAATCATGACTTTTTAGACCAAATATTTTCAATTTTTCAAGACTCGCTCCCCTCTTTAGATTTTCTGCATACCCATCGGGGAACATCAACTGCATTTTCACCCACAAAATAATTTCCCTCATAGTTGGCCTTCCAAGATTGAACCATGCCTTTGGCTTTGTCCAGTTCCGCTTTCCTTTCGGTTCTTGCATGTTTTATAATGGTCTATCACATAGCTCCTCTTGATCGACTCTAGCCTTAGTATTATCCTTTGATTTCCCCTCTATGCCGAACAATGTACCAAAAATGGCTTTGGCGATATTCTTTTCAGTGTGCATCACGTCGATGTTGTGTGGGCAAAGGAGGTCTTTGAAGTAAGCGCGATCGAAGCATGTCTTGTGAGTCGAGCGTGTTCCTTATTATACCCTTGAAATACCTTGGATGCTCTAGATCCGCACGAGGCGTTTAAGCGAACTAGGGTCATTGGCTGTCAGCAACGCAGTGGTGCAGAGTGTTTGACAACTCTACCTTTGATGAAGTTATTCTTGTCTTTTACGAACTTATGGCGAGGATCTAGAAGCGGTCTCACATAAGTCGAAGCAAGTATACTTGTGCCTGCCGTCGATAACGAAACTCAAGAGCTCCCTTGCATGTGGGCACGGGAACCTTCCATGCACACACCAGCCAACGAATGGCGCATATGCCGAAAAGTCATGCGTCGAGTACATGTACCAGGCACGCATTATGAAGTTCTGTTTGCTAAAGGTATCGTATGCCTTGAACCCATTATCCCAAGCTTCTTGCAATTCGTCCTTAAGCGGTGATACGTCTCCAACGTATCTATAATTTTTGATTGTTCCATGCTATTATATTATCCATCTAGGATGTTTTATATGCATTTATAAGATTTTTGGGACTAACCTATTAAGCTAGAGCCTAGTGCCAGTTTCTGTTTTTTCCTTGTTTTTGAGTTTTACAGAAAAGGAATAGCAAACAGAGTCCAATTGACACGCCAATTTTTGACGAGTTTTTATGGACCAAAAGAAGCCCCCGGAGTAAAAGAGTTGGTTCAGAAGAGTCCTGAGCCGTCCACGAGGGTGGAGGGTTAGCCCTACCCCCTGGGCACGCCCCCTGCCTCGTTGGACGACTCGGAGACCCCCTTGACATGAGACCTACGCCAAAAATTCCTATAAATACAGAAACCTCCAGAAATAAACCTAAATCGGGAGTTTCGCCGCCACAAGCCTATGTAGCCACCCAAAACCTCTCGGGAGCCCGTTCCAGCACCCTCCCGGAGGGGGAATCCATCACCGGTGGCCATCTTCATCATCCCGGCGCTCTCCATGACGAGGAGGGAGTAGTTCACCCTCGGGGCTGAGGGTATGTACCAGTAGCTATGTGTTTGATCTCTCTCTCTCTCTCTCTCTCTCTCTCTCTCTCTCTCGTGTTCTTGAGGTGATACGATATTGTTGTATCGCGAGCTTTGCTATTATAGTTGGATCTTATGATGTTTCTCCCCTTCTACTCTCTTGTGATGAATTGCGTTTTCCCCTTGAAGTTACCTTGTCGGATTGAGTCTTAAAGGATTTGAGAACACTTGATGTATGTCTTGCCATGCTTATCTGTGGTGACAATGGGATATTCACGTGATCTACTTGATGTATGTTTTGGTGATCAACTTGCGGGTTCGGTGACCTTGTGAACTTATGCATAGGGGTTGGCTGCGTTTTAATCTTGACTCTCCAAAGAGAAACTTTGGGGGCACTCTTTGAAGTACTTTGTGTTGGTTGAATAGATAAATCTGAGATTGTGTGATGCAGATCTTATAATCATGCCCACAGATACTTGAGGTGACATTGGACTATCTAGGTGACATTAGGGTTTTGGTTGATTTGTATCTTAAGGTGTTATTCTAGTACGAACTCTATGATAGATCGAACGGAAAGAATAGCTTCATGTTATTTTACTACGGACTCTTGAATAGATTGATCAGAAAGGATAACTTTGAGGTGGTTTCGTACCCTACAATAATCTATTCGTTTGTTCTCTACTATTAGTAACTTTGGAGTGACTCTTTGATGCATGTTGAGGGATAGTTATATGATCCAGTTATGTTATTATTCTTGAGAGAACTTGCACTAGTGAAAGTATGAGCACTAGGCCTTGTTTCCTAGCATTTCAATACCATTTACGCTCACTTTTGTCATTAGTTACCTTGCTTCTTTTTATATTTTCAGATTGCAAAAACCTATATATACCATCTATATTGCACTTGTATCACCATCTGTTCACCGAAATAGTGCACCTATACAATTTACCATTGTATTGGGTGTGTTGGGGACACAAGAGACTCCTTGTTATTTGGTTGCAGGGTTGCTTGAGAGAGACCATCTTCATCCTATGCCTCCCACGGATTGATAAACCTTAGGTGATCCACTTGAGGGAAATTTGCTACTGTCCTACAAACCTTTGCACTTGGAGGCCCAACAACGTCTACAAGAAGAAGGTTGTGTAGTAGACATCAAGCGGCTGCATGTACACATTCATATTCTTCCCCGGATAGTTGGGCCCTGGAATTATTAACGTCAGGAAAATGTTCTTTCTTTGCATCATCTGACCGGGGGGGAGTTCGAGTGGGATGACAAACACGGGCCAACAACTGTATTGGGCTGTCGTCTAACCAAACACACTGAACCCATCCGTGCTAATGGCGACTCAAGAATGCCTTGCCGTTTTTTCCTTATGTAATGCATGGAAGTGCTTCCACACTTCACCATCTGATGTGTGCACCATCATCACATTCCCATCTACATCTAGTTCGTTTCTTTTGCCCGTTTTGTGCCATGTCATCTGTGTGGCCATCTCTTCGACCATGAAAAGATGTTGAAGTCTTGGTACAATTGGCATATACCGAAGAACATTAACGGGTATTTTGGTCTGTGACTTCTCACTCATACCGTTGTCTACCACAGTATACCTGGAAGACTTGCAAATGGGACAATAGTTCAAGTCCTCATACTGACGCCTAAATAAGACACATCCTTTCTCACAGGCATGTATCTTCTCATAGGGCATCTTAAGAGCACGGAGGGTTTTGTCTGACTGGTACAGGTTTGCAGGTAGCACATGACCTTTGGGAAGAAATCGTCCGAATACTGTCATCATCGCGTCGTAGCATTCTCCGCCCAAGTTGAATTGAGCCTTCAAAGCCATTATTTGTGAGATGGCATCGAGCTGACAAAGCTCAGTGTGCTCGTGGAGAGGAGGTTTTGAGGACTCCAACATTTTAGTGAAGGCCTTTGCAGATTCCTCCATCTCCTCGTTCGAGTCCCGAGCATCGTCAAAGTCTTAGACCATGTCTTCCATCCTGGTACCATGCTCGTCGGTGCGATGACAAACCACCTTGGCTCTGGCACGTTGGGCAGACTCACCATGTAATGTCCAGACCATGTAACCTGGCATAAAACCAAACTTCTACATGTGTTTACTCATTTCAAGCTCGTCTCTCTGATTATAGTTGTCGCACTGGACACAGGGGCACCAGCTTAATTTCTGGCCATTTGCAAATGCGACTCTAACAAACCCCTTCGTTATTGTTAACCACTCCTCGGTCCAAACTTTCTGACTAGTGTAACCGGTGTACATCCACGCACGATCACTGATATTGACTTCCTACTGGACACACAAGAAATATATACATAATTAAGCAAACCATATCCATCAGTTAATGGAGTTTGTTAGTATTATTACGTCCATGCAACCTACACGCTAATAGGTAAAGGTTGGTCCTAATTCCACCCGAGTATGTGTAGATTGGGTTCGTTTTCCCATGCTCTGCTCCAGTTCTGACGCAAAATTTCGGCAGCACCTCCCCGTTGTTCTCCTGGTACATGTCTCGGCAATAAGCAGAGAGGATGTGTACCCGGAGAACAACAGGTAGGCACTGACGAAATTCTTCATCGGATCCGGAGTAGAGCATATGGGAAAATGAACCCAATCTACACATACTCGGGCTGTCCATGGATAACGTTGGACAATTCGAAAGAATCACGATTATAAATATGCAAATGCATGCATATTTATAGATGTAACCCTTTCGAACGGGAGACGCATAGTGGTTACGCATACTGATGATTGACACCTATAACTAGCAAGTTTCATCGGCATGAAGACCGGAACAGAGCAAATGAAGGGGGAAGGAGGAGATGTCATTTGTGCTCACCAACGAACGCAGGGGCGGATCTCATCGAACGCACGGGGAGGTCGTCAAACACCACACCCTCGCATGGCATTTAAACAAGCTGCACAAATATATATATATATATATATATATATATATATATATATATATATATATATATATATGATGTTTTGCATAAACAAATTGAAAAATATACAACCTAACTCATAATTCACAAATATATGACCCGTCGGTCGGGTCATGTAGGGGTCGGGGTGTGGTGTCAGGGTGTCGGGGTCGATCGGGGTGTCGCGGTCGGGGTCGGGGTGTGGTGTCGGGGTGTCGGGGTGTGGTGTCAGGGTGTCGGGGGTCGGGGTGTGGTGTCGAGGTGTCGGGGTTGGGGGTCGGGGTCGGGGTGTCGGGGGTCGGGGTCGGGTGTCTTCTTTGGGGTGTCGGGGTGTCGTGTCGGGGTCGGGGTGTCAGGGTGTCGGGGTCAGGGTCGGGGTCGGGGTGTGGTTTCAGGGTGTCGGGGTCGGGGTGTCAGGGTGTCGGGGTGTCGTGGTCGGGGTGTCTTTTTCTTCTTTCTTCTTCTCCCTCCTCCCCGTCCTCCCTCCTCCTCCTCCTTCTACTCTTCTTCTTCTAAACTAAAACTAAAACTAATCTAAAATAAACTAAAATTAATCTTAAAATAAAACTAAACTAAAACTAAAACTAAAACTATAAGTAAAACATAAACTAAACTAAAAGAAACTAAACTAAAAAAGGGGGAGGAGCTCACCTGCAGGGGATCGCCGGTGGAGGACGCGCGGGGCGGCAGGTGGATGGGAGGGCGGCCGCTGGAGGAGGCGGCGACCAGTGGAGGAGGCGGACGACAGCCGGGGGAGACGGGCGGGCGGCTGGACGGCGTGGAAGGCGGCGGGGCAGCAGTGGAGGTCGGGCGCCGTGGGGATCTGTCTTGGCGGCGGCGGCCGGCTCTGGCGGCGGACGGGTCGGCGGCGTGGTGTGGATCGGGAATGGCGAAGGAGGAGGGCGGGGAAGGGGGAGGCGCGCCGACGTGGAAGGGGCGGCGGGGGTGCGGTGGAGGTCGGGGCGCCGCAGGGAAGGGGTGCCGGGCGGGCGGCTACGGCGAAAGGGGTTGGTAGCGGCGGCGCGGGTGTGGGTCGATGGGGGATGGGAAGGAGACAGAGAGAGAAGAGAGAGAGGACGGGGCGGGACGGCCGTTTACGTACCCATTTCTTTGCCATCCGCGAGCGGTCGACAAAGAGTCTTTGCCATCCGCTAGCGGACGGCAAAGAGGTGGGGTCGGTGGGTCGTTACGGGTTAGACATCCACTGGACCCTCTTTGTCGTTCGCCAGCTGACGGCAAAGACTCTTTGCCGACCACTGGCGGACGGCAAAGAACTAGATGATGGCAAAGGACCTCTTTGCCGTAAGCTGACTCTTTGCCGTCAGCCAGCCGATGGCGAAGAGCAGGCTGATGGCAAATCTGCTGTTTCCAGTAGTGTAATAGCCCGAAAAACGGGCTAGAATCGGCCCAAACTTCAAGTCTTGGCGGCCAGCACGTAAGCACATCTTGGGGTTCGACAACCATGGAAATCGCTTTGGGACCCCAAAATGGTGAGTAATAGTCCATGAAAGAGCCCAGAATCGGACAAACCTAGGATTATGATGAACGATACATAAACACACCTCGGGGTCCGTCAATCATTGAAATCGCTCAAGGACCCCAAACTAGTGATTAATAGTCCATTTAACGGGCCAAAATCAGCCAAAATTGTGATTGTAGATGACCGACACATAAGCGCACCTTGGGGTTCAACAACCATGGAATTCTCTTTGGTACCCCAAAACGGAGATTACTAGTCCACGAAACGGGTCAGAATCGGCCAAAACTGTGAGTGTTGATGACCGACACGTAAACGCACCCCGGGGTTCGTTATTCATGGAAATCACTTTGGGACCCCAAAATAGCGAGTAATAGTCCACGAAACGGGCCAGAATCAGCCAAAATTGTGAGTGTTGATTACTGACACGTAAGCACACCTCCAGGTCCGTTAATCGTTGAAATCACTCCGGAACCCCAAAACGGTGAGTAATAGTCCATGAAACGGGCCAGAATCAGCCAAAAATGTGAGTTTGATGACCAACACGTGAGCGCAACTTGGGGTTCAACAACTAAGGAATTCGCTTCGAGACCCCAAAACGGTGAGTAATAGTCCACGAAACGGGCTAGAATCGGCCAAAACTATGAGTGTTGATGACGGACACGTAAATGCACCCCGGGCTTTGTTAATCTTGGAAATCACTCCGGGACCCAAAACAGTGAGTAATAGTCCATGACACGGGCTAGAATCAGCCAAAACCATGATTGTTGATGACCGACATGTAAGCGCAACTAGGGGGTCAACAACTATGGAAATCACTTCCGGACCCCAAAACAGTGAGTAATAGTCCACGAAACGGGCCAGAATCGGCTAAAACTGTGAGTGTTGATGACTGACACATAAACGCACCTCGAGGTTTGTTAATCGTGAAAATCAGTCCGGGACCCCAAAACAGTGAGTAATAGTCCATGAACCGGGCCAGAATCGGCCAAAACTGTGAGTGTTGATGACTGACTCGTAAGCGCAACTTGGGGTTCAACAACTATGGAAATCGCTTCGAGACCTCAAAACGTTAAGTAATAGTCCATGAAACGGGCCAGAATCGGCCAAAACTGTGAGTGTTGATGACCAACACACAAACACACACTAGGGTTCGTTGATCGTGGAAATCACTCCAGGACCCAAAAACAGTGAGTAATAGTCCACGAAACGGGTCAGAATCGGCCAAAACTGTGAGTGTTGATGACCGACACATAAACGCACCCTGGGGTTCGTTAATCGTGGAAATCACTCTGGGACCCCAAAACAGTGAGTGTTGATGAGTGTTGATGATCGACACGTAAGTCCATGAAACGGGCCAGAATCGGTCAAAATTGTGAGTGTTGATGATCGACACGTAAGCGCAACTTGGGGTTCAACAACTATGGAAATCGCTTCGGGACCACAAAACGGTAAGTAATAGTCCACGAAACGGGTCAAAATTGTCCAAAATATGAGTGTTGACGACAGACACGTAAATGCACCCCGGGGATCGTCAATCGTGGAAATCGCTCTGGCACCCCAAAATAATTAGTAATAGCGCTCGAAACGGACCAGAATCGCCAAAAATTGTGAGTGTTCTTGACCAACACGTAAAGTCACCCCGGGGTTCGTCAATCGTGGAAATCAGTTCGGGACCCCAAAACTGAGTAATAGTCCAAGAAATGGGCAAGAATCGGCCCAATCTGCGAGTCTTGACGACCAACACGTAAGCATACCTTGGGGTTCGACAACCATGGAAATCGTTTAGGGACCCCAAAACAGTGAGTAATAGTCCATGAAAGAGCCCAGAATTAGACGAACCTAGGATTATTAATGAATGATACATAAATGCACCCCGAGGTTCGTCCATCATGGAAATCGCTCAAGGACCCAAATCAGTGAATAATAGTCCATTTAACGGGCGAGAATCAGCCAAAATTGTGATTGTTGATGACCAACACATATGCGCACCCTGGGGTTCAACAACCATGGAAATCGCGTAGGGACCCAAAAATGGTGAGTAATTGTCCATGAAACGAGTGAGAATCAACAAAAACCGGAGTGTTGATGACCGAAACGCAAGCGCATCCCAGAGTTCGTTAATCGGGGAAATCACTCCGGGACCCCAAAACAGTGAGTAATGGTCCACTAAACAGGCCTTAATCGGCCAAAACTGTGAGTGTTGACGACCGACATGTAAGCGCAACTTGTGGTTCAACAACTATGGAAATTGCTTCTGAACCCCAAAACGGTAAGTAATAATCCACGAAACGGGCCAGAAACGGCCAGAATTGTGAGTGTTGATGTCCGACCCATAAACGCACCCCGGGGTTCGTAAATCGTGGAAATCACTCTGAGACCCCAAAACAGTGAGTAATAGTCCATGAAACGGGCCAGAATTGGCCACTTTGAGTGTTGATGACCGACACGTAAACTCATCTCGGGTTCGTTAATCGTGGAAATCACTCTAGAACCCCAAAACAGTGAGTAATAGTCCATGAAACGGGCCAGAATCGGCCAAAACTGTGAGTGTTGATGACAGACACATAAGTGCAACTTGGGTTTCAACAACTATGGAAATCGCTTCGGGACCCCAAAACGGTAAGTAATAGTCCACGAAACGGGTCAGAATTGGCCCAAACTACGAGTTTTGATGACCGACACGTAAACGCACCCCGGCGATTGTCAATCATGCAAATCACTCTGGCACCACAAAACGATGAGTCATAGTGCTCCAAATGGACACGATTCGGCCAAAATCATGAGTGTTGATGGCGGACACGTAAACTCACCCCAGGGTTTGTCAATCGTGAAAATCACTTCGGGACCCAAAATTGAGTAATAGCCCAAGAAACGGGCCAGAATCGGCCCAAACTGCGCTTTTTGATGACCATCACGTAAGCACAACTTGGGGTTCGACAACCATGGAAATCGCTTTGGCACCCCAAAACGGTGAGTAATAGTCCATGAAAGAGCCTAGAATCGGACAAACCTTGGATTATCGATGAACGATACATAAACGCACCCCGGGGTTCGTCAATCATGGAAACCGCACAGGGACCCCAAATCAGTTAGTAATAGTCCATGAAATGGGCCAGAATCGGCCAAAACTGGGATTGTTGATGACCAACACGTAAACGCACCTTGGGGTTCAACAAGCATGGAAATCGTTTTGGGACCCCGAAACGATGAGTAATAGCCCAAAAATGGGTCAGAATCGACAAAAACCGCGACTGTTGATGACCGACAAGTAAACGCACCCTCGGGTTCGTTAATCGTGGAAATCACTTCAGGACCGCAAAACAATGAGTAATAGTCCATGAAATGGGCTAGAATCGGCTAAAACTGCGAGTGTTGATGACCGACACGTAAGCGCAACTTGGGGTTCAACAACTATGGAAATTGCTTTGGGACTCCAAAATAGTGAGTAATAGTCCACGAAGTGGGCCAGAATCGGCTAAACCTGTGGGTGTTGATGACCGGCACATAAACGCACCTCGAGGTTCGTTAATTGTGGAAATCTGTCTGGGACCCCAAAACAGGGAGTAAAAGTCCTTGAAACGGGCCAGAATCGGCCAAAACAATGAGTGTTGATGACCGACACGTAACCGCAACTTGGGGTTCAGCAACTATGGAAATCACTTCGGGACCTCAAAATGTGAAGTAATTTTCCATGAAACGGGCAAGAATCGGCCAAAACTGTGAGTGTTGATGACCGACACGTAAACGCACCCCGGGGTTGTTAATCATGGAAATCACTCCAGGACCCAAAACAGTGATTAATAGTCCATGAAACGGGCCAGAATCGGCCAAAACTGTGAGTGTTGATGACCGACACGTAAACGCACCCCAGGTTCATTAATCGTGGAAATCGCTCCGGGACCCCAAAACAGTGAGTAATAGTCCATGAAACGGGCCAGAATCAGCTAAAACTGTGATTGTTGATGACCGACATGTAAGTGCAACTTGGGGTTCAACAACTATGGAAATCGACTCGGGACCCCAAAACGGTATGTAAGTGAGTGTTGACGACGGACACGTAAACGCAGCCCGGGGATCGTCAATCGTGGAAATCGCTCTGGCACCCCAAAATGATGAGTAATAGTGCTCGAAACAGACCAGAATCGACAAAAAATTTGAGTGTTCATGACCGACACGTAAAGGCACCCCGGGGTTCGTCAATCATGGAAATCACTTCGAGACCCCAAAACTTAGTAATGGTCCAAGAAATGGGCAAGAATCGGCCCAAACTACGAGTCTTGATGACCAACACGTAAGCATACCTTGGGGTTCGACAACCATGGAAATCGTTTTGGGACCCCAAAATGGTGAGTAATAGTCCATGAAAGAGCCCAGAATCGGACAAACCTAGGATTATTAAAGAACGATACATAAACACACCCCGGGGATTATCAATCATGAAAATCGCTCAAGGATCCCAAATCAGTGAATAATAGTACATTTAACGGGCCAAAATCAGCCAAAATTATGATTGTTGATGACCGACACGTAAGCGCACCTTGGGGTTCAACAACCATGGAAATCGCTTTGGGACCCCAAAACGGTGAATAATAGTCCACGAAACGGGTCAGAATCGACAAAAACCGCGACTGTTGATGACCGACACGTAAGCGCACCCTAGGGTTCGTTAATCGGGGAAATCACTCCAGGACCATCAAACAGTGAGTAATAGTCCACGAAACGGGCCAGAATCAGCCAAAACTGTGAGTGTTGATGACCGACACGTAAACGTATCCCGACGTTCGTTAATCATGTAAATCACTCCGGGACCCCAAAACAGTGAGTAATAGTCCGTGAAACGGGCCAGAATCGGCCAAACACTGTGAGTGTTGATGACCGACACGTAAACGCACCCCGGGGTTCCTTAATCGTGGAAATCACCCCGAGACCCCAAAATAGTGAGTAATAGTCCACGAAACGGGCCAGAATTGGCCACTTTGAGTGTTGATGACCGACACGTAATTGCATCCCGGGTTCGTTAATCATGGAAATCACTCCGGGACCCCAAAACAGTGAGTAATAGTCCATGAAACGGGCCAGAATCGGCCAAAACTGTGAGAGCTGATGACCGACACGTAAGCGCAACTTGGGTTTCAACAACTATGGAAATCGCTTTGGGACCCCAAAACGGTAAGTAATAGTCCATGAAACGGGTCAGAATTGGCCAAAACTCTGAGTGTTGACGAGCAACACGTAAACGCACCCAGGGGATTGTCAATCGTGCAAATCACTCTGGTACCACAAAACGATGAGTCATAGTGCTCGAAGCGGACACGATTCGGCCAAAATCGTGAGTGTTGATGACCGAAACGTAAACTCACCCAAAGGTCCGTCAATCGTGGAAATCACTTTCGGACCCCAAAACTGAGTAATAGTCAAAGAAACGGGCCAGAATCACCCAAACTATGAGTCTTGACGACCAGCACGTAAGCACACCTTGGGGTTCGACAACCATGGAAATCGCTTTGGGACTCCAAACGGTGGGTAATAGTCCATGAAAGAGCCCAAAATCAGAGAAACCTAGCATTATCAATGAACGATACATAAACACACCCCGGGATTCGTCAATCATGGAAACCGCATAGGGACCCCAAATCAGTGAGTAATAGTCCATGAAACAGGCCAGAATCAGCCAAAACTGGGATTGTTGATGACTGACACGTAAGCGCACCTTTGGGTTCAACAACCATGGAAATCGCTTTGGGACCCCAAAATGGTGAGTAATAGTCCATGAAACGGGTCAGAATCGAGAAAAACTGCTAGTGTTGATGACCGACACGTAAATGCACCCCGGGGTTCATTAATCGTGGAAATCACTTTGGGACCCCAAAATAGTGAGTAATAGTCCAGGATACGGGCCAGAATCGGCCAAATCTGTAAGTGTTGATGACCGATACGTAAACGCACCTCGAGGATTGTTAATCGTGGAAATCACTCACGGACCCCCAAACAGTGAGTAATAATCCATGAAACGGGCCAGAATCGGCCAAAACAGTGTGTGTTGATGACCGACTCATAAGCGCAAATTGGGGTTCAACAGTTATGGAAATCGCTTTGGGACCCCAAAACGGTAAGTAATAGTCCTCGAAATGGATCAGAATTGGCCAAAATAGTGAGTGTTGACGACGAACACGTAAACGCACCCCGGGGATCATCAATCATGGAAATCGCTTTGGCACCCCAAAATGATGAGTAATAGTGCTCGAAACGGACCAGAATTGGCAAAAATTGCAAGTCTTCATGACCGACACGTAAAGGCACCACGAGTTTCGTCAATCGTGGAAATCACTTCGGGACCCAAAACTAAGTAATAGTCCAAGAACGGGCCAGAATCGGCCCCAATTGCGAGTCTTAATGACCAACATGTAAGCACAGCTTGGAGTTCGACAACCATGGAAATCGTTTTGGGACCCCAGAACGGTGAGTAATAGTCCATGAAAGAGCCCAGAATCGGACAACCCTAGGATTATTAATGAACGATACATAAACTTACCCCGGGGTTCGTCAATCATGGAAATCGCTGAAGGACCCCAAATCAGTGAATAATATTCCATTTAATGGGCCAGAATCGGCCAAAATTGTGATTGGTCATGACCGACACATAAACGCACCCCGGGGTTCAACAACCAAGGAAATCGCTTTGGGACCCCAAAACGGGTCAAAATCAACAAAAACCGCGAGTGCTAATGACCGACATGAAAGCGCACCCCAGGGTTCATTAATCGTCGAAATCACTCCGGGACCCCAAAACAATGAGTAATAGTCTACGAAACGGGCTAGAATCGGCCAAAACTATGAGTGTCGATGACCAACACATAAACGCACCCCGGGGTTCGTTAATCGTGGGAATCACTCCGGGACCACAAACAGTGAGTGATAGTCCATGAAACGGGCCAGAATCGGTCAAAACTGTGAGTGTTGATGACCGAAACATAAGCGCAACTTGGGGTTCAACAACTATGGAAATCGCTTCGGGACCCCAAAACGGTAAATAATAGTCCACAAAACGGGTCAGAATGGGCCAAAACTATGAGTGTTGACGACCGACAAATAAACGCACCCCGGGTATCATCAATCGTGGAAATTGCTCTGGCAGCCCAAAACGATGAGTAATAGTGCTCGAAACGGACACGATTCGGCCAAAGTCGCGAGTGTTGATGACCGACACGTAAACTCAACTCGGGGTTCGTCAATCGTGGAAATCACTTCGGGACCCCAAATCTGAAAAATAGTCCAAGAAACAGGCCAGAATCGGCCCTAACTGTGAGTCTTGACGACCAGCACCTAAGCACACCTTGGGGTTTGACAACCATGGAAATCGCTTTGGGACCCCAAAATAGTGAGTAGTAGTCCATGAACGAGCCGAGAATCGGACAAACCTAGGATTATCGGTGAACGATACATAAACGCACCTCGGGGTTCGTCAATCATGGAAACTGCATACAGACCCCAAATCAGTGAGTAATAGTCCATGAAACGGACCAGGATTGGCCAAACCTACCATTGTTGATGACCGAGACGTAAACCTTTCGGTTCAACAAGCATGGAAACCATTTTGGGACCCCAAAACAGTGAGTAATAGTCCACGAAACGTGTCAGAATTGACAAAAAGCGCGAGTGTTGATGACCGACAAGTAAACGCACCCTGGGTTCGTTAATCTGGAAATCACTTTGGGACCCAAAAACAGTGAGTAATAGTCCACGAAATAGGCCAGAATCTGCCAAAATTGTGTGTGTTGATGACCGACACGTAAAGGCACCTCGAGGTTCATTAATCGTGGAAATCAGTCCGGGACCCCAAAACAGTGAGTAATAGTCCATGAAACGGGCCAGAATCGGCTAAAACTATGAGTGCTTATGACTGACATGTAAGCGCAACTTGGGGTTCAACAACTATGGAAATCGCTTCTGGACCTGAAAACATTAAGTAATAGTCCATGAAACGGGCCAGAATCGGCCAAAACTGTTAGTGTTGATGTCCGACACGTAAACGCACCTCGGGGTTCGTTAATCGTGGAAATCACTCCCGGACCCCAAAACAGTGAGTAGTAGTCCACGAAACGGGTTAGAATCGGCCAAAACTGTGAGTGTTGATGATCGACACGTAAACGCACCCCCGGGTTCGTTAATCGTGAAGATCACTCCGGGACCCCAAACTAGTGAGTAATAGTCCATGAAACGGGCCAGAATCGGCCAAAACTATGAGTGTTGATGACCGACACGTAACCGCAACTTGGGGCTCAACAACAATTGAAATCGCTTTGGGCCCCCAAAATGGTAAGTAATAGTCCACGAAACGGGTCAGAATTGGTAAAAACTGTGAGTGTTGACGACCGACACGTAAACGCACCATGGGGATCGTCAATCATGGAAATCGCTTTGGCAGCCCAAAACGATGAGTAATAGTTCTCGCAATGGACACGATTCGGCCAAAATCGTGGGTGTTGATGACCGACACGTAAACACACCCCGGGTGTCGTCAATCGTGGAAATCACTTCGGGACCCCAAAACTGAATAATATTCCAAGCATGGGCCGTAATCTGCCCTAACTGCGAGTCTTGACGAACAACACGTAAGCACACCTTGGGGTTCAACAATCATGGAAATCAGTCCGGGACCCCAAAACGATGAGTAATAGTCTACGAAACGGGTCAGAATCGACAAAAACCGCGAGTGTTGATGAGCGACAAGTAAACGCACCCTCGGGTTTGTTAATCGTGGAAATCACTTTTGGACCCCAAAACAGTGAGTAATAAGTCCACGAAACAGGCCAGAATTGGCCAAAACTGTGTGTGTTCATGACCGACACATAAACGCACCACGAGGTTCGTTAATCGTGGAAATCACCCCGGGACCCCAAAACAGTGAGTAATAGTCCATGAAACGGGCCAGAATCGGCCAAAACTGTGAGTGTTGATGACCGAAACATAAGTGCAACTTGGGTTTCAACAACTATGGAAATCACTTCGGGACCCCAAAACGGTAAGTAATAGTCCACGACACGGGTCAAAATTGGCCAAAACTCTCAGTGTTGATGACTGACACATAAACGCACCCCGGGGATTGTCAATCGTGCAAATCACTCTGGCACCAGAAAATGATGAGTCATAGTGCTCGAAACGGACACAATTCGGCCAAAATCATGAGTGTTGATGACCGACATGTAAACTCACCCCAAGGTTTGTCAATCGTGGAAATCACTTTGGGACCCCAAAACTGAGTAATAGCCCAAGAAACGGGCCAGAATCGGCCCAAACTTCGAGTCTTGATAACCAACACGTAAGCACACCTTGTGGTTCGACAACCATGGAAATCGCTTTGGGACCCCAAAACGGTGAGTAATAGTCCATGAAAGAGCCCAAAATCGTACAAACCTAGGATTATCGATGAACGTTACATAAACGCACCCCGGGGTTCGTCAATCATGGAAACCGCACAGGGTCCCCAAATCAGTGAGTAATAGTCCATGAAATAGGCCAGAATCGGCAAAACTGTGAGTGTTGATGACCGACACGTAAATGCACCCCGGAGTTCGTTAATCATGGAAATCACTTTAGGACCCCAAAACAGTGAGTAATAGTCCATGAAACGGGCCAGAATCGGCCAAACACTGTGAGTGTTGATGACCGATACGTAAACGCACCTCAAGGTTCGTTAATCGTGGAAATCACTCTAGGACCCCAAAACAGTGAGTAATAGTCCATGAAACGGGCCAGAATCGACCAAAACAGTGAGTGCTGATGACCGACACGTAAGCGCAACTTTGGGTTCAACAACTATAGAAATCACTTCGGGACCCCAAAATGGTAAGTAATAGTCCACGAAACGGGTCAGAATTGGCCAAAATAGTGAGTGTTGACGACGGACACGTAAACGCACCCCGGGGATCGTCAATCGTGGAAATCGCTCTGGCACCCCAAAACGATGAGTAATAGTGCTTGATACGGACTAGAATCGGCAAAAATTGTAAGTGTTCATGACCGACACGTAAAGGCACCTCGGGGTTCGTCAATCGTGGAAATCATTTCGGGACCCCAAAACTGAGTAATAGTCCACGAAACGGTCCAGAATCGGTCCAAATTGCGAGTCTTGATGACAAACACGTAAGCATAACTTGGGGTTCGATAACCATGGAAATCGTTTTGGGACTCCAAAACGGTGAATAACAGTCCATGAAAGAGCCCAATATCGGACAAACGTAGGATTATTAATGAACAATACATAAACTTACCTCGGGGTTCGTCAATTATGGAAATCGCTCAAGGACCCCAAATCAGTGAATAATAGTCCATTTAACGGGCCAGAATCGGCCAAAATTGTGATTGGTGATGACTGACACGTAAGCGCACCTTGGGGTTCAACAACCAAGGAAATCGCTTTGGGACCCCAAAACGGTGAGTAATAGTCCACGAAACGGGTCAAAATCGACAAAAACCGCGAATGCTGATGACCGACACGAAAGCGCACCCCAGGGTTCGTTAATCGTGGAAATCACTTCGGGACCCCAAAACAATGAGTAATAGTCCACGAAACGGGCTAGAATCAGCCAAAACTATGAGTGTTGATGACTGACACATAAACGCACCCCGGGGTTCATTAATCGTGGAAATCACTCCGGGACCCCGAAACAGTGAGTAATAGTCCATGAAATGGGCCAGAATCGGCCAAAACTGTGAGTGTTGATGACTGATACGTAAGCGCAACTTGGGGTTCAACAACTATAGAAATCGCTCCGGGACCCCAAAACTGAGTAATAGTCGAAGAAACGGACCAGAATCAGCCCTAACTGCGAGTCTTGGCGACCGACACGTAAGCATACCTTGGGGTTGCAAAACCATGGAAATCATTTTGGGATCCCAAAACGGTGACTAATAGTCCATAAAAGAGCCCAGAATAAGACAAACCTTGGATTATTAATGAAGGATACATAAACGCACCCCGGGGTTCGTCAATCATGGAAATCGCTCAAGGACCCCAATTCAGTGATTAATAGTTCACTTAACGGGTCAGGGTCGGCCAAAATTGTGATTGTTGATGACCGACAGGTAAGCGCAACTTGGGATTCAAAAATCATGGAAAATGCTTCGGGATCTCAAAACGGTGATTAATAGTCCACGAAACGGGTCAGAATCGACAAAAAATGAGAGTGTTGATGACCGACATGTAAATGCACCCTGGGGTTCGTTAATCGTGGAAATCACTTTTGGACCCCAAAACAGTGAGTAATAGTCCACGAAACGGGCCAGAATCGGCAAAAACTGTGAGTGTTGATGACCGATACGTAAACGCACCTCAAGGTTCGTTAATCGTGGAAATCAATCCGGGACCCCAAAACAGTGAGTAATAGTCCATGAAACGGGGTAGAATCGGCCAAAATAATGGATGTTGATGACCGATATGTAAGCGCAACTTTGGGTTCAACAACTATGGAAATCGCTTCGGGACCCCAAAACGGTAAGTAATAGTCCACGAAACGGGTCAGAATTGGCCAAAATAGTGAGTGTTGACGACGGACACGTAAACGCATCCCGTGGATCATCAATCGTGGAAATCGCTTTGGCACCCCAAAACGATGAGTAATAGTGCTCGAAATGGACCAGAATCAGCAAAAATTCTGAGTGTTCATGACTGACTCGTAAAGGCACCCCATGGTTCGTCAATCGTGGAAATCACTTCGGGACCCCAAGACTGAGTAATAGTCCAAGAAACGAGCCAGAATCGGCCCAAACTATGAGTCTTGATGACCAACACGTAAGCATACCTTGGGGTTCGACATGCATGGAAATCGTTTTGGGACCAAAAAACGGTGAGTAATAGTCCATGCAAGAGCCCACAATCCGACAAACCTAGGGTTATTAATGAACGATACATAAACTTACCCTGGGGTTCATCAATCATGGAAATCGCTCAACGACCCCAAATCAGTGAATAATAGTCCATTTAACTGGCCAGAATCGGCCAAAATTGTGATTGGTGATGACCGACACGTAAGCGCACCTTGGGGTTCAACAACCAAGAAAATCGCTTTGGGACCCCAAAACAGTGAGTAATAGTCCACGAAACGGGTCAGAATCGAGAAAACTGCGAGTGTTGATGACAGACATGAAAGCGCACCCCAGGGTTCGTTAATCATTGAAATCACTCCGGGACTCCAAAAAAATGAGTAATAGTCCACGAAACGGGCCAAAATCGGCCAAAACTGCGTGCGTTGATGGCCGACATGAAAGCGCACCCTAGGGTTCGTTAATCGTGGAAATCACTCCGGGACCCCAAAATAGTGAGTAATAGTCCATGAAACGGGCCAGAATTGGCCAAAACTGTGAGTGTTGATGACCGACACGTAAGCGCAACTTGGGGTTCAACAACTATGGATATCGCTTCGGGACCCCAAAATGCTAAGTAATAGTCCATGAAACGGGTCAGAATTGGCCAAAATAGTGGGTGTTGACGACGGACACGTAAAGGCACCCCGGGGATTGTCAATCATGGAAATCGCTTTGGCACCCCAAAATGATGAGTAATAGAGCTCGAAATGGACCAAAATCGGCAAAAGTTGTGAGTGTTCATGACTGACACATAAAGGTACCCTGGGGTTCGTCAATCGTGGAAATCACTTCGGGACCCCAAAACTGAGTAATAAACAAAGAAACGGGCCAGAATCGGCAAAAATTGCGAGTCTTGATAACCAACGCGTAAGCATACCTTGGGGTTTGATAACCGTGGAAATCGTTTTGGGAACCCCAAACTGTGAGTAATAGTCCATGAAAGAGCCCAGAATCGGACAAACCTAGGATTATTAATGAACGAAACACAAACTTTCCCCGGGGTTCGTCAGTCATGGAAATCGCTCAAGGACCCCAAATCAGTGAATAATAGTCCATTTAACGGGCCAGAATTGGCCAAAATTGTGATGGTGATGACCGACACGTAAGCGCACCTTAGGGTTCAACAACCAAGGAAATCGCTTTGGGACCCCAAAATGCTGAGTAATAGTCCACGAAACGGGTCAGAATCGACAGAAACCATGAGTGTTGATGACCGACACGTAAACGCTCCGGGGTTCGTTAATCGTGGAAATCACTTTGGGACCCCAAAACAGCGAGTAATAGTCCACGAAACGGGCCAGAATTGCCAATACTATGAGTGTTGATGACCGACAAGTAAACGCACCTCGAGGTTCGTTAATCGTGGAAATCCCTCCGTGACCCCCAAACAGTGAGTAATAGCCAATAGAACGGGCCAGAATTTGCCAAAACCGTGAGTGTTGATGACCGACTCGTAAGCGCAACTTGGGGTTCAACAACTATGGAAATTGCTTCGGGACCCCAAAACAGTTAGTAATAGTCCACGAAACGGTCCAGAATCGGCCAAAATTGTGATTGTTCATGAGCGATACGTAGATGCACCCCGGGGTTCGTTAATCGTGGAAATCACTCCGAGACCCCAAAACAGTGAGTAATAGTCCACGAAACGGTCCAGAACCGGCCACTTTGAGTGTTGATGACCGACACGTAAACGCACCCCGGGATTAATTCGTTAATCATGGAAATCACTCCGGGACCCCAAAACATTGAGTAATAGTCCATAAAATGGGCCAGAATCAGCCAAAATTGTGAGTGTTGATGACCAACACATAAGCGCAACTTGGGGTTCAACAACTATAGAAATTGCTTTGGGACCCCAAAATGGTAAGTAATAGTCCACGAAATGGGTCCGAATTGGCCAAAACTGTGAGTATTGACGACCGACACATAGACGCACCCTGGGGATCATCAATCGGGGAAATCACTATGGCATCACAAAACAATGAGTAATAGTACTTGAAATGGACACGACTCAGCCAAAATCGTGAGTGTTGATGACAGACACGTAAACTCACCCCGGGGTTCGTCAATCGTGAAAATCACTTCGGGACCCCAAAACTAAGTAATAGCCCAAGAAACGGGCCAGAATCGGCCCAAACTGCGAGTCTTGATAACAAACATGTAAGCACACCTTGTGGTTCGACAACCATGGAAATCGCTTTGGGAGCCCAAAACGATGAGTAATAGTCCACGAAAGAGCCCAGAATCAGACAAACGTAGGATTACCGATGGACGATACATAAACGAAACCCGGGGTTCGTCAATCGTGGAAACCGCACAGGGACCCCAAATCAGTGAGTAATAGTCCATGACCTGGGCCAGAATCGGCCAAAACTGGGATTGTTGATGACCGACACGTAAGCGCACCTTGGGGTTCAACAAGCATGGAAATCGTTTTGGACCCCAAAACTGTGAGTAATACTTCCACAAAACAGTGACTAATAGTCCACGAAACGGGCCAGAAACAGCCAAAACTGTGAGTGTTGATGACCGACACGTAAATGCACCCCGGGGTTCGTTAATCGTGGAAATAACTTTGGGACCCCAAAACAGTGAGTAATAGTCCACGAAACAGGCCAGAATCGGCCAAAACTGTGAGGGTTGATGACCGACACGTAAAAGCACCTCGAGGTTCGTTAATCGTGGAAATCACTCCGGGACGCCAAAATAGTGAGTAATAGTCCATGAAACAGGCCAGAGTCGGCAAAAACTATGAGTGTTGATGACTGACACATAAGCGCAGCTTGGGGTTCAACAACTATAGAAATCACTTCGGGACCCCAAAACGGTAAGTAATAGTCCATGAAACGGGTCAGAATTGGCCAAAATAGTGTTGTTGACGACGGACACGTAAACGCACCCCGGGGATCATCAATCGTGGAAATCGCTCTGGCACCACAAAACAATGAGTAATAGTGCTCGAAATGGACCAGAATCGGCAAAAATTGTGAGTGTTCATGACCGACACGTAAAGGCACCCCGGGGTTCGTCAATCGTGGAAATCACTTCGGGACCCGAAAACGGAATAATATTCTAAGAAACGGGCAAGAATCGACCCAAACGGCGAGTCCTGATGACTAACACGTAAGCATATCTTGGGGTTCGACAACCATGGAAGTAGTTTTGGGACCCCAAAACGGTGAGTAATAGTCCATGAAAGAGCCCAGAATCGGACAAACCTAGGGTTATTAATGAATGATATATAAACTTACCAGGGGGTTCGTCAATCATGAAAATCGCTCAAGGACCCCAAATCAGTGAATACTAGTCCATTTAACGAGCCAGAATCGGCCAAAATTGTGGTTGGTGATGACCGACACGTAAGCACACCTTGGGGTTCAACAACCAAGGAAATCACTTTGGGACCCCAAAATGGTGAGACATAGTCCACGAAACGGGTCAGAGTCGTCAAAACCGCAAGTGTTGATGACCGACACGAAAGCGCACCCCAAGGTTCGTTAATCGTGGAAATCACTCCGGGACCCCAAAACAATGAGTAGTAGTCCACGAAACTGGCCAGAATCAGCCGAAACTGTGAGTGTTGATGCCCGACACGTAAACGCACCCCAGGGTTCGTTAATCGTGGAAATCACTCCGGGGCGTCAAAACAGTGAGTAATAGTCCATGAAACGGGCCAAAATTGGCCAAAACTATGAGTGTTGATGACCGACACGTAAGCGCAACTTGGGGTTCAACAACTATGGAAATCGTTTCGGGACCCCAAAACGGTAAGTAATAGTCCATGAAACGAGTCACAATTGGCCAAAATAGTGAGTGTTGACGACGGACACGTAAACGCACCCCGGGGATTGTCAATCGTGGAAATCGCTTTGGCACCCCAAAACGATGGAGTAATAGTACTCGAAACGGACCAGAATCGGCAAAAATTATGAGTGTTCGCGATCGACACGTAAAGGCACCCCGTGGTTCGTCAATCGTGGGAATCATTTCAGGACCCCAAAACTGAGTAATAGTTCAAGAAACGGGCCAAAATCGGCCAAAATTGCGAGTCTTGATGACCAACACGTAAGCATACCTTGGGGTTCGACAACCATGGAAATCATTTTGGGACCCCAAAACTGTGAGTAATATATAGTCCATGAAAGTGCCCAGAATCGGACAAACCTAGGATTATTAATGAAAGAAACATAAACTTTCCCCGGGGTTCGTCAATCATGGAAATCGCTCAAGGACCCCAAATCAGTGAATAGTAGTTCATTTAACGGGCCAGAATCATCCAAAATTGTGATTGGTGATGACCGACACGTAAGCGCACCTTGGGGTTCAACAAGCAAGGAAATCGCTTTGGGATCCCAAAACGGTGAGTAATAGTCCACGAAACGGGTCAAAATCGACAAAAACCGCGAATGCAGATGACCGACATGAAAGCGCACCTTGGAGTTCGTTAATCGTGGAAATCCCTCCGGGACCCCAAAACAATGAGTAATAGCCAATAAACGGGCCAAAATCGGCCAAAAGTGTGAATGGTGATGACCGACACGTAAACGCTCCTCGAGGTTCGTTAATCGTGGAAATCACTCCGGGACCCCCCAAACATTGAGTAATAGCCAATAAACGGGCCAAAATCGACCAAAACTGTGAGTGTTGATGACCGACACGTAAGCGCAACTTGGGGTTCAACAACTATGAAGATCGCTTCGGGACCCCAAAACGGTAAGTAATAGTCCACGAAACGGTCTACAATCGGCCAAAATTGTGAGTGTTCATGACCGACACGTAAACGCACCCCGGGGTTCATTAATCGTGGAAATCACTCTCAGACCCCAAAACAGTGAGTAATAGTCCACGAAATGGGCCAGAATCGACCACTTTGAGTGTTGATGACCGACACGTAAACGCACACTGAGATTAATTCGTTAATCGTGGAAATCACTCCGGGACCCCAAAACAGTTAGTAATAGTCCATGAAACAGGCCAGAATCAGCCAAAACTGTTAGTGTTCATGATCGACACATAAGCGCAACTTGGGGTTCAACAACTATGGAAATCGCTTCGGGACCCCAAAATGGTAAGTAATAGTCCACAAAACGGGTCCGAATTGGCCAAAACTGTGAGTGTTGACGACCGACACGTAAACGCACCCTGGGGATCATCTATCGTGGAAATCGCTATGGCACCACAAAACGAATAGTAATAGTGCTCGATACGGACACGTTTTGGCCAAAATCATGAGTGTTGATGACCGACACGTAGACACACCCCGGGGTTCGTCAATCATGGAAACCGCACAGGGACTCCAAATCAGTGAGTAATAGTCCATGAAACGGGCCAGAATCGGCCAAAACTAGGATTGTTGATGACCGACACGTAAGCGCACCTTGGGGTTCAAGAAGCATGGAAATTGTTTTGGGACCCCAAAATGGTGAGTAATACTCCACGAAACGGGTCAGAATCGACAAAAACCGCGAGTGTTGATGACCCCGGGGTTCGTTAATCGTGGAAATCATTTTGGGACCCCAAAACAGTGAGTAATAGTCCATGAAACGGGCCAGAATCGACCACTTTGAGTGTTGATGACTGACACGTAAATGCACCCCGAGGTTCGTTAATCGTGGAAATCACTCCGAGACCCCAAAACAATGAGTAATAGTCCATGAAACGGGCCAGAATTGGCCAAAACTGTGAGTGTTGACGACCGACACGTAAGCACAAAGTGGGGTTCAACAACTATGGAAATCGCTTCGGGACCCCAAAATGGTAAGTAATAGTCCACAAAACGGGTCAGAATTGGCCAAAACTGTGAGCGTTGATGACCGACACGTAAACGTGCCCCAGGGATCGTCAATCATGGAAATCGCTCTAGCACTACAAAACAATGAGTAATAGTGCTCGAAACGGACACGATTCGGCCAAAATCGTAAGGGTTGATGACCGACACGTAAACTCACCCCAGGGTTCGTCAATCGTGGAAATCACTTCGGGACCCCAAAACTGAGTAATAGCCCAAGAAACGGGCCAGAATCGACCCAAACTGCGAGTCTTGACGACCAGCACGTAAGCACACCATAGGGTTCGACAACCATGGAATCGCTTTGGGACCCCAAAACGGTGAGTAATAGTCCTTGAAAGAGCCCAGAATCAGACAAACCTAGGATTATTGATGAACAATACATAAATGCACCCCGGGGTTCGTCAATCATGGAAACCGCACAACGACCTCAAATCAGTGAGTAATAGTCCATGAAACGGGTCAGAATCGACAAAAGCTGGGACTGTTGATGACCGACACGTGACCGCACCTTGGGGTTCAAGAAGCATTGAAATCGCTTTGGGACCCCAAAACGGTGAGTTATAGTCAAGGAAATGGGTCAGAATCGACAAAAGCCGCGAGTGTTGATGACCGACACGTAAACGCACCCTGGGGTTCGTTAATAGTGGAAATCACCTTGGGACCCCAAAATAGTGAGTATGTCCATAAAACGGGCCAGAATCAGCCAAAACTGTGAGTGTTGATGACCGACACGTAAGCGCAATTTGGGGTTCAACAACTATGGAAATCGCTCCGGGACCCCCAAAACCGTAAGTAATAGTCCACGAAACGGGTCAGAATGTGCCAAAACTGTGAGTGTTGACGACCGACACGTAAATGCACCCCAGGGATCGTCAATCGTGGAAATAGCTCTGGCACCCCAAAACGATGAGTAATAGTGCTCGAAACGGACACGATTCAGCCAAAATCGTGAGTGTTGATGACCGACATGTAAACTCACTCCAGTGTTGATAACCCACAAGTATAGGGGATCGCAACAGTTTTTGAGGGTAGAGTATTCAACCCAAATTTATTGATACGACACAAGGGGAGCCAAAGAATATTCTGAAGTATTAGCAGTTGAGTTGTCAATTCAACTACACCTGGAAAACTTAATATCTGCAGCAAATTATTTAGTATCAAAGTAATATGGAAGTAACGGTAACAGTGGCAAAAGTAACAGTAGCAGTTTTGTAGTAATTGTAACAGTGGCAACGGTAAATTAATTAAGCAAAGATCAATACGTGAAAAGCTCATAGGCATTGGATCAGTGATGGATAATTATGTTCGATGCAATTCCTCATGCAATAGTTATAACATAAGGTGACACAGAACTAGCTCCAGTTCATCAATGTAATGTAGGCATGTATTCCGAATATAGTCATATGTGCTTAAGGAAAAGAACTTGAATGACATCTTTTGCCCTACCCTCCCGTGGCAGGGGGTCCTATTGGAAACTAAGGGATATTAAGTCCTCCTTTTAACAGAATACCGGACCAAAGCATTAACACTTGGTGAATACATGAACTCCTCAAACTACGGTCATCACCGGGAGTGGTCCCGATTATTGTCACTTTGGGGTTGTCGTATCATAACACATAGTAGGTGACTATTGACTTGCAAGATAGGATCAAGAACTCACATATATTCATGAAAACATAATAGGTTCAGATCTGGAATCATGACACTTGGGCCCTAGTGACATGCATTAAGCATAGAAAACTCATAGCAACATCAATCCTAGAACATAATGGATACTAAGGATCAAACCCTAACAAAACTAACTCGATTACATGGTAAATCTCATCCAAGCCATCACCGTCCAGCAAGCCTACGATGGAATTACTCATGCGCAACGGTGAGCATCATGAAATTGGTGATGGAGGAAGGTTGATGATGATGACAGCGACGTATTCCCCTCTCCGGAGCCCCGAACGGACTCCAGATCAGCCCTCCCGAGAGAGATTAGGGCTTGGCGGCGGCTCCGTATCGTAAAACGCAATGAATCCTTCTCTCTCTTTTTTCTCCCCGAACGTGAATATATGGAGTTGGAGTTGAGGTCGTTGGAGCCTCAGGGGGCCCACGAGATAGGGGGCGCGCCCCCCCACCCTTCTGGACAGGGAATGAACTTTTATTTCTGCACAAAAATAATACCATGGCAATTCTGCTGAAAACAGCATCAGTCCGGGTTAGTTCCATTCAAATCATGCAAGTTAGAGTCCAAAACAAGGGCAAAAGTGCTTGGAAAAGTAGATATGATGGAGATGTATAAGGGGTTCGTCAATCATGGAAATCACTTCGGGATCCCAAAACTGAGTAATAGACTAAGAAACGGGCCAGAATCGGCCCAAACTGCGAGTCTTGACAACCATGGAAATCGCTTTGGGACCCCAAAACGGTGAGTAATAGTCCACGAAAGAGCCCAGAATCATAAAAACCTAGGATTATCAATGAACGATACATAAACGCACCCCGGGGTTCGTCAATCAGAGAAACCGCACAGGGACCCCAAATCAGTGAGTAATAGTCCATGAAACGGGCAAGAAATGGCCAAAACTGGGATTATTGATGACCGACACGTAAGCGCACCTTGGGGTTCAACAACCATGGAAATCGCTTTGGGACCCAAAATGGTGAGTAATAGTCCAGGAAACGGGTCAGAATCGACAAAAACCGCGAGTGTTTATGATCGACACATAAATGCACCCCGGGGTTCATTAATCGTTGAAATCATTTTGGGACCCCAACAGTGAGTAATAGTCCATGGAACGGGCCAGAATCGGCAAAAACTATGAGTGTTGATGATCGACACGTAAACGCACCTCGAGGTTCGTTAATCGTGGTGAAATCACTCCGAGACCCCAAAACAGTGAGTAATAGTCCATGAAATGGGCCAGAATCGGCCAAAACTGTGAGTGTTGATGACCGACACATAAGCGCAACTTGGGGTTGAACAAATATGGAAATCGCTACGGGACCCCAAAACGGTAAGTATTAGTGCACGAAACGGGCCAGAATCAGCCAAAATTGTGAGCGTTGATGACCGACACATAAACGCATCTTCAAGCGCATTGCATCCATCTTCAAACGCATTGCATGCATCTTCATCTTGTGATCATCGACCACATCGGCAACATACAACTCCAATGCCATCTTCTCTTTTTCAATTCTTTTAATTTTTTCTTTCAAATACTCATTCTCTTCTTCAACTAAATTTAAGTTCTCGACAAGAGGGTCGGTTGCAAATTCCGGTTCACATACCTCCTAGATTAAAATATCTCTATGTCAACTTAATGGCCATAATTCTCATAAATGCGAAATGCAACAAATAGTTATAAAAGAGGATTTACCACATCAGAATCATAAAGCGGGCGAGGACCAACGGGGACGGATATCAAGACCATGGCACTATGTATAACAAAAAATCATAGAAAGTAAGAAAATTATACAAGAAATTATATAAATCATACAAGTAACTATATAAATGAAGTACAACATAAAAAAATTAATACCTAGTAATAATATGGTTCAATAAATGCTTCAGGATCAAAAAGTGCATCATCATCATGATCATCACTATCAGTAATGATGTGCTCATCATCATCGTTAATAAATGCATCATCATGTGGAAGGCCAGCTCTACGTAATCTGTCAAGCATTCACAGGTTATCTGCAGCAGACTCTTCTAGTTCAGGATCTTCTTGTTCTGGCTGAGGGGTGAAGTCGGGTGCACTGTCACTGTCTACTTCAATGTTCTGGGGTGAAGTAGAGTGGTTCTTGAAACGTTTTTTTTTGAAAGACATGTTTCTTGGAAGAATTCTCCTTCATATGTGTCTTGGTTAATGTGAGGTTCATAATCATCTTCATTGGGGGTAGGTGGTCTAACACGTGGTGGCACTTCATAAACGACATCCCAACCTTTGAGATTAGGATCTCTTTGACACGCCCATGGTAGATAGAAAACATGCGTTGCCTGTTGAGCCATAATATAGACATCGGGAACATCCAAATGAGTGCTTTGATTGATTTCCACTAGCCCTATATGTTCATGAATCCTTCTAGTCTCCTTCCGGTGGAACCAATAACATTTGAAGACTACGACGTTTGGCGGGTTTGCACCATAGAATTGAATTTCATAAATTGCTTCAACTCTTCCATAATACTCGGTACCTCCTTCGCCGATAGCAGAGACACAACAATTTGTAGACTTTCGGTCGACCATAGATATCTCTTTGCCATAGGTACGAAAGAGATACCTATTGATGTCGTATTTTTCAAATGAACGGACCTTATAGTCAAACCATTAGCGACTTGTCTCAATTCGGCGTCCATAAGCTCTGAATTAGCCTACAAGTTTAATATGAAAGGGGTTGTTGCATTAGCCACAAATTGGATGAAGATGAAATGGTCTAATGGAAATTACCGTTTGTTTGAACCAAGAGATGAAACCGGGATAGTCGCCTCCATGCTTTGCTAGAAGCTCATACTCTTCGACGAAATCCTTTTGGATCACCGCTCAATATGAGAATTTGGCGACGTATCGACTGTATCAAATTTATCCGGGAATAAGAGCAGTTCAAAGGAATTAGAAGTTGTGAAACAATGTACCGAGAACTTACTCGATGTACGAACGCACTTCTATTAGGTTGTTGAAGATATACAAAGAAATGATCTGCCATTCTTCGAAATCCAACGTTAAGTAATTAGAAGCACCGGGTGGTGGCAGATCACCTTTGAATAGGCTGAGGTTGGATCGACCCTTTTTAGGGTCACCGGCATTGTACCGAGGCTTCGGATTATGCAAAGGACGATTTTTGGCTTCGTAGCGTGCTGTCACGAAATTTGCCGCCTACTTAGTAATGAATGCCTCGCCATCGATGCTTCAATTCTACGTTTATTTTTACATTTTGCTCGAAGCGTCTTTTGCATCCTCTCAGTTGCGTAGCACCAACGATTCTACACAACCCCCCCCCCCCAAATCTTACATCGGTTGGAAGACGCAAAATCAAGTGCTGCATTGGATTAAAGAAGCCCGGCGGAAATATCTTCTCGAACATGCAAATCAACTCCGGCGCCAACACTTCCATTTCTTCTACCAGGTCAGGCAATAGTTCTTTAGCACAAAGAATCGCCCTAAACTGCGATTGTTGATGACCGACACGTAAGTGCACCTTGGGACCCAAAACGGTGAGTAATAGTCCACGAAACGGGCAAGAATCAGCCAAAATTGCGAGTGTTGACGACGGACACGTAAACGCACCCTAGGGATCGTCAGTCATGGAAATAGCTCTAGGACCCCAAAACGGTGAGTAATAATGCATGAAACGGACCAGAATCGGCCAAAACTGTGAGTGTTGACGACGGACACGTAAGCGCGCCCCGGGATCGTCAATCGTGGAAATTGCTCTGGGACCCCAAAACAGTGAGTAATAGTGCACGAAACGGACCAGAATCGGCCAAAATTGTGAGTGTTGATGACCGACACATAAACGCATTCCGGGGTTCGTCAATCATGGAAATCACTCTGGGACCCCAAAACTGAGTAATAGTCAATGAAACGGTGCAGAATCGGCCCAAACTACGATTGTTAATGATCGACACGTAAGCGTACGTTGGGGTTCGGCAGCCATGGAAATCGCTTCGGGACCCGAAAACGGTGAGTAATAGTCCACGAAACGGGTCAGAATCGACAAAAACCGCGAGCGTTGATGACCGACACATAAACGCACCCCATGGTTCGTCAATCGTGAAAATCACTTCGGGACCCCAACACTAGGTTATAGTACAAGAAACGGCTCAGAATCGCCCAAAACTGCGAGTCTTGACGACCAACACGTAAGCACACCTTGGGGTTCGACAATCATGGAAATCACTTTGGGAACCCAAAACAGTGAGTAATAATCCATGAAAGAGCCCAGAATCGAACAAACCTAGGATTATTTATGAACGATACATAAACGCATCCCGGGGGTCGTCAATCATGGAAACCGTTTAGGGACCCCAAATCAATGAGTAATAGTCCATTTAACGGGCCAGAATCGGTCAAAACTGCGATTGTTGATGATCGACACGTAAGCGCACCTTGGGGCTCAACAACCATGGAAATTGATTTGGGACCCCAAAACGGTCAGTAATAGTCCACGAAACGGGTCAGAATCGACAAAAAATGCGAGTGTTGATGACCGACACGTAAACACACCCAGGGGCTCGTTAATCTTGGAAATCACTCCGGGATCCCAAAACAGTGAGTAATAGTCGACGAAACGGGCCAGAATCGGCAAAAACTGTGAGTGTTGATAACCGACACATAAACGCACCCCAGGGATCATCAATCGTGGAAATAGCTCCGGGACCTCAAAACGATGGGTAATAGTCCATGAAACGGGCCAGTATCGTCAAAATCTGTGAGTGTTGATGACCGACACATAAACGCACTTCAGGGATCGTCAATCGTGGAAATAGCTCTGGGACCCCAAAACGGTGAGTAATAGTCCATGAAAGAGCCCAGAATCGGCGAAAGATATGAGTGTTGATGACCGACACATAAACGCAACCCAGGGATCATCAATCGTGGAAATAGCTCTGGGACCCCAAATGGCGAGTAATAGTCCATGAAAACGCCCAGAATGGAACAAAACGAGGATTGCTGGTGAACGATACGTAAACGCACCGCAGGGTACGTCAATCAGGGAAATCGCTCGGGACCCCAAAATAATAATTAATAGTCCATAAAATGGGGAAGAATCCGCAAAAACTGCAAGTGCTGATGACCGGCACGTAAGCGCACCCCAGGGATCGTCATTCATGGAAATCACTCTGGGACCCCAAAATAGTGAGTAATAGTCTACGAAACGTGACAGAATCGGCCAAAACTTCGAGTGTTGATGACCGACACATAAGCGCGTCGTGGATTTCAACAACTATGAAAATTGCTTCGGGACCCCAAACGGTGAGTAATAGTCCACGAAATGGGTCAGAATTGACCAAAACTATGACTGTTGACGACGGACTTGTAAACGCACCCCGTGGATCGTCAATCGTGGAAATCGCTTCGGGACCCCAAAACGATGAGTAATAGTGCACGAAACTAACTAGAATTGGCCAAAATTGTGAGTGTTGATTACTGACACGTAAACGCACCCCGGGGTTCGTGAATTGTGGAAATCATTTCAGGGCCCCAAAACTGAGTAATAGTCCAAGAAACGGGCCAGAATCGGCTCAAACTGCGAGTCTTGATGACCAACACGTAAGCATACCTGAGGGTTCGACAACCATGAAAATCATTTCGGGACCCAAAAATGATGAGTAATAGTCCATTAAAGAGCCCATAATCGGACAGACCTAGGATTATTGATTAATGATACATAAATGCACCTCGGGGTTCGTTAATCATGAAAATCACTCAGGGAACCCAAATCAGTGAGTAATAGTCCATTTAATAGGCCAGAATCGGCCAAAACTGCGATTATTGATGACCGACACGTAAGCGCACCTTGGGGTTCAACCACCATGGAAATATCTCCAAAACGGTGAGTAATAGTCCAAGAAACGGGTCAGAATCGACAGAAACTGCGAGTGCTGATGACCGGCACGTAGACGCACCCCGGGGTTCGTTAATCGTCGAAATCACTCCGGGACCCTAAAACTGTGAGTAACAATAGTCCACGAAACGGGTCAGAATCGGCCAAAACTGTGAGTGTTGATGACCGACACGTAAACGCACCGCGCGGTTCGTTAATCGTAGAAATCACCAGAATCGGCCAAAATTAAGAGTGTTGATTACCGACACGTAAGCACAACTTGGGGTTCAACAATGATGGAAATTGCTTGGGACCCCGAAATGGTAAGTAATAGCAATCCCGCTAATCATTTTTCCTTACAAAAAATTATTAATTTGACTTTCTTTATTTTTTATTTCAGTGTATTTTTTTGTTTAAGGTTAAATATCAATGCCACTAACTAATTCCTTCTAAGGGAAGTTTTTTCCTTGCGGAAATTGCAGTATTATATGTTTATTTTCCCATATTGTGAAAAAATGGGAAATTTCTATGTAAATTATGTGTAGATTTTGTCATTTTCTTTCTTTCCAAAGGGTGATCGCAATGCCACTAATTCATTTGTTCTTAGAAAATTTATTAATTTTTTTAGGTATATTTTCTTTCTTCTTTAAGTGTAATATCAATGTTAGTCTAATCAATTCCTTATTATGAAACTTACACGTAATTAGGATCCATTAGATGGATCGATTAAAACTAACACGTGGAAGATATATCTATGAACTCCAACACTTGTGTGTAGTTTTTTGACTTAAAACAAATCGGTCAAGGCATATTTGATTATGAAAAAATCAACTTAACAAAAGTATGTTTTCAGATAACTTTGTCTCTAGCCAGTCCCTTTTTTGAAGTTTGCTACGAGCGGCGGCTTGGGCCAGGCCAGGGTTCGGAGGCCCATGCGGAGCCCAGAGCACGCATAGTGTAGACGTGTAACGCGTCCGGAGCTTGCATGGCCATGGCGTAACAGACAGTCAATACTCTACCTGACAGCGAAGACTAGTCTGGAAGAGCCAAAATGAATGAAAATTATTAGTTCAAACAGCCAAAATTTGAATTGCTCTCGCGCGTTCCAACCAGAAGGAAGGAAGCTGGAAGCAAGTTCCAGAAAGAGGCCACCGTGCACGCCATGCAAACGCAATGCAGCTCGGTCACACGCAGAGCCCGATGCAGGCGGCCGGTGGAAAACCCAATGCTCACTGTACTGTACTGCAGTACCACAGTGAGTGTTCTGGACAGTTTCTTACCGCCTTCCCGTCTTACCACGTCGCCGGTCTCACCGCTGCCGCGTGTCCGACCACCCTACACGTGCCCCTCCTTCCTCCCTCCATAAGTACACCTGCTCCGGCCAGCTGCGAAGCTCACTCCACCCAACACACTTGTGCAAGCCACTTCACCTCACTCTCAGTCCACTCACCAGCAGAGCAGTTGGAGTAGCGAGATGGCTCCCAAGCGCCGCGGCAGCAAGGTGGTGAGCTCCGTGGTGAAGACCAAGGTGGTGGAGGAGACCGTGGAGGTCGCCACCACCATCCTCCCCGCCTCCCAGTCCCAGCCCGACTCCGGCACCCAGGAGGAGGACCTGCAGCAGCCGGAGGTCGTCGACGTCTCCCGCTCCCGCGACGTCCACGTCGAGGTCGTCACCACCCCCGACGCCCAGGCCCAGTCCACCACCGGCGCCAAGAAGCAGCCCGCCTCCAAGAGAGGCGCCGCCAAGTCGCCGGCCGGGCCGCTCGTGGTGCCGGTCTCGCCGTCGCCCCAGGAGGCACAGCCCGCGGAGGAGGAGAAGCAGCAGCGCAAGAAAGGTGGCGGCAAGACGCCGGCGTCGCTGCAGAGCCAGGAGACGCAGGAGGACCCCTTCGCGTACCAGGACGAGACCACCAAGAAGAGGCCGCAGGAGGACCAAGACGGCGCTGAGCCTAATAAGCCGGAGGGCCCCGAGACGCCGACGCAGAAGAGGTCCAGGACCGAGGGCAAGGCCAAGACACGCAAGGCGGAGGCTGCAGCAAGGAAGAAGCTGTCCGCGGCGGCGGGCAAAGGAAAAGGCGGCCGCCGTCGTCGTCGCCTGGGAGGGAACAGCGTCGACATGGGGTACAAGGCGTACGTGTACCGGGTGCTGAAGCAGGTGCACCCTGACCTTGGCGCGTCGGGGAAGACGATGCAGGCGCTGGACATGATGATGGCGGACATGTTCGAGCGGCTGGCGACGGAGGCGTCGCGGCTGGCGCAGTACGCCGGGCGGGCCACGCTCACCTCCCGCGACGTGCAGAACGCGGTGCGCCTCGTCCTCCCCGGCGAGCTCGCCAAGCACGCCATCTCCGAGGGCACCAAGGCCGTCACCATGTACATGTCCTGAACCATCTCAACATCTCAAGATCCATCTGTCGGTCAGAAGCAGCAGGGTGCATGCATATGCTAGTAGTTAGTTCAGTTTAGTTGTGTTTCCGTGGCATGCATGCATGCATGTATGGTTCAGTCTGGACTTTTGCAATGCGGTAGTAGTTTAAGTTGGTGGCTGATGATGTAGTCTAGTTAGTTGGTTAATTACTAGTTGCTGTTGATGTAGTGGCGCTAGCGTTAAGTTACTGTGTCTAGCAAGTTCAAAACATCTAAAATGTGTACGGATGGGGATGGAGTACTACGATGCCTGGTCATTCTGTAAATCTGAATAATTTAATCGTCGTGCCGGTGTACTATCACTAGTGGCCACATTCGGGCTCTGCGAGAAGGCGCGCTTTTACAGGTCTTTTCGGGCGTGGGAGCGATGAAGAGGTTTTATAGAGGCGGTTTAATCTTTTTACAGCGTCAAAATATTCAATTTTTTTATTAAAATAGTCGATTCTTTTACCGCGTTAAAATAGTCTCTGCGTGTGAGAGAGGTATAATTCTTTTATAGCGTCAAAATGGTCAATTCTTTTACAGCGTTAAAATAGTCTTTGTGTGTAGGAACTGTATATTTTTTTTACAGCGTCAAAATATTCAACTCTTTTGCAGCGTTAAAAATAGTCTTTGCACGTGGGGCGATGAAGAGGTTTTCTAGATACATAAAAACATGACACCCTATCCGGCGGCACCATTATCTATCCGGCATCCCGAATTTCGCGGTATAATTTTACGGCACTAAAATAGTCTCTTTTATCATTCTTTTACAATGCCCATTAAAACAGTTTTTTATAATTCTTTTACCACGTCAAAATAGACCTTTTATGTGTGGGAGCGGCGAAGAAGTTTTCAAAAACATGGCGTCCAAACCAGTGGATGCATAAAAATACGGCACCCAATCAGGCGGCCCTACTTATCCGGCGCCCTAAATTTACAGCCTAGCAGCCCATGCACAAAAGCACGGTGTCCAATACGGTGGCCTCACCTATCTGGCACCCTAAATTAGCAGCCCTGTGTAGTAAAGTTTTTTTAGTGGGCGCTCTATTTTACAATGTCTGTTGGAGCGCTTTTTTTTGTCTCCGACGCAAAAAACAATGGTTTTTTACGCGTGGGGTATTTTTTGAGCGTCCGTTGAAGATGCTCTTAGAACAGAACAACCTACCCATGCGCTTGATCGGACAAAAAAAAGACGGATGCCTCAAACCGGTCTCAAACCCCTCATATCCAGTCTAAATTTAAACACATATGGGGAGGTCAGATCCGACCCAGTCTAAATATGAAGCGGATATGGGGAGATCGGACCCGACCCACGGTGGGGAGGAGGCCCGGGCGCGTCCTTCACGTCGGATCTGGCCCATCCGATCTCACATATAGTCGTCCTCATCCGCTCCTTGGGTAATAGAATGTCTGCCATTGTCAACCTGTGTGGTTCAAGGATTATTTTTAATAGGAAACTATAGGAACAAACATAATTAATTATGCATGCTATGGTTTTTCAGGAAGTTAATTGCTAAAGTAGTTTGAAGTTTTGTGAAATTTCATAATGAGATGATGACAATACAACACTGTAGGTGATGAGAGTGTTGAACCAGATGTTTGTCGAGAGTGTTGAACTAGATGTTTTGCTGATAGTTTCATCTGCCGAGCTAGATGAAACTAAACAAATTTACCATGCTAGAAAAAGAAGAATTGCAATATTCATAAAAAGGTAACAAGTTTTGAAGATTAAAAATTCATACATTTTTCATGGGACTATTCCAAAAAGTGTTTGAAATTTTGCTATCATGTATGACACACGTTTTTTCCAAAAAAAATCCATATGACCAAATCCGCAGATTTTGTTTTGCCTCATAGTATGCTCAATGTAATCAATGGTTCTAGACTTTTTTTTCTTGTTCATTTTCGATGCTCAATGTACTTCCATGTCAAATTTACTATGGTCACATGAAAAGAAAAAAAATGCCATGAGCTATTAAATTGGCATGTAAAAAGTAATGAATGTAAATTAGCCATGGCACAGTGTGGTCCCATGAAAAGCAAAAAATTGCCATGAGCTATTATATTGACATGTAAAAATTAATGAACGTAAATTTTCCATGGCAACAGAAAACTACATTTGCCATGGCAAATGAAAACTACATTTGTCGTGCCAATAAAATCGAAGAATTTGCCATGCCTACATTTTTGTTATCTCATGGTATGTACAATTTACTCAATGGTTGTAGACTTTGTTTCTTGTGCATTTGCCATGCTCAATGTACTTGATAAAAATTGCCATGGTCCCATGAAAAAACACACACAAAAATGAGCTATTAAATTGACATGTAAAGGGTAAATTTGACATGAAGCGGTCAATCCTAGGAGCAACAGCCACTTAAACAAGGCGGCGACGAGGTAACATGCCAAAACGCCAGAAAACGATGACACGGCGACAGGAAACTCCGGCATCCATTGTGCTTGTCTTCGATGGTTCGAAAGGCAGTCGTTCTAGCGAAACCGGTTTTTAGTATCAAATTAGCCCCCTATATATATGGATGGAGGGAGTGATACTTTTAACTTTTGAACCAATGTTTCGATTTTCAATCCGTTTGAAGATTTGTGTTGATGCCATTTAAATAAATCTTTAAAACAAGATTAAACTTGGACAATTGTTTGAACAAGTTTAAATTTAACTTTTGATACCATACGTGCACAACACCAAGCAATAATGGACCGACGGCAGCAACCTATATATCCGTAGTAACCAATTCTGCTCGTCACAAGTATATCACTAGTAGTCACCTAAATTATCTATCTCCGTGAGCAGTGGATCAAAAATTAGTCTCCGTGGCGTGTGTGGTTGGTCGATACGATGATCGCATCTCTCATCAGCAGCAGCAGGATGACGAGGAGGGTGCAGGCAGACGGCAGCTCTGTACGCAAGAGAAGCAGTCCATAGCAGCAGCAGCAGCCACTGGAACGTGAAGAAGAGCGTCGCGAGGGCCCGCACGCGTTCCTGGTCCTCCAACTCCAAGGAGGAGGGGCGAGGGACGGCCGGTGCGGAGGCGGTGCAGGGCCAGCGCGTGGCCGAGGTGCGCGGCGACGTAGACCGTGGCCAGGTGGAGGGCGATGACGGAGGCGCTCGGGCCGACGTAGGCGGCGAGGAGGCCGTAGGAGAGGCAGACCAGGTCGACGCAGAACGGCCAGCCGCGCGAGATGCAGAGGAGGAAGAGGAAGACGTACGCGCAGAGGGTGACGGCCATGATCCACAGCTGGGTCATGGGGTGTCCGCCGGAGCGCTCCACTAGCACCACGGGGACGGCGACGGCGAGCGCCACCGTGGAAGCCAGGAGCGCCACGGAGAGGATCACCTTGTTCGTTCAAGGAAAGATGGAAGGGATTTTCCTTTCCCTAACTTGTGTGGTGAAAAGAAGAAGGCAAGGAAATAAACAAGGAATAAGCAAGGAAAAGAGAAGGAACAAATTAAAAACCTTATTCAGTTTCCTTAGTTCTTGTCAAATCAATACAGAAATTACACGTGCAAAGTCCAAAGAGAAGCAGAACAAGATGACTGCAACAAAATTTTCCTGCTTGAGCAATACCCTGTACAACAAATCCCAAAGCATTATGTGACAAATGACAAATCCAACAAATATTTCGTCTTACATTACAGCTCTGAATTGAACAATCCCCTTAGTAGCGAGGGGTATAAAACACGTGCTACTACTATATTGATAGTAGTAGCCTCTACCGTGTCCCTTGGGACAGGCCATAATAGTAGCGAGGGGTATAAACCCGGCGTTGCTACTAAGTACAGGTTTTTTTAACTGCCCTGCAATCCCCATCCTCATCTCTCTCTCTCTCTGTGTGCGCGCGCGCGCGCGCTGCAACTCCTCGCCGCCGCAGCCACATACGCCGGCCACCTCGCCTCGCTCAGGCGACTCCTGCCACCGCCAGGCACTCTCCCGGGCTTGTCTCCCTCCGCTACATCCTTCCCTCCGGCTAGATTCAACGCTCGTGCCCGCCAGCAGCCCTCCCCCGCGGCTAGGGTTTCGGGCGCGGTGGCGCCTCTCGCTTCGGCGATGAGGGAGCTGGTGCTGATGCAGAGGGAGCGGCGGCGGTGGCAGGAGGAGGAGGAGGACGTGCGGCGCCAGATGTTCGAAGAAGGGCGGCGCTCCACGCGACGGCGACTGCGGTCGCGCTGGGCCAGCGGCACCACCAGGCGGAGGAGTACGGGGAGCTCGAGGCCTGCTCAAGTGGAGGCTCGCCCACAGCAACGACGGCACCAACCCGTCCCGTGCACTCAGGTCCGTCCGCCCGCCAAGATCCCCTCCCCAAACCCCCCTACCCTCGTTGTTTTGTGGAAGGCTTTAGTGTTGCTGCTTCTAGGTTTGTCGCGCGTATGTGCCAATTGGGAAGGATTCAGATATTAAGGATGTAGTTACTGCTCTGTTCTAGTGTGTATCAGTTGGGATGTTCAGTTAATTGTAGTACTACCAGTTTGTCCTGTGTATGAAGAATCCTCATGCTTTAGCTCTACTGTCTCGCTAAAATTGTCGTCATACTTCCCGTTTGAATATTGTTCTATACTAGTATTTTTCTTGATGTGACTCATTCATCCTCATGTAGCACTACAAGTAACCAAATGGAGCTGTAGTAGCCGTCGCTGAGCCATTTATTTGTTTGCTTGATTTAGAACTCGAGGTACTGTTCGATCATTCAAGGTTTATTTACTTGTTGGAGCAGTTGAATTTTGTTGGAGATCGAAAAATATTCTGAATGGGCGGTGAGTATTCCTGTTGCTAATAGTTCCCCTGATTTGCCTCAAACTTACAGTGAGTTATTTTTTTCTGGTTCGCTGCATTGTCTTAGATCGGTTACTAATCATAACCTTTCTATATCTTTTATCTTCTTTCTCCATGTAACTAATGATAGATACCGTACGTTCTGTCTTCTTTTGTCTTAGATCTGTTGCTATGAGTTTGCTGTCATGCTGTGTAGTACTCCTAGAAACCAATGGCTGAATCCTCTGCTCCTCCCGCATTTCACCCCACAGCAACAGAAAATAAAAGCTAACGGAATGAGCAATCACCCCACAGCAGAGGGAGCTAACGAAAGAGTAGCCAGCTTGGGAGGAATGGAAGGGAGGGTGTTGTGGGTACGCATGCACATGGATCCGGTTGCGGTGGGGGAAGCCGGAGACGGCGCTGACAGAGGGAGAGGCGCTGGAGCTCAATGTGGCGTTCGGCAGCGAGGCGCGCCTGGTGGCCGCAGATCCATGGGCCGGCGGCGGGCGATGGTGGCATGTCGTTGTCGCTGTCGCCGCGGTCACCATAGTACACCCCTGTTACGCGTTACAAGATCATCTCCTGACGTCCAGTGCTCGAGGACGACGGGTTCGTGGTGGCGGTGCTCCGGTGGGCGGAGCATGTAGACTGCCCAGAGCCAGTGAGGCAGTAAACCGTACCATTCTGGCCATTTGGATGGTAGATGACATCGACGAGCTAGTCCCCGGATCTGGCCATTTGGATTCCTGTCCTCATTTCCCGCTTTTCTACATTTTTTTTGAGAAATTCCTGCTTTTCTACATGAGTCAAGGTATTCTGTGTGGGCCAAGATTTTCATTCAGCCTTCGAAGGGAGTTAGGCCAAGCCCACTCACTAGTTTTTGAAAATTTTACTATAGTACAACAAAATTTAATTTCCAAATTTGGAAGCTTTGCCTATTTGGCGATTTCCATTTGTTTTGTACTTTTGGTAGCTACGCAAGAGAAATTGAAAGTATGCAAGAGAAAGAGACAAGAGACAACAACAATTTTAGCACTGCATTCCCTTGTCATAAGTCTTCACAACATTCAAGCACCAGCCGGTGATTACACAGTTATTCTTGCCTTTGCATTACTTTCTTTCTTTTTAATATTGGGATCCATGGATGAAACAACTTCCCTACAAAAAATGAAATAACTAACATTGATATCATTTTGTAAAGGAATACGACAAATATTAAATTTTATTGTACAAATAAAGCATCCAACAAACAATATTCAAGATATAAAAGATACATCAATACTTCATCTACTTCTTGATTGAGAAGACATCAGGCTAAGAGCCTGTTTGGGATTGCTCTGCTCCTCAAAATTCAGCTCCGCTCTACAAAATACAAGCCAAACCGGGGGTGTGGATGTGCTCCAAAAACCTCTAGCAACTGGAGTTTGGTGAAAATTACCCACCATTGCCACCAGTAAGTGGATACCCCGTCGCCCCCCCCCCCTCGTCCAATCAAATTTCTTATTCTTGAAGCTGGAGCTAGATGAAAGCCAAACATTTCCTTTGATGGTGCTACAACTTCTATATGAAACAGCTCCAAAGTGAATTTAGTGGAGTGATACTCATTTTGATGAAGCGGAGCAGTCCCAAACAGGCCCTAAGACACCCTTTGTTTGCAAGTTATAGCCGGCGCATGTCATCTTTGCCGGGATTTCATGTCTTTCTTGTGTTGTCTTCCACGAGACTTTCTGGTACTCATGAACTATGCTAGCACAAAATTAGCCACAATATATGAAAGTGCACCATCTAACTTGGCTCAAGTTACATACCACACTACAGACCTGCCTCCAAATCAACGGATATGCTTATTATTTCAACACCTGTTGATCCTAAAAAGTATTTATGATTAATTGATATACAATGGCATCCAAATAAATAATTACTCATAATTGGTCAATTTCATTACCTCTGCTAAGTGTCTAGTGTTGGATGGCTTGGGTATGGGCAAGACCAAGGGGCACACTTTGCGAACACAATTATTCCAGTATAAACTATAAATCTTATTTTATTCCCAATAATAGTGCTACATATTGTCGAATATGGGCTCAGGGGGTGACATAATTAAGGACCTGGCTTTCCTTTAGTGAAACGACCCACCACGCAACATAATCAAAGCATGGGAACTAAACCAACACAACATACAATGTACTACTTATTATATATTCTTCTCAAGACATTGATCATCTCAGACACAAATACACAAATCTTTTGTTCTTCTCAAGCTTCTCACCATCCTTTCCCTTTCATTAGCTGCTAATGAAGCTTCAACAACTGTTTCTGTCATTGGCTGCAAATGTAATCCTTCCATCAGTTCTATTGGATTGAAAAGTGGTTTATCTTTGTCCTCCTCGCTTATCACCAGGCTTGAACACAACAAGCAATTACACCCTACAAGATTTCTTGTCATGCATGATAAACATCACTTCCAGGCCGGTGGTGCTCCCTATGTCACCAAGCTATCTTGGCGACACATCATTGTGACATGTCTTGCACACGTTGAGCCCGGACCCTTACTCGGGTCCCATAAACACCGAGTTCATTTGTATTACAGTTATTCCCTACCTCCCTCGGAAAGTACCAGCAGATCGTGCACTGTTGAGGCCCCGGAACGACACCAGCAACAGGGGGAAGGCAAGGTGTAGACCTCCCGGTCCCCATGTCAAAGACCATGCCCTGATCCCTACCTCTCCCACCTATCCAGTAGACACAGTTACCCTTGATCCCTGGAACACCTTCGGCATGCATCGACACCGCATTGCTCCTCCCAACAAACACCGAGTATCCCCCCAAGTCAGCCACAGCGTCCCAGCATGGCCTGCGTCGGGGATCATACCTGAGAACAAATATTTCATCCTCCTCTATACGACGATGACCGCCTCCCGGCAGCTGCAAAGTGACCGTACAACTAGCATTCCTCCAGATTTGGTACAAGTTGCCATTGCAGAACACTAGGTTCTTGGCACTCGTGAGAGCCGAGACAGTGTCGTACGGTGGGGCGATACTGCCTACCGAAGACGAGAGCAGTGGTTGCACGCTAGCCGGCGCGTTCAGGTCCGGTCCGACATTGTGCATTCGTATGATGTGCATGTTACACGTTCCAAGATCCTCTGCTGATGTCTGGTCCTCGATGATGACGGGTTCCCGGCGGCGGCGTTCCGGTAGGCGGAGCACATAGACATTCCCAAACCGAGTGAGGCAGTAAACCATACCATTTTGACCATTTTGATGGTAGACGACATCGATGAGCTGGTCTCTGGTGGCAAGACGGACGCGGTCAAGGACGGCCCACCTCCTGGCCCCCGCGGTGACGTAGGCGAGCCTGTCGATGTCGCAGATGGTGGCGGCGGCAAAATCGTCCCTAGCAGGGTCAGGCGTGAAGACGATCTTGGAGAGCAAGCGGGTGTCGTAGATGAGCGGTGGTAGGAGGATCTCGGTGGCGGTGACTGGGTGGAAGAAGGTGAGCAGGCTTTGGCCGTCGTACAGGCAGGTGGAGAGGACAAGCCACCCGCCTCCGCAACCGAGGCAGCTCCTAATCGGGTAGGTGGCCGTGAACTCGAAGGAGCCGCGCATGGGGGGCGAGGTGTTGGGGCAGGACGAGCCTGAGGGGATTGCCTTGAGGCCGAAGGAGCGATGCGCGGGGAGCGAGACGGCGGCGGCGTGCTGACGCCTGGTGGCGCCGTCGTGGAGGAGGACGACGGCGGCGGCGGCGCCGTGGCATGAGCTCATGACGCCAGTCGTCTGAGTGCCCTGCGCTAGTGTAGAACCTGAGGTCGTCGAGACCATCGGCGACGCGGCGGAGGAGCTCCGGCGGCAGATCTGTCCAGCCCTGGAACAGCGGCATGGCTGGCGGCGGAGGGATTCCTGTCCTCCGCTTCGGTGAGGAGTGGAGGGATTGTGTGTGGGCTTAGGGTTTCTCGGTGGGCTTGGCCTGACTTCCTTCTTTAACCGAAATTGATAGTACTTTTCCAAAATCAAGGCATACATTAATTTTAATCAAATCAAATCGAATATTTCACAACCCTATCAAAACTTTCCCCTCCGAAAACGGGGATCAAATCAAATCTTAACATATTTGTTCTTTTTTTTTAAATCTTACCAAAACCAAGAGTCAATTAAAACTTTCCTTGCATTGGAGAAATGAATGGCCAGTCTTTATCATGGGGTAGAAATAGGATGGAATTTTGTATGGAGAAAATTGCTTGACCGCGGCTGGCGGGTGGGCCCCACCTGCACATTGGCACACTGCATTGTGTCCGTTGTTGCATACAAGACTGACTGCAGCGGTGGACTCCTTCCTCCTCTTCTTATTCTTCTCCGCCTCGTCGTCGGTGGAATCCATTCGTCGGAGAAGAGAAGAGAAGAGAAGAGAAGAGAAGAAAAGATGCTGCCTTGGATCTTCAGCCGGAAGGGCGCCTCGGGCTTCTCCTGGGCTTCCACCGCCGACCACGTCACCGCCGGCATCTCCGCGTCCGGCCTCACCGCCATAGTCACAGGTGCGTCGAGCGGGATCGGCGCGGAGACGGCGCGGGTGCTGGCGGCGCGCGGGGCCCACGTCGTCATGGCCGTCAGGAACCTCGCCGCCGCCGACACCGTGCGCCAGGCCGTCCTCGCCGAGACCCCTGGCGCCAGCCTCGAGCTGATGGAGCTGGACCTCTCCTCCCTCGCCTCCGTCCGCAAGTTCGCCGCCGACTTCGCCGCCAGGGGACTCCCCCTCAACATCCTCATGTACGTCCTTCCCCTAATCCGCACACGACTACTTACTTGCAATCATGCGGCTCCACTGTTGCGATTTGAGAGGACCATCCATTCATTCAGGTTCAGGTTCAGGTTCAGTTACCATTAAATTCAGAGAAACCCCTGCCTCTCCTCATGAGTAGAGTTGGTGGGACAAAAAGTATTCAGGTTCGGGCTCAGGTTCAGTTGGGGGCTGTCGGCCATTAAATTCAGAGAGCAGCCAGATGGCTCATGCATCAGTTTGGCTGCAACCTATAGTTTCACCAGATTTCTGTCAACTTATAGTTTGGGTGGATGTAATTTCTGGGTTTCTTTTCTACCTCAACATGTCTCCTGCAACTAGTAGATCAGCGTAGGAAGGCTCCACAGGGTTGAAAAAAGATATTGTACTGATACCTTCAGTCCTGAATTCAGGCACCATCTTCCAGATTTCCAAATTTTGAGGAGGCTATAGGAATGGGAAATTCCATTTCATGCAAGGGTAATCGGTTCTTAGCACTTCACTCTAGAGTTGGTATAACACTGCTAGTGTCCTGGCTACAAGATCATAGTATTGGTCCAGTATTGGATACAAGAGTATGTTACTGCTTGTATGGTACCTTTCTTCAGTAATCTGACCTAGTGTATTTCTTTTTCAACAACTGATATCATCGCTTGCACATTTGCTAAAGCGTACTATAGTAGCTACATCGTGTTCCCTGATTAAATATCGCTTTCTCTGGCTGGCAGCAACAACGCGGGCGTAATGGCGACTCCTTTCTCCCTCTCAAAGGATGGTATCGAGATGCAGTTTGCAACTAACCATGTCGGTATGCATGATTACCAACTCCCGTGTACTACTTGACTAGCTGATGAACCCGGTTAACATACCCTGATAAAGAACACATCATTTCAAGAATAGTGTTGTCAATTTTATTCCAGTGGCACTCCCCAGGCAGCGAGGTTGTCTTTGTATGCCTTAATGTAAGTTTGAATGGCCCCTTGATGTAACATTGCTGTAGTGCTGCTGCTCCTGAACTCTGAACCTATGATTAAAAAAAATTGCTGCCAATCCTAGAGCAGTACAAAACCTGCAAATTATCTCAGCAGATAGTTGCAAGCTTTTAATTTCTACTTCTCCTAACCCTTCTAGTTCATTTCTGTTTCACCTAACTCTTCATGTCATACTATTCAGGGCATTTTCTTTTGACAAATCTTTTGCTGGAGACCATGAAAAAGACCTCTCGTGAATCAAACGTGGAAGGAAGAATTGTTAATGTTTCGTCAGAGGGGCACAGGTTTGCATACAAGGAGGGCATCCGTTTCGCCAAGCTAAATGATGAGGAAGAGTATGTTATTACCGTCCAGTCATTATGTTTTCCCCTGCCATTTATTTTATTTCAAGACAAACGAGTCAAAGCTTGCTGTTTCAACCTTGCGTTGTGCAGGTATAGCACCATTGCAGCATATGGGCAGTCAAAGCTTGCCAACATTTTACATGCTAATGAACTTGCCAGGAGATTTAAGGTATGTCTCGTTCCGTTCTGGTTTTGTGGTTGTGGCATTGTGCCATGTCTTGGGTTCATGGTATTTAAAGTTTTTTAGGTCCAGCCGGTTCTATGTCGATGTTTGTTCCAACATGAGTACTTGTGCTAGCAAGCACTGTCAGTTGCATTTTTTTCTAAGAGTCTGCAGTTGGACTCTAAAATCACACCACTTTCTGAAATAAAAGAAAGTTTAGCGGTTGTTCCATACGATCTTCACAAGACAACTTCATTTGTTACAGAGAATAGTCGGCATTGAAATCCATTGTCTGAAAGCTGAACTGTTTGTTCTTAATAACTGGTTTTGTCTGTTTTCAGTTCTTTATCAATATGATATATAGCTTTGTTTCAGCCCAAGTATCTGAAATCATGATTCAATATTTTGTCGAACAGGAAGAGGGTGTTAACATCACTGCAAATTCTCTACATCCTGGAGCTATCATCACGAACCTTCTTCGCCACCACAGCATCATAGATGGTACACATACTTGGCAGCAGATATTATGCAGCACCCCTCCTTTCATACAAGAAACCGTCTTGATTCATGCTTCCTCTTGCTTTGAGATTCGAATAACTCATGGCACCGACAAAGAAAAGGAAACGCAGTAGATGGCAAGGGTGAGAGGCAGAAATGACAGGCATCAGTCAAAACGATGCAAATAACCGTTAGCTGTTAAACTAATAAAATGATGCATTCGTTATGTTGGTCGAAAACAGATCCCCATGGTCAAGTCAAGGACTTCTTTTTGAAATTGCAGCAACTGATACCATCATCATCATCATTTTTTGTCTATGTCTGTTAACTAGTAAAACGATACATTTTGCTTTACTGGTTGAAATTAGATCTCCATGGCCAAGTGCTGCTTTCGAAATTGTAGCTTGACTCGTATCATCATAATATTTTTTGCCGTATGCAGTTCTCCATCGGACGCTTGGTAAACTGGTGCTGAAGAACGCCAAACAGGTACGCTTTGGCACCATGTTCAGTCTTCTTCACAGGGTGTTCTGTCAATTCTACAGTATTATTACAGAGTCTCCATCATGTTAAAGAAAAGGCAATGAATGTAGCACTCCATGTGGTACGGTACGGCCTTGTCAACCGTTGATTTAGTCGCTGCACTACTGTGTAACTCACCAGCTTGGATCGCGTGGTCAGCCAACCCGGCGGATCTGACTTGGCTGGAAATGGCACATGGATGTTTAGTTCCGGAGCACACACGCACACGCACACACTAGAGATACAGAGTTTGATATAGTACTAGTATGATTTTGTCTGTTGGTCATCTCCTCCTAGATGTAGTTTAATTCAGCATGTATGGTCTGCTAGGTGACTGGAGTATTATTGTATTGATAGTACAGATCTAGAGATCTCAGTGAGTGAGTGAGTGAGTCATTTGTTAACATGGGCTATGTTGGAACTTGGAAGTCATTTTGGCATTGTCCATTGTAGCTTGCCTCCTGGATGGATGTCTTGGGGTGATTCTGATTTGGGAATTGGAACTGCAGGGGGCTGCGACGCAGTGCTACGTGGCGCTGCACCCGGACGCCAAGGGGGTGTCGGGCAAGTACTGGTGCGACAGCAACCTGTACGAGCCGAGCGAGAAGGCCAAGGACGCGGAGCTGGGGAAGAAGCTGTGGGACTACACCCTCGACCTCGTCGCACCCTGAAGAATGCCTGGCCTGGCTTGGGTTGGTTTGGTTGATGAGGAGCGATGAGAGTAGGAAGATGAGATGAGATGAAGGATGGGAGGAACTCAAGCCAGTGGTGTAAAATGTAATGTACAACAAAAGCAAATGAGTCTGAAGGTGTCTGGTAAAACAGAAAGATAGGGAGGGATAGAATTCAGGCAGTGGTGTCTGAATTCCGTCCGGTGCAGATGCAGCAAGAGAATTTTTGTTGGTGCGGTATGAATATGCTCTACCTCCCCAGGGAGAGGGACAGGGAGTGCCGTTGATACGGTATCTGGGCTGTGAGATACTGGCTCCTTCCTTCTATTCTTTTTTTTTTTTTGAGACAAGGATGCCTCCTTTCGTCATGTGTACTCCCTCCGTCTCAAAATAAGTGTTATGAACTGTTGTAACATCTTCAACTGGGCCCCCTTACTCTCCCATATCTGTCCCGGCGGACGGTACAGACACTGCCCGGGCCGAAAAACCGCGCCAACCAGAACTCACATATCGAGCTCAAATGTCTGTTCTCTCCAGCACCCTCGAATTCAACCCATATGTGTGGCGGTTATGAGGCGGGGCCCAGACATATCCGAACGCGTCCACCACGTTTTGCTGGCCAACTGCTTTGCTCCGGTCCCTTTCCTTCCCATCCTCTCCCTTCCCATCCGCTCCACCATGGCTGGCTCAAGTGGCGGACTGGGGTCCGAACCCGACCCAGACGACTTTGATGCGCTCGCGGTGGAGTCTTTGATATATGTCGTCCGATGAGGGGCTCGCCCTCCACCGCTCATGGCACTACAACAAGAATCCCCCTATACCAACGTATGTCTAGCAACGATATAAGGCGATGCGTTGTTTTACCCGGGAAAAAAAATATGATGCGTTGTTTCCCACTTTCCCCACTTTAAGGCTAACCTCCCCGTTCCCACACCTCCACCTCTCGTGCACGAAGCGTTTTCCTATTATCCCGTCGTTTTGGCCTTCATCCTAAGCGAGAGACGCACCCACAGCAGCTAGGGTTCCAACCACCACCGTCCTTCGCCCTTGACCGCCTCCCCTGTTCCCTCGGTACGTTCAAGAGCCTCCGCCAAACCTCCTCCCTCACCACTTTCTCCGTGCGTCGGGGACGCACTCGACATCGTCGCCCATCCTCCTCGCATTGGGGAACGCGTCGCCGCCGTTGTTTCATCCGCATGACCGGAGATGCAGACGCTGGCGTTGTTCCTCCACAGTCCACATAGCAAGGAACGGCGCAAGCACCAACTCCCGCATCTTCTTCAACTGCAGTAACTCAGCAGGTCCTATTCTGCCCCCCTGCATCTGTATTTGTATTCTGTAAAAGTGATATTCCCCACTGTCCTCGCCCATCCTTGTTTCTCCTTGCCGAGCGCTTCTTACAAGTTACAGCACCAATGGACCGCATCATCATTGAGGCTTTTCCCTGCCTGCGCAGCTGCACATGCTGATTTCAAACCTATTAAGATTTCCTATTTGACGCACATCACTGAAGGGAACCGTGTACTGACACATAAGCTTCTTGTTGAAATAAATGCGGGATTCTTCTACCCAAACATTGAACAAGAGATGATTTCTACAAAGACAACAAGTTCAGAACCTGTAAGGTATTTTGCTTAGTGTGTGTGTGTGTGTGTGTGTGTGTGTGTGTGTGTCTATGTGTGTGTGTGTGTGTGTGTGTGTGTGTATCTATCTGTAAATATAGTGCTCATGTGTTTGTATATCACGCAGGTTTGCTAAGGAAATGACCATAATTTCGTGATCAACCCAAAAGTCATATATTCTTCATCCCTTGATGTCCCAGGCAGAGTTGGGGTAACCAATTCTTAGTTGTTACTTCATGATGGTTCTAATTCACTTACATTCAACCTTGATATGTTTTAGGTTCCAGTTTAATTAAGAACATGTGTCATGATTTAACCCACTGAACTTCAAACACGGAAGTTGTTTGGGATTATACATAATACTACTTTTAAGCGTCATAACAATCAGTTAAGTGTAAGACAAAAACCATGTAGAAAAGCAAGTTCGCAACCTTTTCCACCAGGCTTATACCTGAACGGCTGATGCATGTGCATACGGTATGTAATTGTAATAAGACGGGAACATGTCGATTGATGTTTCAAGTGATGACAATGCATAGGGACTGGAGGCGTGGTTCGAGGCGGCAGTTAACAATCATGCAATTTTCAGGAAGAATGATTGTGTACCTTTTTACTCAATACTCATTTCTTGTGATGCATTAGGTTTTAATTTTCTTGCTGCTATGTGTGCGGATCAATCCTTACTGATTTTCTTGCCGCTTGTGGTCTGAGTCCTTATCTCTGCTCAGGGTGACGCTACAAGATCAGACGGAAACCAGACTTCTTATGGTAGGCTCAGTCGCGTATGTTCTTTTACCCCGCAACCAATCAATTATTTTGTGATGTCCTCTCTTGTATACTAATTATGGCATGTTGTTGTCTATACTAATTAGATCATGCATTCCTTCAAGGTCAGTTCATAGTTTTCTTGTTGATTCGCCTTTCTGTTTGTTAGTTCAATATGCATGTCTTCTTTCTATGCATGCGTTGATAACTCCAGTTGTTCCAATCTGATGATGATTTTTCGTGTTGTTGCTTTTGCAGGTTCTGAGAATTTTATTAATGGATTAGGAAATTCTAATGTGTGACTTTGTAGTACTAAGGTAACAATGACGTTTTGTGTAATGTAGATTATTTAAAGATTTTTATTTGATGGCACTAAGATTTCTCCTAATACACCATGGCAAGCATGGCTAATAAATCATCCGACGAATGGGTAGTACGGGATTGATGTGACCCAAAGCTAATTAGTGCAGAGACCATTGGAAAATGGAAATATTCAATTATGTACAGTTGGTATAACTGGTTACCTAGAATACTTATCATTTAGTCGGTTGCTGAATTCATCTCACTTTTACTATTAATATAATCTTGGATAATTTTTGGTAGTAAATACAAGCTGATGGTTCACAATGATTGACCACATCCGATTGGTCAAAAGGTACTTGGTGTTTTAATACGCAGTTTTTTATCTGAACGAGACATGGGTATTCAGAACATGTGCATGACATTTAAGAGAGAAATAGATTGTCCTCAGTTGAAAAAGTAAGGGTGAAGACTCGAAGTCTCTGTGTTTGTACTTCATAGCATGGCAATGACCCTTTCGCTAGTGCGTATTTTGTTATTTCTTTACAGAGCAATGGTACTGATGTTGCAAGTATCTGCACTTTCCAGTTCTGCATTTTGGTCTTTATAGAAAATAGACCGGAACAATAAAACTATATAATGATAGTTCATATAGTTTTGAAATGACGCGAGATGCAAAAAAATAGTACATGGATATAGGTTGCATAATCTACAATATTGTTTAATAATTGTTGTAGATGTTTTTATAATCAGATTATTAATTACCCCACCCTATGTACAAATCTAAGTCTTGGTAGAAAAACATTTGTACAATGCTCCTTTAAACTTTACTTCTCTATTAACCTGATTTTCTTTACTATAATTGCTCACCTCATATTGTTATTTTGTAGATTACCAAGATAAATTGAGGATGCATGACTCAGATTTTGATTGCAAGGCTAAGAAGATTTTGATTCCGAGGCAAACAGTTAGGCTACAACAAGACAATTAGAATGTAATTTTTAGTATCGATGTTTCAGACATTATAGTTGATTGCAAGGTCAAGAATTGGCCTAGTACTAGATAGTTTCACCTCTTGTAATCTTTGGACCATGTTCTTTGTAATGCCACATATTTGATTTAATATATGAGACATGTTTATTTATTATATTGTGTCTCCTATGCACTATCGGCGTTGAACTAATAATTTTGGATGCAATATATGAAAATCATTAGGTGTTCATGCTATCCAGCGAAGCTTCTAGAATCCTTTTGTGCAGGGTCACCACCAACGCATATGTAGTGTTGTTGGGCCCTAGCTTTATATGTTGCTACCTAACAACGCTTCTACATGATGTTTACCAACGCATGTATATACGTTGTTGTAGATCCTTCCAACGCCACCAACGGCAACACATACTAATTCGTTGGTGTAGACCTTAGCAACACATATATGGACATACGACAACGCATTGATGCATTGCAAAAGGGGGGTTCTTGTTGTAGTGTGGGTGGACACGGGCCGTTCTTCGAGCATCATGCCGTCCCCGGCGGGTGTCTAGGGTGAATGCAACCGTGGCCCGAGGCTCTCCGAGCCATCGTCGGTGGACCAGCGTCACTCATGCAGCTTCGGTGTGTCGTCGTCGGCACGCACCCTCGTGCATCGTTGGTTGGTCTTGTCGTGTCCTCTGAGCCTGCAGCGGCTCCCGGAGTCCGAGGCATGGGCGACTTGGCTCACCAGGCAGAAGACCCGGCGCGAGGCCGGATCTGGTCGGTGCGGTGATGCCCCAATTGTTTGTCTGCCATCTGACGACGACGATGATCCACCGCATGGGTTCTACAACCAGCTTTGGAAATGTCCGGGGTGGAGCGCCTATGCCGCGAGGCGCCTCGGCCGGGCGCCTTGAGCCGCCGGCACCACTTGCTAGGTCTCAGGGTCTTTAGTCCACCCTGATATCCACAAATATCACAAAACAGTGCCCGGGCCTCCTCATATCCATCCCAGATATGAAGAGTGCCGAACATCACATATAAAGGTGGTTTGAAGGGTCAGGATTTTTCGATCGGTCAGTAACCAGGCCGGCCGGCTAAATGCGTCGGCGGTTCGAGAGGTCCGGGTGCGGATGCTCTAGCGTAGCATAGGAGGAGGGAGGGAGGGGAGGTTTTGTCAGGCCCGGTGGTTGTGTTGTGCCCAGCTCGAGCGGAGGCACGCACTAGTTACAAAGAGGGATCCAAGTGGGCCCACTGGTCGGCGTCTTGTTGTTCATGAATACGAGGAGCGTGATGGAGAAGGGGACACGACACGACACGCCAGCTCCAGGTTTGGAGCCGGAGCAGATCGGACCGGTGCGAGAGCACGCCGACGTGGAGGAAGCCTCGCCGTCCGTGGTGTGCCGGTGGCGGTGCCTGCCGGAGGGAGATTTTACCAGATGCCGATGCGCTTTTGGTCGAAGAGAGGTTGGAGCGGTGAGGTGAGAAAGAGTCCACTTATCCGCACGTCCACCTCTCGTCCCCTCCCCTCTCCCTCCATAGCCATGGTTTCCTCCTCTCTTCTTCTTCACCGGAGACAGATGCTGCCTGCAGCTTCCGCTTCCCTGAGCTGAGCTGAGCTGAGATTCCTCCCTCCTCCGCTCGCTTCACCGGAGACCCGAGCTTGCTACCCGGCCGGACTAGACTTGAGGCGGGCGCCATGGCGATGGGGGCGGTGCTCTCCGCCAGCAGAGCAGCCTTCCTCGCCTCTTCTTCCTCTTCAGCAGCAGCAGGTACGACAGATTCTTCAGTCATTCCCCTCCTTACTCTCTTGGTTTGGTTATTATTATTATTAGTATAGCACAACACAGTAGATACCGAATTAAAAGGCCGGCCAATCTTGCTTGCTTCCCAACTCTCTCTTCAGTAAACACTAGAGCCTCACTCGGTTAGCAGGATTTTCATAGGAAAAACATATGCATGTGATTCCAGAGGATTTTTTTTCCCCTGTAGATGCTTTCGGTTTGTGCCAAACGAGTACAGGAATTTTTTAGGAATACTGCTCATTTCCTATGTTTCCGGAGGAAACTGCACATCCACTCATAGGCAATGCAATTCCTATACATTTACTCCCAATTCCTCCGTTTTAATTTCCTCCTAACCGAACGGATGAGCGTTCCATCTGTCGCTCCGCCTCAACACTAAGGATGGCAACCAAAAGTTAGTGACAAATCAATGCACCCACTAGTGACACTCAAGTTAGTTGTGTGCTGTTTTCCCTTCTAGCAGGAGGCCTTCTGCACTTCTGTTGCATATATATATATATATATATATATATATGCTCAACTGCTAGCTACTCTTACATACATACATAAATCATACATACAGGAAAACAGCAGCAACATGACACCATGATGATGATCAAGTACCCCTCTACGTTGTCGCCACACACCAGGTGGCCAGTGTGCTCCCAGCTGGTTGCCGGGCACACAAACGGTCAGCATGTCGCCAGGAGCACCGGGAACCAATTATCTGCCCACATTCAGCAGCCTCTGCTAAACTCTCCTCCCACCAGGCTCTGCAACAATGCAGGCCTGGTGAAGAGGAGGGTTCTGTCCAGAGTCGAGTGCTTCCTGTCCTCAGACACGGTCACCAGCGGATGGCACAAACCCAGGAACCTCACCGGTCTCGACACCGCAGGCGTGCTGCAGCCCGAGTACAGATCACCTGTCAGAAAGCAGCGCGGAGACTGCAGGGCCGAGCAGTACGAGATGACCGGGGCGCCGCTGGGCGACGTCCCCGCCGAGGCGGCCGTCCTGGTTGGAGACGCGAACAACGGACAGGCCGTTACTGCTCCTCCATGGTGGCAGCAGTTCCCCAAGCGCATGACCATCGTCGTCCTCTGCTTCTTCTCATTCCTGCTCTGCAACATGGACCGTGTGAGTTCCTCCTTTATTACTGCTTGCTTCCTTCCTTCCCTGGACTTATATGGTTACTGCAACATGAACGTCATTTACCTGCTTGAGGTGGTGGTTGTTTTATTAGTGCTGACAGTTTACTAACTGAATTCTGCCAGGTCAACATGAGCATCGCCATCCTACCCATGTCAGCAGAGTTCGGCTGGAGCCCAGCGACCGTCGGCTTAATCCAGTCTTCTTTCTTTTGGGGCTACCTTCTCACTCAGGTACATTGCTATATTCATACCTAGAGCATTTTCTCTGCATAAGTTTCTTGGCATACGTCTACTTTTGCGCTCACAGATAATTGACTTTGGTTTCAGTTCCAATTACGTGTAACTGGGCACCGCCACACCGTCGTTGATGTCCCTGTTTATCTAAAAACACTGACACTTGATCTTGTAATTTTGCCCTGCAGATTCTTGGAGGCATTTGGGCTGACCGGTTTGGCGGCAAGGTGGTCCTTGGATTCGGGGTTGTATGGTGGTCTATTGCAACAATTCTTACACCATTTGCTGCCAAGCTTGGCCTTCCCTTCCTACTCGTCGTGCGTGCTTTCATGGGGATTGGCGAGGTAGATGTCTTCTACTGCCCCTCTAAATTACTTTATGCTATTCATCAGATGTATAGACAACATATGCCTTCAAATGTATGGATCATCAAGTATTTTGGATATATATCAGCTTCTTAAAACTATTAGTAGCACAGACACCGTTAATAAATCAATCCTTTGTTGCAAAAATGCCTTTTTGGCTTATTTTTCTTATATCTATTTTTCCAACAGGGTGTTGCCATGCCGGCCATGAACAACATCCTTTCCAAATGGATCCCGGTTTCAGAGAGGAGCAGATCTCTTGCATTAGTGTACAGTGGAATGTACCTTGGTTCAGTTACCGGCCTAGCCTTCTCACCATTCCTGATAAGCAAATTCGGTTGGCCTTCTGTTTTCTATGGATTTGGGTCCCTGGGAAGCATCTGGTTTACACTGTGGCAACTCAAAGTAAGATATACCATTTTCTGGCACTAGTTTCTCGCATTCTGTTCTGCAGTGCTAGTTTCATACAACTTGTGTTCGTCGTCATTGTTATTCAGCTCATTGCTCATCTATGTTCTTGGTTAGGCGCGCAGCTCCCCGAGTGAAGATCCGGAAGTAACAGAGGATGAAAAGAGGCACATACTAGGTGGTAGTACCATAAAGGAGCCTGTTAGCTCCATACCGTGGAAGTTAATCCTATCGAAGCCTGCAGTATGGGCTCTCATAGTATCCCATTTTTGCCATAACTGGGGAACATTCATTCTCCTTACGTGGATGCCCACATACTACAATCAGGTAATTTAGTAGCGCAAAAATGTTCGGCATTCATCATCGCTCATATCAGACAAGGACACAATGTCATGCTGTGCTTGCCGAACGGTTTTATCCAGGTTCTGAAGTTCAATCTCACCGAGTCCGGGCTTCTGTGCGTCTTGCCGTGGTTGACAATGGCCGTGTTTGCAAACGTTGGCGGCTGGATAGCTGACACACTTGTTGCGAGAGGGGTTTCGATAACTAATGTTCGCAAGGTAAGTTCATTTTCAGTACCTTGTTAATTATTTCCTGTGTGTATTTATTTTGTGTGTGTGGGCAAAAGTTCGTTCTGCGCATAGTTGCCAATCTTGACATACTTGGCAACCTGTTTCCGTGCAGATCATGCAATCTATCGGCTTTCTTGGACCGGCCTTGTTCCTGACGCTGCTGAGCAAAGTCCGCACACCGGCCATGGCCGTGCTGTGTATGGCATGCAGTCAGGTTTGCACTTCTGATGCACAAATGAATATTGTGCTATGATTGGTTGCTGATATTTCTGTCCATATTTTGGCAGGGGAGTGATGCTTTCTCCCAGTCCGGGCTGTACTCGAACCACCAGGATATAGGACCGCGTTACGCGGTAATGTCATCGCGTGAATCGTCACTGTTCTTTTGTACACTAATTCAGATAATAAACTGGCTATTAGTTGCTTGTTTTGGCTTGCGATCCGATGAATGCGTCTGACTAGACATTGTCCCACAAAATTGCAGGGGGTGCTTCTTGGGCTGTCGAACACCGCCGGCGTGCTTGCAGGAGTTTTTGGTACTGCTGCCACTGGCTACATTCTTCAGAAAGGTAAAACCCCGTTTTTCCCTTCACGGGGAATATGAAACGTGTATGAACTATATGTGCTAACTTCCTACTGTATTTGTCGTTTGCAGGCTCTTGGGACAGTGTGTTTCAGGTGGCTGTTCTGCTGTACATAGTAGGGACAGTGGTGTGGAACGTCTTTTCGACCGGAGAGAGGATCCTCGAATAAGCCGTGTGGGACGGACGCTCCTATGCGCGCCGCTATACGAAAAATAAGCTGATTTTTGCTGATGTCTGTCTTTTTGGTGTACACAAGAAGTAAACCGGAGCGAGAGATACCCTATGAAAAAAACTCTCGTTTTTTAGCAAGAGATACCATAGCTGCATTTGATGTTCGGGCCGCGAAAAGAGTGAAGATCACACTGAAGCGCTGCACCTGATGTTAAATTTCTGCTGTGAAAGTCAAGATGCCAGGCTTGGAACCAAAGAATTCCCTGAAGCTGAAAGCGGCTGCTGCACCTGCACGGAGGGAACTAATGCCACACCTTGCACCAAATCCTATCTTAGCACCTTGCACCTGTTTGTTCCTGGAGGAAGTCCAAGACTCCAAGCTACTTTCCCTGTTCCAGCTTTTGCACCAACTAAAGAATGAATTCCACATGGTTGTTCTATTTTTTCGGATGAAAGCGATGTTTTAACCATGTCTGCAGCTGCTGCCAAATTCATGTGGCATTTTTGGGAGAACAATGTACTTTTTTTATTTTGTGATATTTGTTGTTACTATTGCTGTTTTGCGTGTCATGTATGACTACTATATCACATGCCAATGAGTTTATTTTTGCAATGTGTAAAGCATATTGGCGCATCTAAACGCTGACTTGGTGAATCGTCGTATGGTAATCCTTTGGTTAAAACTGTTTTTTTTTTCTCCTTAGAGGTTTGTCTCAAAGTAGTGACTGGTGACAATTCCGGAAATATTGGTAATTCTGCTTGCCTATCTTATTTATGAAGATGTCAACCGTGGGCAAGTGGAGACACAACACAAAATGTTTTAAATATTTAAGTTTCCCCGAAGATTTCCATTTCTCTAATGATTATTACATATTACGAAGAAAAGAAAAGGTGAAGGGGGGAAGAAAAGATAAACCCTGGTTGCACCCAACCTCTCCAACCAATCATATGATAAAACTAATCTCTTTTTCGTTAGAGGTCGGCCTCAAACTAGCGACTGCTTGCCTACACCACCACCATCTATGGCTCAAAATAGTTGATTAAGCAAAGTTGCTATTAAAGTATGCCAAATCCTTGGTGTACGCGAGGAGAAAATAGTATTGCAACTGTTGTATATAGTCCTTTCACTATACACACTTTCCCTTTTCATGCGAGAACAATTCTTGCCCGCCGACGACATAGATGCAATTCGCAACGAAAATGGTCTAGAATTGGTATAATATTAGTAATGTAGGAGAAATCTTTTATGCCGTTATACATCGAATGACCAGACGTTTTTTTGCACGTGGATGCTTTGAACTCAGCCGGGAATCGGTTGTGAGGTCTATGGGACCCAATCGTGAGTACACATTTTTCAGTAGTTTTATTCTAGGGAGCTATTTTTTTAGGGAGTAATAAACTGCTTGGCTAACTACCAACTAATTGTGTAATTGGTTTCTATTTGCAAAAAAAAGTAATTATTTCTCCCTTGCAATCTCGTCTATGAAGATGCCAATGTGAATAACCGGAGGAAACGATAATGCATTTTCAAAAGATATAAAGGAAAACAATACTCTCTCCAATCTACAAAGTTGTACTAAATCTGCGACAAATAATATTGAGGGAGTAATTCATTCCACAACATTTAATTTCCCTCCATAGTTCTTCTTTTGAATAATCATTCCATATACAAAAGAAAAAAAAAAGGAAAAGGAAGACCATATGTTGAAACTATTTGTCTTTTTTCTTGCCATTCTCAAACTAATGACTGACGGCCTACATCACCACCATCTATGTATAAAAGTAGTTGAATAAGCAATGTTGCGAGTAAAGGTCAAATCCTTGGTGTACACAAGGAGAAAAATAGTATTGCAACTGCTGTATATAGTCCTTTCACTATACCTTTTCTTTTCCGGTCAGAATAGTTCTTGCCCACCGATGATGTAAACGCAATATGAAACAGGAATGCTTTATGATACAACAACAACAACAACAACATAGTAGAAATCGTCTATGTAGTTATACATCGAATGATCATCGTTTGATTGCACATGGATGCTTTGAACTCTATTGTTCCGTTACGCGAGATAGTGTGATGAGGCCGTCATGTCTATAGACATCATATTTTCATCTTCTTGTGTGCTGGGACCCGGCCATGGGTAAATATTTTTGCAGTTTTTGTTATAATTTTTTAAAATGTAGTTTCTGTTATAGTCGGAGGCATTTTGTAGTGGGGGGAGCTACCTACCAGGCAGCTAATCGAGTAATCGGCCCCTTCATCGCAGTCTTGTCGATGAAGATGTCAATGTGGACACGCAGAGAAAACAATAAATGAATTTTGTTTCCGCGGACATAAATGGCAACCAATAATGGATTTTGCAATATTTTAGGTTTCCCTCCACATTGCCATTTCTTTTGAATGAAGCATTATTGCATTGCATATACCAAGGAAATGAAATGAAATGAAAAGGAGAGGGGAGAAAAATCGTGTCTTTTGTGCAGCTCCGTCCGTCCGTCCGTCCAACCAAAATCGTTGCTTGACTTGCTTCGACTCCACCTCCACCTCCGTTGGTTGCCCCCGTCCCCTCCGACCAAACCCCAATGCCTCGCCGCGGCCGCCGACGGCCGACGCCCCGCCGCCCGTGACCGCGCCGCGCCGACGCCCCCGCAGAGAGCCGTCGGAGCCCCGGAGCGAGAGCGAGTGGGAGGAGGGATCCAGCAGCAGGGAGGGCTCCCCGGGCGCCGACAGCGCCGACGGAGACGCCGTGCGCCGCGCCGCGCGCCGCTGGAGCGACGACCGGGCCGCGCGGATCTCGGCCACGCCCGCCGACGCCGGCTGGTGGCTCGGCGAGATCGAGCGCGACCGCGTGCGCCTCGTCCGGGACTGGGTCCAGGTCCAGGTCCAGATGGAGGCCGACGGCGGCGACCCGCCGCACCCGCCCCCGTCCCCCGCCGCCGGCCCCCGGATCCGCGGCCGCCAGGCGAGGCTCGAGCTCGTCATGCGCCTCGCCGCCGACCGCCACGCCGAGCTCCAGCGCCTCTCCCTCCGCCGCGCCGTCTCCGGCTTCCCCCACCGCAACCGAATCCACGTGCGTCGCCGCGTCAGCACACTGTTCCATTAGCTGTAGCACGATTGCTCATCTCTTACTAGAGATTTTTCTAATAACCACAGGCGCTGCTCCGGGGAAGGTTTCTGCGGAACGGCGGCTTGCCGGAGGAGGAGAGGAGGCAGCCGTCGGTGGCCGCCAGGGAGCTCGGCCAGCTCCGGCAGCGCCACCCCGTCTCCGGCCTCAGGTCAGCAAAGCTCGCATCTTTATCCTTGCTGCTGCTGCTGCTGCTGCTGCTGCCCATGCTTAGTGGATAATAGCTAGCAATAGCATTCCATTTATTTTCCTGGAAAGGATTTATGCAAGCGGAATTATTGATTTTTGGACTACTAATTGATGGGTCATTGTCGGAACATCCTGATTCTGTTGCTTTGGTTGGAGGAGGTCCATCTTACATATGGAGTGCCCATGCATGCATGATTCTTAGTGGTTAGTTGTACTGATGCTGATACCGCTACAGTTCGACCATTTTGTTTACGCCCCGTTTTGCTGATATTTGTCCCAATCAACATATGATGGTCGGAGTAATCATGCTTATATGATGCCCAAATGAATGACAAGGTTCCAATAACAGAGCAATCGATCATGTTAAGCAAGCATTTACTCGCTAAACTCACAAAATTTGTTTTTGTCCTGTTTCATGTTGAAATTAATGGTCATGTTGAAATTAATTTATTCGCTGTAATCTCATATGCGAATTGGGGACCAATTTAGCCATTGCACTTATAATGGAGTACTTGCATGAATGTTTTACTGTGAACTAAATAATAACTAGAGAAGCGTTCCCCTTCAGATTGGAGAATCTCGTACGAGGTCAAGCAGCTACTCGGTCGGATTCATCTTCAGCTCAAACTGTTGAGCTCTCAACCATTGACCATTCTGAATCAAGCCGTACTGCTTCTTCTGAAGATACCCAGGACACACGTCAACAGGCAAGCGATAATGCTGATCTTCAGCGGATTGGAGGTGCAGCAACAGCGTCAGATTACGGAAGCAATGCTCCTAGTATTGCTGAAGGATTGTCCGAGCCTCATAGTCAGGAGGAGGGTTGGCAGGAAGATTTGGAGGTGGTGGAGAGAAGAAGAGACTGGGATCAGTTTTCCCATGCTATTACTACTACTGGGGAAGGATCTGAAAGAAACTGGATTGAAATTGCGGACAGCAGTTCATCATCGTCTGATGAGAGGACAACAGAGGCCGGAGATCATCAAGGGGCCTCGTATCTTCTGGAAACAAGTGATGAGTCTACAATTAGTGATAATAATCTTCCTGAAGCACATGAAGAGCAGCTTGACAGTAACCATCTCCCCGAAGCGCTTGAAGGCAATAATCGTCTCCAAGAAGCGCGTGGAGAGTGGAACAGGGAGGGTAATGATACTGCAGAAGTGCGTGACGAGTGGCACAGTGACGATCATTTTCCAGAAGTAAATGAAGTGTGGCACGACGACGATGAGTCCAATGGGAGTGCGCATAACTGGCATGACGATCATTCCGAGCAACCCGTTGACCAGGAGTCTACGCTTATCAGAAGAGTTAATACATTTACCCCTGGTGATGACGATAATGTGTACAGCACAGAACTAAGGGAGCTTCTAAGCAGGTTTTTCTTTCTTTTCTTTCTTGCACCAAGAGGAGCTCAGCACCAAAAGCGACTTATTATTCAGTACGTACGTACGTAGTCTAAATTAACGCTGATATATACATTGTTCAATAATTCTGCAGAAGGAGCGTTTCTAATCTTCTTGATAGCGCTTTCCGTGAAAACCTAGACCGCCTTATCCGGTCATACGTTGAACGGCAAGGTCGTGGTCCCCTCTCTTTGAATCTGCAAGGAACACCTGCGGTAGCAGCAGCAACCCCTGACCAGCAGGAGCAAGATCAAGAAGAGCAGCGGCATGGAGATGACGACGAGGAACAGCAACTTCTTCGTGATGCTGCAAATGTTAGGCCTCGCTTAGTGATTCCACCTCCACCTATGCCTCCTCGTCAACCACTTTGGCATTCGGAGTTGCATCATAACAACTGGATGAGACAGAACATAAACCGTTCCGATATCGTGAGCTATTCTCTTTGACATTCTTATTACTACGCGCAGTTTTATTCACTTTTTAATTTGTTTTGCTGCATTAGAAAATGTGGTAAAAGGGGGAAGTTCCAACTATCCCAAAGACCAATTTGTTAGGAAGAGGAGATATAATGTATCTAACCCCACCCCACCCCACCCCACCCCACCCCACCCCCTCACGTCCAACTTGGGCGGAGATAAATGATTGGGAGAAATGCGGGGACTGAGACTTAGGTAGAAGTGAGGCACCTGCGGAGGCTCTGCCTCGAACATGGGTGGGCGAGCTCACAGGCATGCGCTCTAGCCAACCGAGCCCTGCTTGGTTCTCGTTTGCATTAATTTGGACTATTTTATTTATTGGCATTTAAAAACGTGGTTAAAGGGGGAAGTTCTCTCCCTTGACTGTACGTTTTGTTTAGGTAGAAACGAGGCACCTGCAGAGGCTGCGCTTTGGACGCGGGTGGGCAAGCTTACAGGCATGCGCTCTAGCCAGCCGAGCACCGCTCGGTTCTTGTTTGCTTCAATTTGGACTATTTTGTTATAGATAATTGGATTTACAATAACTTCCCCTTCTTTGTAAGATTGATGGGAGAACATTTTAAGTTTTTTAGGTCAGTTTTGCAGGCTATATATCAAAAGCTAAAGGCATATGTTTCTTCTGGTTTGCTTCTGCAGGAATGGGAGGCTATTAATGATTTGAGGGCTGATATGGCTAGACTTCAGCAAGGTATGGGTCATATGCAAAGGATGTTGGAAGCTTGCATGGATATGCAGCTTGAGTTACAACGTTCTGTGAGGCAGGAAGTTTCCGCGGCCTTGAATCGCTTCATCGGGGAGCAAGGTTAGTGACTCCTGTTTTCGACATGAACTCTTGTGGTGTATGCTGTGCTAATTTAGACAGGAAGACATAGCCTGGGCATGCTGGGTCTGTTCTTCTCACCTTCAAAAAATGCTCGAAGTAGTTATCCATCAACAGCACTTTTTATTGTTAAATTTAGCCTTGGTGTAGAGCTTTGCCTTTTATCTTTTTTCTTGTGCTTATACGATTGTACCCTGAATGTCGGTGTATTTGGTGTCTCAGGGGAACCCAAGGAGACCATCGACGATGGATCGAAATGGATGAATGTGAGGAAAGGCACTTGCTGTGTATGCTGTGATACTCCGATCGACTCTCTTCTGTACAGGTTGGTTTTCTATCCATTATTATTAGGGCGCAAGCTGTTGAAACATATGATTGCTTATTATTATCCAAGTAGTGCTGAGCATGATTTTTCATGGGTGGCGCAGATGTGGGCACATGTGCACGTGCTCGAAATGCGCGAACGAGTTGGTTCGAAGCGGAGGGAAGTGTCCGCTGTGCCGCGCACCCATTATTGAGGTGATCCGAGCTTACTTCATCATGTAACTAGATGGTACGTAGAATATACAAGGAGGAAAGGAAGAAGAAAGGCGATGGAAGCTTTCTCTTGCAGCAAAGGATAATATAACCTGGACTATGATATGATGATGATGATGATTGTTCGATTTTTTTGACACATTGGTTGGTTGGTTGGTTGGTGTGTGGGTGTGTGTATAATCCTTGGTCTCGCCAATGTGTCGGTTTCCCCCCTCCTCTGATGTAGTGTAAGTATATGTGTTTCTTGGGTGGTCTTCACTGATTTATTCATGGGTTTCTTCTTCTTCTTCTTACAAACAATGTTGACCTGGTGAGATTGCTCAGCCCTCTCGAAACAATGATGCCTTACATAACATCGTCCTAATAATCGTGCTGAGATGAAATGAAATTCATATTTGAATGGAGAAGAGCATCGTCCTATAACCGCGCTTTGTCAGGATGAATAATTCTTGGTTGTTTGACATTTTTCACACAACCAATTTGCATAAGAGGGCCTGAGGATCCATTTACTTGTTTGTTTATTAAATTGGAAACCATTTGGACCTATTTACACAGGAGGATCTATTTACTTGTTTGTTTATAAAATTGGAAACCATTTGGAATGTTTTTTCTACTTTGCAAGTGATTTCGAAGGGAAATTTCTGCTGAGGACCAACATAAAATTTTCGTTTTTATGTGACAACAACAATATGCACCTAATCTTCCGGGCGGTGCCATATATGGTCCTTAATTGAAATTTTCCTTTGTGTCATTTATTCAAGGAAAGTTTTGGTGTCGTGTATACATTTATTTCCACGATTTAAGTTGTCTATGTGATTCAAAATGTCGTGGCGTTTGAATGCTCCATTTTTATTTCTGTGTTTTTCAAATCGTGTAAGCCAAAGATGCTGTTGGATTATAAATTATAAGGTGGCCGTTTGAGACGATTTGAAATGATATGCAGTTGTGTAGTACAAGCGGCGTCCTCTCCCACTCATCAAAATTTAAACCTAATCCTGCTCCAACTGCTATGACCAAAATACTGCTCCAATCGCTACACAATCCCGCTTTGCAAAAAGACGGACTCACCGGATCTTCTCCGCCGCTCGGCTTTCATCTAGACCTCAAGAGATTCTTTGGAAAAAAACCAACCCCTCTTGGATGCCTCCTTCTCGTGTCCGCCCGAAACTCATCATGACTCTCTTATAGTCAAAGTTCGGTGACTACCGGCTTTTTTCCTGGCTGCATGGTCAAAGTCTAGAGGGCGATATATGCAAAATTACTCTTCTCACGCATATATAGGCTAGACAAAATATAGCCATTGTAAAATATGACTGCTGAAAATTTAGCCGTTGGGAAGCACAATCGTTGGAGATACAACAAGGGTTTGAAAATATAACGAACTACGGTTTCAACGGTTACAAGAATCCCATAAAAAATTGAGAGTTCGTTGCATCTTTTATATTTGTGGTGCAAGGATTTGAGAAGTCAAATTTGAAGAGATTTGTTGGGCTCCTCACGGCTATAATAACTGCTCCCCGGCCTCTGCCAAGCGGGCCCCACCCCTCGGTGACCGACGGGCAGTAAAAAAGGAAAAAAAAAAAGGAAAGGCTCCAGCTTCACTTCCAGGCAGCAGACGAGTGGAGCGGCGAGCCATGGCGACTCCTGCCGCCGCTCCGCCGCCGCCGCCGCCATTTTCCTACGCATCCGACGCGACTTCCTACTCCGACTCCGACTCCGACGGGTTCGTACTCCTGCACCCTCCTTCCTCCGGCGGGTCCTCGGACAATTCCTCCCCCTTCTACGCCCGTAGATAGATTAGATTTAGAAATTAGAAATAGATAGATCTGTGATGCGTCTGCGTCTGCGTCTGCAGTTCCGGCGACAGCGAGGAGGAGGCATCTTCGATGGTGTGGGATTCACAAGGTAGCTACTTTTTCCCTCCCTCCCTCCCTCCCTCCCTGCCACAATCTTCTCTACCTAATGGGATTCCTCATCCCTGCCTTCATGCATGGGCCTAAAATTCAGTTTAACTTCATAATATCATCAATCATTCTTTAGATAAGATAAGATGATGATGCAAAAATTACTAGTTGATGGATGGATGATGTAACAGCTACCCCCACCCATTTGCATTTTACTTCATAGCAGCGCATTCTTTGACCCCCACCCATTGTCATGTGTGGTGAGGAGATTGATTTTCTCCCTGTATCCGACTTTGGGCATGGGGCTTCAAAGCTCTTGTTGCGATATTCCTACGGTTTCGCTCCCGCGTCGTCGTCGTCGTTGCCAATGTTTCTGTCTGTTCCTGCGCAGATTTACGCGCTCAAGCGGAGCGTAACGAGGAGCAGCTGCTGGCCGCGATGTCGGTCGACCCTGGCCGTCTTCCGGCTCTCAACAATCTGCTCCTCGAGGTGTATGCCGTGCTGCGGCCCAAGCCCGCCGACTACGAGCAGCGGAACGCCTTGGTTGATGTCTTCAACAAGATGGCAACCAGAATCTTTGGTACGGGAGAGACATAATTTTCACCTTTCGTACTAACAATGTATTCACTGAATATCATCATGAATTTGAACTTTTACTCTCTTCCAATAATAGTATTCATTCATCGGTTATCCTCTTTGTATTTGAAAATTTTCAAATACTATCATCACTCATTCCTTGCTATAGTACGCTTATACTAGCACTGGTCACTGTTAGAAAGAAAGGTGCATAAGCACAGTTTATATGGTGCTGTTAAGCAATAGATAATGTCACAGGCTCGCATTTTAAATATTCTAGGGTGACATCACCACAGACCGATATTCATATCGATATGTTCCACCATATAGCTTAGCAGGTGATGTTCTGATTATTGCTTGCCCATTTGTATCTTGCATGCATGCTGATTCGACCTCCCCTCTTAACAAATCATTGCAGGTAACGACAATGGGTTTCCAGTCGTGCAGGCATTTGGGTCATTCACAATGGATTTATTTACTCCTAAAAGTGACCTGGATCTCTCTGTCAACTTTAGTGCAGAGATCGAGGATCAGTGTCCTCGCAAGAAAAAGATGAAAGTTGTCAGGAAATTCGCCAAAGTTCTATACTCCCTTCAAAGTAACTACTACTTCCTTGAGCTGAACATTTTCACACTAGTCTCCTCTGCGTCCATTGATCGGTTATAAACTTTCAAGCTCTTCACTCTTCATTCTTGTGTGCTTTTATCTTCATCTACACATGTATCACCCATTCTTGTTGAGAAAAGAACTTGATACTGAAAACTCTGTAGAATGCTTATATGTATGTACCAAATCTTCAAGTGGCCTCAAAATCTCATAAAAGGGGAAAAAAAAGGACATCACAATAGTAATTACAGTCTGGGGCTTGACAAACATGGCTTGTTTTTGGTCGTACCATGTTACCATAGTTTGTTCAGAGTTTTGTCAGTATAGATAAAGGAAACCATCCTATATTCTCAATTTCAGGGGACGGGATTTACTGTGGAGTTTTACCTGTTGTAAGTGCTAAGGTGCCTATTGTGAATGTTATCGATCGGGGAACTGGCATCGAGTGTGATATTACGGTTGAAAACAAAGATGGCATGACAAGATCGATGATCGTCAAATTGATTTCTTCACTTGATGAAAGGTTTCAGATACTAAGTTACTTGGTAATGTATCTTCATTCGATCATTTTTCCTATGGGTAACATACCAATGGTTGTTGGTTATTCTGAAGCTATGTGACAACAGTAACTCTTGGTTTTTCTGTTTATGCTGCAGGTTAAGACCTGGGCTAATATACATGGTGTGAATAGCCCGACAGCGCAGACAATGAGCTCGATGTCAATCATTTCCTTGGTTGCTTTGCATCTGCAGGTACCAAGAATGTATTCATTTTATTTAGGTTCTATTATTACATCACAAGTGATTAAACCCCAAGTCTCTGGTTTGTTTTGACTAGTGACTGTTGACAAGTCACTGCATCTGGACTTAGATTTCTTTTTCCTAACATCTTAGTGAGTAGTAGCTCAGCAGTCTAGGTGTTTAATACTACTTTGATTTGTTTATCTGATTCTTACTGCTTTTACAATGGGCAGCGCAGACCCGCCATCCTCCAATATTACCCGCGTTCTCTGCCTTGTTAAAAGGTCCGTCTTGTTACCTTTTCTTCTTCAGCTGCTGTATCTTTTTACCTAGAAAAGATGATGAGATGACTATCTTGTTTTGGCCCCTTGCAGATGGTTCAGATTTCGCAAGTGTTGAGAAGAACATCTTGCTCTTTAAGGGGTTTGGGAGCACAAATAAAGAATCGGTAGCTGAACTTTTTGTAACACTGATGAGTAAGGCGAGTAATTTTTATATTCACTTTCTATTCTATTCATTTTTGCTGTGTAAGTTATGCTCATCATCCTTAAAGAATACCTTTCAACAACACATTTACTTCAATTATTTTGGATCATATATCACCTCACCTTGACCTTGTGTCCTGCAGCTACTATCAGTGGAGAGTTTATGGGAGCACGGGCTCTGCGCTAGCAATTTCGAAGCATCGTGGATCTCCAAGACCTGGAAGAAAGGAGTTGGTAATCTAAGTGTAGGTGTTCTGCACATTGACTCATTGTACTACCAATAATAGCTACTAACAGAATGCCATCCAGACACATTGTGCCCATTGTTATTGATATGGTCCTTCTCATCATATTAGGTTGAAGACTTCTTGGACCGGTCGCAGAACTTTGCGAGGGCGGTGGGGAAGACGCAGATGCAGAAGATCTGCACATGCCTTGTAGTTTGCGCTTCGAACCTGACAGATTTCATGAAGGGCCACATCGACGCGTCGAAGCTCAAGACCCGCCTGTTTGGGCGCCTTAACCCCGACGATCTGGTCAGCAGGCCTCGTCCGAGACCTGGCAAGAGGGGCGTTAGCCCGGGGGCCAGACGCGGGATCCAACAAGAGAGGACAAAGCGTGCTGCGCGCCATGAGGAACCGGCGCACCAAGCCAATGCTACACCTGGCACTGCTCCCGTCCGGCATTGTCGATTCCCGGGCATCCAGTCTGGTGGTGGCGCGCAGTTTGCGTGCAAGCCATGGTGGCCCTTTAGTATCGTCCCTTCAGGATATGGCTACGGATTATCCGTCCGGTTGCCTCCGAGAGCCCCCCATCCTGGGCCGGGCATATTGGGGCGAGCCCCGGGTGATCCGATGCGATCGGATAGTGGAATTCAGCTAACCAATCAAGGCCCGCTTCTCCCGACGCCATTGCGGGAAAGGTCTGCCGGCGCGCGTCGCCCGGGCAGCGGTGGAGACGAGCAGCTCCATCCCGGGCAGTGAGCGGAGGGACGGTGGAGTTGTTCATATTAGCTTGCTGTTCTAGGAATGGGGTTTTAGCTTGCATATGGTTTTAGAGCTGTGCTGACTGCCAAGACTGTATTGATGTATCCTTGGGCCTCATTGTAAATGCCTTTTGGGTGAAGAAAAACTGAAGAAGCTCCTCAACTAATCATGTTATTAGCTACTAGCACAACACTTCTTTCCTACCCGCATACACGAATCGCAGTTTGCACGGTACAAACCAGCGAGCACCGCGGAACCATAGCTAATCTCTTTTATGTCCTCTATCTTTGAGTAGGCAATATCCATCGCATACTCGATGAGTCGAGGCTCGACGTGGTCACCACTGGTGCTGGTGAACATTACCCAGCCAAAGAGCCAGAGCACGTATATCTATCTCTACGGCGCACTGGCTCTGCTCCTCGGTAAGCTCCTTCAGCTGGAAGAGCCTCTTGTACTGCAACAAGGAATTTAAACAACATAGCTAGAATTAATTACTGTAATGTAACAACAACATAGCTAGGTACGCTCCACAAGCCCCAGGCCCAAATATATTATATATAGGGGAGTGCTTCGGTACAACACCCCCCCCCCCTCCCCTTAAAACGTATAGTGGATAGTATGGTAATTTCACATTAGGTATAGGAATACCCACCGACGCCAGACGTCCAGCATGACGGCATACGCCAGCGTAGATGCCGCAGCCGTCGCTATCTGTCGTCGCCCGCCAGCGTATGCCGCACCCGTCGCTATCGCCGCCCGCCCGCATACCGCGCACCGTCGCCGTCGTCGCCGTCAGACGCCAGCGTCTCGACGTTGGCGTCGGCACTTGTTGGAGGAAAAAAAACTGAACCCTAACGCATCCACGCCGTCTCCACGTCGGCCCCCGCTGCGTTAAGTCGCCGCCGCCGGATCGCGCGCGTGCCCGTATTTATTCGGCTGCCGCCGCGCGCCGAGATCCGTTGCGCTGCCGCGCGTTCCATTCCGTCGCCCGATGGCCGCCCACCCACGATCTCGTCGCCGCCTCCCTCCGAAAGCGATCGCCGGCTACCACCACCGTCGTCCTCACGCCGTCGAGACCTGCCTCCGCCCGACAACAACGTCGGCCCGTCGTCGCAAGAAATGGATCCGGCTGAAATCACGGCCGCCGTGCAAGAGGTTGGTTAAAGACAACATTGTGCTTGATGAAATAATTATTTTAGGGATGATGTTACGGTGTTTGATTGATCGTATAATTTTTTTTAACTATGTATAGTTAGAGGAGGAGGGCGATTATGATGGCAATGATTACGACGAGGACAACGAAACTGAATCACTAAATATGAATGAACATGCTGAGGAGAACTACATGAGTTTGGATGAATCTTATAGTGGCAATGTAAGTGTGATCAAGATTGATAAAAACAATAATTATGGTGGACCGCACGGAAATTTTCATAATTTTTTGCATCATGCATCGACATGGCGATGATGATGATGATATGGATATAGATGATTCATTTGCCCAAAGTGCACTCCGGGTATGTCATAAATAAAATCAGAGAAGAAATGACATAATAACCATATTAGCGCTTACATGTTTTTTTTGCAATGCGCGCAGATGAACGAGGACGGGGAATTTCTGAGGAATATTGTGGACGATGAAAGTGACAAATCGCACGTTGATCCATCTCATGATGACAGCTCTAGCAAAGTAAGTTTTCAAAATTACAGAACTACATTATTACATATTAAAATAATGACTGACTGACATAAATGGTTTAATGCATTAATTAACAGGGAGATATAAATGGTACAAGTGGGAACGATGAGTATGTTGGTGATGATCTGTTTAATTTTGACATCGGATTTGATGAATATCAGCAAGAATCATTGGACATGCATTGGAAGGTCATGAGGAAGGCGTTCAAGTCACTAGGAGAGGCTTACATTTTCTATAACCAGTATGCTTCTGAGCGTGGTTTCAGCGTAAGAAAGGACTCACTGAAATATTCAAAAGGTCTGAGGAACTAAGCGCTTGAGAAAGTATCGGTGTGCGAGAGCTGGGAAACGATCGCAAAACTTTGTACAATGGAAGGCAGGACCCAGACCGAGAGGGAGACTTCGTTTACTGCGATGCGCATATAACTTTGAAACTTGATAAAGAGCGTGGCGTTTGGTATGTCAGCAGTTTCAATGATGATCACAGTCACGTTCTAGCTAGACCGGATGAAGTCACGTTTCAAGAATACCAGAAAGCTGAGATCTTAATCATGGCAGGTGCTGGAATCAGGAAACATATGATTTATGATAATCTCGTCAGTAGGTATGGGTCATATGCAAAGGCTGGTTTTGGGAGAAAGAAGCTTTATAACATGTGTTATAGAGAAAAAAATGAAGTTGCTTGCACAAGGTGATGCAGACACTGCCATTGGGATCATGTTGACCAGAAAAGAGAGAGATCTAGATTTCTTCTTTGAGCACACCGTCGATGAGGAAGGAAGGCTGAAAAACATATTCTGGTGTGATTCTCAATCACGTCAAGACTATGTTGACTACGGTGATGTGACAGTCTTCGATAGCACATACAGGATGAATAGGTATGGCATGCCATTTATACCTTTTGTCGGTCTGAACAACCACCGTTGCACCACGGTATTCGGTTGTGCTCTTGTGTCTGACGAGACGGAGGATACATATGTCTGGCTGCTTCAGACATTTTTGAGGGCTCATTGTCAGAAGAGGCCCAGGTCAGTAATTACTGATGGAGATGCAACTATGATTAAGGCCATAAGAAAGGTACTTTCGGAGGTTTGGCATCGTCTTTGCTCGTGGCATCTTGAGAAGAACATGCAAAACACCTTCATCATAAGTCTCTAAAGGAGTTCAGGTCTCTACTTTATTATGCCACTTCAAAGAAGGTATTTGAGGAGAGATGGGCAGCGTTTTGCGCCAAATGGCAGTCGGAGAAAACAAAAACATGGTTCGTCGGATGTACAAGAAGAAAAGGCTTTGGGCTGCATCATATTTGTCGGTGGGTTTTCTTAGGCATGCGAAGTAACCAGCCAAGTGAGTCTCTGAATTCATGCCTTCACTTGCATCTAGACTCGGTATGACTATTGTTGATATGATTGTGCACTATGAGAACTGCATAGTTCGTCTTCGTGAGAACGAGGCGCATAGCGATTACACAAACTCACGATAGTTCGATGCCGATTGGACGAGTGTAAAGATATTGAGAAATCAGCTGCCCGTTAGTTCACTGCGGCAAACTTTTATATCTTGTAGGAAGATATGAAGAAGGCACGGGAGCTTGAGGTCCTTGAGAGGCGAGAGGAGCGGACACTCCGCATTCATCTTGACATGGAAGGAAAATAGGGATATCAGATTCACTTTGTGGAGTACACCCCAGGTAACTCCGAAGAAACTGTGAGGTGCAGTTGCCGAAGCATGTATCACAAAGGACTTCCTTGTAAACATATTCTTCATGTTCTGATTCAGCTACGCTTACGTGAGATACCTAAGTGTTTAGTGCTGCGGAGGTTGAGCCAAGTTGCAAGGGGTGGACTTCCCGTGAAGCGCACTAGCGATCTGTTTGCGTGGGGATGGGCAGGTGCGGTGTGAGCTAGGTACAGTGAGTTGACCATCTTATCTGCTGAAGCAACTCATAAAGCATGTCATAAACCATTTTTATTCGACAAGTTGAAGGCGGCTCTGAGGGACATAATAGATAATGATTACACTGAGGAGGATGAGCGTGGTGCGGGGGTATAGTTTGTGAACGACGATGCATTTGAGCCTAATCAAAATCATGGTCTTGTTCGTGATCCCGCTAAAGTGAACACCAAAGGCGCACCAAAACAGAATGTTAAAGGCCGCGGTAAGGATGGTCCTGATTTCACTAAAAACGGGCGACTAAAGCTTTTGATGAGAAAAGCAAACGTCAATGTGGAAAGTGCGGTCTTACGGGTCATTATAAGTCCACGTGCCCTCAAAATCCTAAGTACGATATTCTTATGTTATTGCAAATCTTATTGTTCAACCTAAATTTATTTGTTTATTGTGACACTTATTGTGAATTAACACATATCTTATTGTTATGTAGGAATTTTGTTTGAATTGTGGAGTATGGAAGATTGCTATGGAAGATTGCTTCACCCTTTCATTGGAGACTGTTATTGATGTTCTACATATGTGATCTCTAATAATTGTTGAAATATGTTATATGAACTTATTTTACTTTGTTGATGTCAGACTATTTGCTACGATATACCGACATAAGTAATAGTTTTGATGAAAGACTATGTAATGCAACAAGGAGTTTTTACTTTGTGTTTATTTGCACGAACTGCCGTCGCTGCTGTTTCTTGTTATTCGTGCTTTGCTGTCTGACGCCATCGCCACAACCCCGCCGCCGCACAACCCTGTCGGTTTTATTATTATTTTTTAAAAAATCTTGACAAGTCGCCACGGCACTGTCCAACATCAGCGTCACTTGCTTGGCGGCGGACTGAGTAATAAGCTGGTTCGACAGCTCATGTGCCGCCGGGTATATAAGCGGTCGTCGCGCCCTCCGTCGGGCGAGTGGGACTAAACATTTCCGTCGCCCAGCGCCGAACTTGGGCCGTCGTCCCGCCGTTTCTAATTGGGCCGTCGTCCCGCCGCCTGTTATTTGACCGGCCCACGTGGTCTCGCGCATCGCTGCAGTCAGGGCGGCTGCGGGCAGCCAAGTTTTTAGTCCCACCTCGCCCGACGGAAGTCGCGACGATCGGCTTATATACCCGGCGGCACATGAGCTGTCGAACGTCTTTGATAAATCTGCTATGCCACCCGTCGTCTGACGCTGCCCTGTTGGACAGTGTCGTCGGTCCTGTCTGACCTTAGACTAGCCGGCGCACTTGTCAGACAATTTTTTTTCTTAGGATGGACAACTACGAACGTCGGTGTTATAAGCGACGTCTTCTGTGCTCACGTCGGTCGGTGTTACACCCACAAAAAAATACATGTGCATTTTTATTAACGTTTAGCACTACAAGAAAACATGGACTGATGTATCCAAACAATTTGACCACGACAGAACTATCAATATGCATATCAAGATTTCAAAATGAAAGACAATGGCTTGACGACAACATAATAATTCAAATGTCATTCTCGCCTTAATAAATATTCAAAATAGTACTGTCATCTTCGACACAAGATATCAAAGTCGAAATGAAATAAATGTAAACATTATTTGAGCCTACAAAATTTTGTAGTACAAAAATGTTGCCATATTTATTTCTTCTTTGCAACCTGGGTAACTTTGTCCTTCACATCGTTGAGCGTATTTCCCTCCGCAAAAATAAGCTGCGCAATCATTAAGTCCCTCGATTTATCAATTGACTCCTGTTAGAACTTCATATTAGTATAATTCAAATAGTATTACATTATGAATTTAATTTAATATAAGCATTTGAAATAAAACCAGACCTGAGAAAAATGGCTTGTCCATTTTCACCGTTCAATCTTGAAAGCACCAAGAACAAATAATCCACATGAATTGCTGGTCCATACAAACAATGGTTCATAAGTTCGCATTTCATGTAAGATATTACAACAATATAAAAGTATTTACTCACCCGTCTTCTTGTTGTGGCATCTCATACGTTTTGATAGGCCATTTAGACACATCCGGATAATTCACAGCACCGCTAGCATTCACATCACGTATGTCATATCCAATTTGCTGGTCCCCACACGCGCCGCCGAAAGTTGGGTGCATTCCGGCTAACCCAACTGGCACTTGCTGTGCAACCAGGTGCTTTCGGTATGGGCGGAGGGGACCCTCGGTCGTACTTCTCCCGGTCGCATCCCCCAAAGTCGATCATTCCACAAATATACATGAAATTCTTCTGTTTTACATCTGTTTCTTTGGGTCGGTTTTGTTTTGATTTTAAAAGATTTTACTTACTCAGTTTTAATAATGTTTCGATTTTAAAAGATTTTACATGTCGCAATATTGTCAAACGAATTTGATTTCTTTTCTCCATAGAAGCAAATTCACCTAAGCCGGGAGCAAAATTTTATTTCTATACATGCACATCTTCGGTTGAAGCATGTATGTTCCTCATAGTGAGAATAATTTTGTTTTTTATGGAAAGCAATTGTTTGTTTCGTGGGACAATATTGTGATTTTTTAGACCCAAAAAAATAAACCTAAATCACACTGAAATCAAATTCTTCAATGGTCACATGTGAAACAATATTTGGTACGCCCACTTAATTAAACATGTCTTAATTAAACATTAAAACATAAAAACTTAATTATACATGACTTAATTAAACATAACTAATTAGGGGAGCCTAATCTACTACTTGGTTGAAAAAAAAGAAAACCTAATCTACACGTCGTCCTCGGAGTCGGCGAGGTCCACGATCTCCCCCGCTCTGACGTCACCGTCGTCGTCACCGTCGCCGTCGTCGCTGCTCTTGCCGCCGTCCTCCCAGTAGCCGTCGCCGCCCTGATCAAGCTGCGGCTGCGCCGCTTCCGATAACCGCCGCCCGCCGAGTCTGACTCTGTAGCTCGGCGGCCTCTGCTGCCGCCGCCATAGCCGCCGCCCGCGTCGAAAGTCGCGACTGCAGCTCAGCGGCCTCTCGCCTCCGCGCCGCCGCTTCACTGCGGCGCCCGCAGCGCGATAAGGTAGCCGGCAGGCGTCGTCGGTCGCCGTCCTCGCGAAGGCGACCTGCTCGGCGGGATGTCGGCGATGGGAGGGAGGGCGGGCGATGGCGGGAACCAGACGGCGTGGCGAGCTTGGTAATGGCGCGCTGCCGGAGGGGGACGGCGGAAGAGCTTCGGAGAGCGCTGGCTGCGGAGGGCGGCGGGGAAGAGCTTCGAGAGGCAGCGCGCGGCCGCCGGAGGGGGCGGGGCAGCCAGGGCGGACGACGAGCCGCTGGGCCGGCGACGACGAGCCGGCGATCCGCATCTCCAGCGAACTGCTGCGACGGCCCCCGAAGTTCTTGCCCTTCGAGAACCTCGTGCGGCCGACGATGTTCCACCGGCCGCCCTCGTCTTTGGCGGAGCTTCGGCCGTCGTCGCGCGGGCCCCTCGTCGGGTACCGTCGGCGGTGATGTGGAAGACGCGGCGACGGCAGCCCGCGGCACCATCAGCCCGAGACGGATGAGCTCGTCCGTCTCCGGCGTGTCGAGCTCGTCGACCACGAAGCCCGCCGTCGGACGCCATGGAGGCCGCCCGAATAGGTGCTCGTCGGCGGTGGAAATCGTCGGTGGGTGGGGTGGCGGTCGGCGCGTCGGTGGGTGTGGGCGTCGAGTGCGGGAGGCGACGGGCGGCGGGCGGCGTTTAAAAGCGGCGTCGGGAGGTGGGGCGCCGTCCGGATTTTTGTCCAAAAGGACCCTCTGCGAACGCTATTGACAAAAAGACTACCTACGGATCATTTTGACAAAAAGACCCCCTCGGTGGTGGCGGCAGTGCGGCGGCGACACGTGGCACCTGCCGCCACGCCGGAGGCGGCGGGCGCCGCCACCGCGAGGCGGCCACCCCTTGCGAATGGATTATCGGCGATGCCCGCGCGCGCGGCAGGCGGAGCGGGCGGTGGGCTGGCCGCCACGTGAGGCGGCCTCCTGGCGCGATCGGTGCTGGCCGACAGAGCCCTGCTGCGGCGGGCCCCGCCAGATGGGCCTGGCCGCCATCGGGTGGCGGCACCCTGCCGACAAAAAATTCTGCCATGCCACGCCGATCGCACAGGCGAGGTGCCTTTCTTGGCGGCGGCATCTTTGCATGCGCGGAAAACGACACGATTCCGTGACTCACGGCGCTGATTCGATACTAACCGCTCATTCCGATGATTGAAAATTGGCCGATAGCTGCTTTTGCTTTAGTCATGCGCGGCGACAGGTTCCCTGTTGCAGACTTAGCTAATTCCCTCGCGCGTGCTGGCTATTGCTTGAGAGGACTTGAGAGCCTATAAAAGAAGACACCGAGGCTCTCGTCCAGCCATCCTAGAAATCGCCCGGTCAAAAGTGTGTAACACATTTTTCAGTCGATATGAGTTTGCCTTGTTCAGATCAAAGCATTAGGCCGAGGAAAATGAAGAATACAAGTTTGCCTCCTGGGGTGGCAGTCCTGCGGTGTTGGTGTGGCGATCTTTGCAAGGTGAAGGAGGTGACGGATTTTTCAGATTGGTTGGGCATGAAGTTTTTCATGTGCGCCAATTATGAGGAAGATCCTGCCGTAGCTATTTCAGTCGACAAGCCTCGGTATGCTTTAACCATCACTAATAGATATTGTTGGTATTTTCATTGATTATTTAGTAACATTCTTGTTTCTTGTTGTAGTCTCCTCCGCCTCTGTGCATGTACTATCATTGGATTGACACGGAGAAGCCGGCTTGGGCGAGTGTGATTCGTGAAAGAAGTCGCCGTCGTGGAATAGTTTATTTGCGGAAGAGCGGCGAGAAGGCGGAAGCGAGGAGAAAGCGAGCAAGAGAGAGTTAAAGAATACTATGCTGAGCAACACCGTTTTTGAGGAAATGGGAAAGAAAAACAGGGAGGAGGCTCGTCGCATGGAGGAGCAGAACGACAGCGAAAGGAGGCTCGTGAGGCGAGAGGCGAGAAAGAAAGAAAGGGCTCGTCGAGGCCAAGGCAGCGAAAGAAGCGGCGATGGAAAAGGAAAATATCCACGCTGGACTCGGTAGATTCCTGTGCTAGTATTTAAAATTTCGCAATCATTTGTATCTTTATTTCTGCACTTTAATTTAGCTCTATTTCAGGAGTTAAATGTAGGTATATTCCTACAATGTATCTTATTTTCAGTTGTGCCGTGTCGTAATGGAAAAAATATAGTTTAAGAATAAAGAAGTGGCATTTTCTTTCCCTCCACTAACATCGAACATCATGCAACAACTACAAAATAAAATTAAGATAGAACATAATGCCCTACAATAGCAGTACAAACTAATAATGCAAGTACATCCGAATTGAGCGGTAGAACTGGAATAAAACTACATGAAGGCATCATCGTCATCCTCCATCGATGCGTAACTCTTGCCCTTCGAGGATGTAGAACTCTTACCCTTGGACGATGCACGAAACTCTTGCTCTTGAGGATCAGATACTCTTGCCCTTAGACGATCACGAACTCTTGCCCTTTGACGATGCAGCACCGGAAGCGGCGGCATGAAGATATCATCTTCATCCTCGCTCTCCTCGATCCATAAAATGGATGCTTTTCTGCAGTCCTTACGAAAGTTTCACTCTTGGCTCCACTACATTCTTCCACCTTGCACGCAACCTAAGAAGTTCTTCGTACCTCCTCATAGGTCCTTCAGGCCACCTGGACCCACGTAATTGGTGAGCCAACTCATTCATTATGGTGTCACTACCGGTGAGTTCGGCCCATGGAACTATCCTATTGTCCATCCTGAAATCGGTAGCTAGCCTCAGAAGAGTCCTGCTCATCCCAGGGTGAAAACTACGATCGAAAGGATAATGGGACATCTCGACTACACTACACTCGAATGCTTATCCACCTCCGTCTGAAGGGGGTTTTATAGGTAGAGAGGAGAAAAAGGGGGGGGGGAAGAACGAGTGCAGTATGGCGGGAAGATATGGCGGGAAGGGGTTGGCGGGAAACAGGTGGCGGAACATATGGCGGGAAACGAGTGGCGGGAAGATATGGAGGGAAAGCGTAGGCGGGAAAATATTGAGGGGAAAGCGTTGCCTGAAAATATTTTTTTTCAATGTCTAAGACGGGCAATGGTTGCACAGTATTCATAAGCAAAAGAGTGGAGCAGGATAGTATGGCGGGAGATATAGGCGGGAAAAATTATTCTGACCGGTGCATTTTATTTCAGCAAACATAGATGTTCAAATCGAAAAGTCGATACACACATATATAGATACAATGGGTCGCGCCGTGCATAGATGAATCACCCTACTTAACGACGACCACGGCCTTTCCTTACGACCGGAAGCGACAAGCGATTAGGTGGCCTAGTCACACGAAGACCTCGGCCATACTCCAATTCGACTTCATGTGTCTGCGAGTCCTGCGTGGGTGGTGGAGTCGCGAATCCTTGTTGCGAACCCGAAGCGTAATTGTAGGCGTATGGTTGTGACTCGGGGGATAAAAGATGGGCCAATAACATCCCTCCAAAGAACTCTGTAACTAATGATGTAACCGTGTCGCCAAGATCATGTGATGCTCCCGGAGGCCTGTGTTGGCGCCATGATCATGTGATGCTCCCGGAGGCTGTGTTGGCCTTGGCGTTGGGTGTTCTCATCGCCCCAATTAACATCAGTGTGTCCTGCACATAGAAACAATTTAAATAAACTGTTAGAGGATAATAAATGATATCATTGTAAATGCATTGAAATGTAAACATGACTACTGAGCATATCCCTCTCCTATCTTTGTCGGCCATTGTACTTGGTGCTGGTTTAAATCTGGTACACGAGTCTCCTCGGGCATGGGGATCCCTCGCGTGGAAAGCGGCTGAGATCCCTCACCTTGGGTGTATGCATCATATCCTGTGTACGCATATGGGTTAGGGAAAAAACGCTCGGGCATCGAATCCAAGCCCGTGCCATGGTCTGCGATGTGCCCTCGACGGCTGCATCGAAGAAGAAGCGTCGATGGCGAGATGAGTCATGTCGTGGCAATGTCGTTCTAGTACTCGGACCCTCCCCCCATTGCTCATGGCTCGTACGCGCCTCGCTCGGTCTGGACGATGGTGCCGCACTCGGTCTGGCTGACCTCGCTACCGGCATGTATGCTCCAGTGGCAACGTCGTCGCCTCTACCGCATCTGAACTTCTTTGCCACGAATTGTTGCAAAAGTTTCTGGAATGTCTTGCGATATGGGCCCTGGGCCGGCATGCTATCCGTAGCCATCTGCCCTACTTCGTTGACATTTTCAAGCTGAACAATATTTGGATGTTATTTAGTTCCAATGATTATGAAATAATGGACCTAAAAAAGTTACAAGTGATTACCATCTGGTCACGATAGTAAGCTGCAGGCAACTCAACATGTCTTCGCTACTGCTCCTCTTGTGTGAGATGTGTTGGTATAGTAGCTGGCTGGTGGCCAGGCTAGCACGCGTGTTCATGCAGTACCATGCTTATGCGCTTGATCTGTACTTCCATCGTGCGGTCTGCAAAATTAAATAATTACATAAACCGTTGTGATGAAAGCAAAGCATCTTCTCGCATCGTATGATCATCGTAAAAAAATAATGTACATAAAATATACCTAAGTTGACGCACTATATCTGCTAGCGCTTCATTTTCCCACTTATGTACCCATTCACTGTTCTCTTCCCTCCAATCGTATAAACTCCAACCCCTGCCCATATTGGTTAGCCTGCAAATTATGTAACAAAGTGTGAGTTTAGTAAATTAAAAATGACACTAACTATTTAGGGATGTCACATCTTACTTATGTGTTTCCTCGTTGATACGTCTGGGAAAAGGTGGTGGAATTTCTTGATAGAGACCGAACTATCTCATTACACGCTCTGGGTTGTAAGGTTCAACACACCACAGGAACAATAAGTTGCAGCGAGTCAGCCAGAATCCACTATCGGTCACCATGCCCGGTGTGAAGTGTCGAGCATCAAAGACCAATTTTAGCTGGTCCTGAGTCCACGGGTTCCATGTGACTTCTGCCTCATCAAGTATCTCAAACTGTTGGTGGTACATAGGGTAACAATTTTTCGCAATATCTGGAGACCAACGTTTCCGTGCCTTTGTCCACCTGGTGGCCATAGTTGCGCTAGCACCCTCGCCAAAGTCGTATGGGTATATGGGTTGTACTATCGAGGTCGTCCTCTGAGGAGGTATTCCTGGACCACAACTGTAGAAACTCATAGGCGACACAAAGTAATGGAGCTTTTTGTGCGAAAAGAGGTTTTTGCGTGGCATCACACAAACCTCTGTATGTATGAGATAGCATGGCAGAACCGAAGCTGTATTTTGGCAGCTCGGGTAAAGGTTCATCTACCATATTCTCTGCAATGTAGATGAGACCAGGGACAACAACATCCCCATGTGAATTTGGAAATAGATTCGAGGAGCCACAACAAATCGCAAACAGATGTCTTTTTCGTCTCCTCATTGGCGAAGCTAGATAAATGAAGAAAGTTATCACGAAGCCATACAAGTGGGATGCCCCGAGGGTTACCAGTACGATGTGATTCTGGCATTTCAATCCCAAGACGGGCTGCTATATCTAATGTCCAAGATGGAGACACTCGTGGAGAGACTATTGGCTCACCTCTAATTGGTAGAGCAGTGATCATAGAAACATCTTTTAGTGTAGGTGCAAGCTCCCCAAAACGAAAGTGAAAGGTGTGGGTTTCAGGTCTCCACGGTCAGCGAGGATGTCAAAAGGATGGGTCGAGCGTGCTTGGTAAATCGCATGGGGATTGCAAGATCTGAAAGAGTCCCGTTTGCTCACGGTATGCTCCACTATTTTTGTGATATGCCATGACCGACATACCCTGAGCTTGATCTAGCGAGAACTCTTCCGCGGCAACCTTTCGCGGTGTGGATGCATATGACCTTCAACTCTTTTTATCGATCGCTTCACTCTATCTTTGGCGGTGGATGCGATTGCATAGCTACCCATTGCACAGTAAGCAGACTTCTTATCTGGGAAAACTTGCCCAACCTCCGGGCTTCCGCTCCTAGGCCGGAAGCGGTGTGAAATTCGTTGGTGATGCTCATATCTGTAAAAGCCAGGTTGCGGTGCCGCGCGACCGCCCTTTGAGGAGGAACATCTTCTTCTCCGCTTGACTCCGAAGACGCAGAAGAATGATCATCATCATCTAGCGCCTCCGGCAATCCCTCCACGTGTTCGCTCATGTCAACGGCCGCCGACCAATATCCTGTGTCATACACAGGCTGGCCGCCCGTCGGTTCCGATGGGCCGATGCTAGGGGCTGATGTGATGGCCAACTCGACCTCACCACCCCTGCTACTGCATCCGGCAACATCAGTGACTGAAATGAACTCCACATACACCATCGGCTGACCATACATTGAGTTATTGGGATTGCTTGCAAACCTCATGTACGACCCCCACGACCGATCACCTGTGACAGGCCGCAAACCCCAACGGGCAACTGTCCCATCATTTCCTCCGTCAACGACGAAGGCCTCCATTGTCATTTTTTTTCCTGCATCACTGGGCCAAACACCGCTCGGATGCACCTTCTAACAGCTGCGTAACCCACGTTGACCATGTCTCTCACCACTACTGTAGTCGACTCGCACAAGGACACATCCACCCCGCATGGACCGTCGCGTAAGACGTTCCCATAGTACACTACTAAATTTTCCATAGTACCTAATCAGCATACATGTTTACATTTCAAATAATTAGTAACTAAACATTTAGTAATGATGACAACATTTACATATCTTATGACTAAAATAATAACCGTATTTTCGTTATAAATATTCGGTTTGTTTTTAGAATCATTTGCTTAGACTTTAAGGGGTTGTTTGGTTAACGGTATTTAAAATCTATTTTCTCAAACTTGTCTCTGGCGTAACAAACTAAAACTCCGTATGCTTTTCTCTAACTACCCCAAAAATATCCTAAAATAGTTCTCGTAACATGCAAAAACTTAGCTTCGGAAAAACAACTATTACGATAATAACATCCTTAAATATCCTAAAACTCGCTATCAAACAACCACTAAACATAATATTACGATAATAACATTTAAATATCATATGAGTAAAATATCTAATTTCTTCCGGCATGATATAATGTTTTTCATGTAATACGATAAAATTCATTTATTTACAAATAATAATATTTGCAGCGGCATGACAGTACATCAATATAAAAATATTAACAAAATTACGGCGTCATTTTATACCCATGTTATGACAAAACCCATGGTAATTACTAGCTATCAAACAACCAGTAAACATAATAGTACGATAATAACATTTTAATATCATATGAGTAACATTTAATTTCTTTCGGCTTTAACTAATTTTTTTCACATGATACGATAACAATCATTTATCTACAAATAATAATATTTGCAGCAGCATGCACATTATTCACAATAGTACATCAATACAAAAATATTAACAAAATTACAGTGTCATTTTCACCTTACCTCCAATATGATGCAATTAAGCGTCAAAATAGTTCCAATAAATATCCGTCGCCAGTACTATATGAACCTCGTCAACCTATTATCACATTAACAAAAATATTACACACGGATTTTTCTTCCTGCTAACAAAAGTATGAAAATAGCACTTCCATGTATGTGTTCATCACCTCAAAATGGGACACGAAAATGGAATCACAATTTCTTCAATCACGTCTTCTCCTCCTTGTTTGCTACTAAGATGAATTATTTTACCTAATTACATACATCATTAAGTACATTAGCACCTAATCTTAACATATAAAATTTAGATTATTGCGACATAACAAAGTAGACCTACAGTTTCCTAAATATAGGCTTATTAATAAACATACCACATAAAATAACATACCACATGAAATAACATACCGCATGCAATAAACACTTACAGTACAATTTTTTCTTAATTACCGTATTAAGATTTTCCGCATGTCAATACTAATGGACGCACCTAACATTGATGCAACATCTTCAACTTCTAAGCATGTCAACATCTTTAAATGCTACATCGTCTTAAATTATTTCTAACCTCTAAGCACTACCATCACATAGCTAATAACGAGCTAAAGGACAAACTAATTACCACCCTGCATGCATAAATAAATAAATGTATTGCAAAGCTCATACCTTGATCTTCAACTTCGTAGTTCACTTTGCACGGCTATTCCTACTACAGAAACTCCAAATGACTTCTCCAAGTGCGGAAATAATGCCTAAAGCAACATTGAATACACACTTAGGAACTAATCAAATAGAATAAAAACATCATGCATGCGAATGAAACCAACAAAAATGGATAGATCTTACCTTAATCTATTTTTTCTTCAACTTCATCATCCTCAAAATCCAACTCTAAATCACCCTAAATCACGAGTGAAAGTGCCTTCTTTTCTCTCTGTACTTAGAGACTTAGAGAGCAAAGGAGAGGAACGAGGGACTTAGAGAGCAAAGGAGAGGAACGAGGTTTCGGAGTGCTTGCGCACGCAGCTGAAGAATGGTATATAAAAGGGAGAGGATCCCTGTAGTGTCGGTAGCCTCGGATTCTAGCGCGTGAGCAAAGCAACAAGCCAGAGCGATTGTGAAATTAAATGCTTGCAGCGTAGGAATCAACAAAGCAAACACTCGGTAGCGTGATTCCGCCCAGCCAGTTTTTAGCGTGCGAATCGTACCTCGAAATCAGCGCCTCGAAATCAGCGCCGTCGGCAAGACTGTAAGCGCGGCAAAGACAGCTCCGCCGCCTCAGCTAGTGGCGGCCTGGCCCGCTGGCGGGGCCCGCCTGCAGCGGGCTTGTCGGCTGGCGCAGCGATCAGCGGCGAGGCCGCCGCCTCACCGGTGGCGGCTGGGCCCACCTGCCCGCCCGTTCCGTCGCGCTGGAGATTCCGTTTAGCTCGCGTGGCGCGGTGTGGCCGCCTCTGCGGTGGCGGCGGCCCGCCGCCTCTGGCGTGGCGGCGGTGCCGCGTGTCGCCGCCGCACTGCCGCCACGGCGAGGGTCCTTTTGTCAAAATGATCCGTAGGTAGTCTTTTTTGTCAATAGCGTTCGCGAAGGTCCTTTGGACAAAAATCGCCGTCCGTAGGTGACCGACGCCTTGGCGTAACGCCGCATTAATGGCGCGTCGGGCGGCCGCCGCGTCGGGAACCGTCTTTGACCGGCGCCGAGGCGGCACGCAACCGCCCGTCCACACACGTCGCGTCGTCAATTTTTTTTTCGTCCCGCCGACGCCACGTCACCACGCAGTCGTCGCTCGTCATTTTTCCGAGTCGTCATCGTGCGTCTGGCGTCGCGTCGTTTTTTTCTAGGGTCATCGTACTACGTCTGGCAGACGGTAGCGTCTCGGTGTACTCGGCAGCCCGTCAGCGGGTACAGCCCGTCAGCGAACAGGTCTGATGCCGTCGCTGGGCGGGGTTTTTATGTGCTGGGACGATCCTATCCTTTTTTATGAAGGGGTACGAGACGATCTCAGCCGTTGTTGTGTTTAGGGGGTTGTACCGAAGAAGAAGTGTTATATATAAAGGATACAGTCAAACTAAATTAGTTGGGCATGCTCCCTGTTAGTATGGATATGCTAGAAAATTTATTTATGTCAGGATGATATCTGATGTACTGATATTGGCAGGGCTAGGCGTGTTGACGAGATAAACCAAGAACAACAATTGATGCTTTTAACATAGTAGTCAACCACTTACCGTGCTGCGCAACCATGCCAGTGTGGGCCCACGCAGCTTTGCAGAATCCTCCTCCTCCTCCTCCTCCCACTCTGTCTGCTCCTCAGGCTCCTTCAGCTGTGGGGGCTTGGTCTGCTTCGCTGATATTTTTCTGGAGGGGGCCGGCCCCGCTCTCCCTTGCCCCTATAAATAGAGGGGAGGTGGGAGGGCTGCCACACCCTTCCCCTGGCGCAACCCTCTCCCTTCCCAACACCTCCATAGTAGTAGTAGTGCTTGGCGAAGTCCTGCCGGAGAATTGCAAGCTCCACCACCACGCCTTCGTGCTGCCAGTGCTCTCCCTCAACTTCTCATCTTCCCTTGCTGGATCAAGAAGGAGGAGACATCCCCGGGCTGTACGTGTGTTGAACGCAGAGGCGCCATCCGTTTGGCGTTAGGCCGGATCTTCCGTGATTTGAATCGCCATGAGTACGACTCCATCATCCGCGTTCTAGTGACGCTTCCGCTTAGCGATCTTCAAAGGTATGAAGATGCACATCCTCTCTCTCTTGTTGCTAGAATCTCCTAGATTGATCTTGGTGATATGTACGAAAATTTTGAATTATTGCTACGTTCCCCAACACGTTCCTATCACCACCAAAAGCTTCCCGATGCATGTCAGCTGCTCATGCCCCGACTCCTCGACATCCTGTCCCTCGGACTAGGTGTTTTGGTGTCCACTCTCGAGCGCCGCCTCCACCTCGCCGGTGCTACTAGCCGTTGAGGATGACCTACTACCAAAGCTGTTGGTCGGTGTGGAAGCGCACAAGGACGCAAGTGCGCTCTTCTCCATCCTCACGGGCCTGGTTGACAAGCATGCCACCTTCCCTGTATCCATGGTTTCAGATTACAGTTTCAACCCAAAAACGAAAAATGGTTTGGATGGGGCTGGTTGAAAAACGCATGTAGTTTGGTTTGGTCTGGATTATGTGAAGGAAATATGCCCTAGAGGCAATAATAAAGTTATTATATATTTCCTCATATCATGATAAATGTTTATTATTCATGCTAGAATTGTATTAACCGGAAACATAATACATGTGTGAATACATAGACAAGCAGTGTCACTAGTATGCCTCTACTTGACTAGCTTGTTAATCAAAGATGGTTATGTTTCCTAACCATGAACAAAGAGTTGTTATTTGATTAACAAGGTCACATCATTAGTAGAATGATCTGATTGACATGACCCATTCCATTAGCTTAGCACACGATCGTTTAGTATGTTGCTACTTGCTTTTATCCATGACTTATACATGTTCACGTAACTATGAGATTATGCAACTCCGTTTGCGGAGGAACACTTTGGGTACTACCAAGCGTCCTAGCATGAATCGGGTGATTATAAAGGAGTACTACAGGTGTCTCCAAAGGCACATGTTGGGTTGGCGTATTTCGAGATTAGGATTTGTCACTCCGATTGTCGGAGAGGTATCTCTGGGCCCTCTCGGTAATGCACATCACTTAAGCCTTGCAAGCATTGCAACTAATGAGTTAGTTGTGAGATGATGTATTACGGAATGAGTAAAGAGACTTGCCGTAAACGAGATTGAACTAGGTATTGGATACCGACGATCGAATCTCGGGCAAGTAACATACCGATGACAAAGGGAACAACGTATGTTGTTATGCGGTCGACCGATAAAGTTCTTCGTAGAATATGTAGGAACCAATATGGGCATCAGGTCCCGCTATTGGTTATTGACGGAGACGTGTCTCGGTCATGTCTACATTGTTCTCGAACCGTAGGGTCCCTTGCGCTTAAGGTTTCGATGGCGGTTATTATGAGTTTATGTATTTTGATGTACCGAAGAAGTTGAGTCCCGGATGTGATCACGGACATGACGAGGAGTCTCGAAATGGTCGAGACATAAAGATTGATATATTGGAAGCCTATATTTGGAGTTTGGAATGGTTCCGGTGAAAGCGAAATTCTAGAGTACCGGGGAGGTTACGGAACCCCGGGAACTAAATGGGCCTTAGTGGGCCTCGAGGGAGAAGAGGAGGGGCGGCCAGGGCAGGCCGCGCCCCCCCCCTAGTCCGAATAGGACAAGGAGGCGGCGCCCTCTTCCTTCCCCCCTCCCCAATCCTACTCCAACTAGGAAGGGGAGTCCTACTCGGTGGGAGTAGGACTCCTCCCGCCTCCCTTGGGCCGGCCGCACCTCCCCCTCCCTCCTTTATATCACGGGGCAGGGGCACCCTAGAACACACAAGTTTTGATCTACGGATCGTTCCTTAGCCGTGTCGGTGCCCCTCCACCATATTCCACCTCGGTCATATCGTCGCGAAGCTTAAGGCGAAGCCTGTGCAGTAGAACATCAAGATCGTCCTGCCCGTCGTCTTGTGGAACTCTCCTCGACACTCGGCTGGATCGAAATCACGAGGGCGTCATCGAGCTATCGTGTGTCAAGAACTCGGGGCGTCGAGTATGTGGCGCGGGATCGGTCGGATCGCGAGGAGAGCGTCGACTACTTCCTCTACGTTGTGATCGCTTCGCCGGGTCTCTGAGGGTACGTGAGACAACACTCTCCCCTCTCGTTGCTATACATCACCATGATCTTGCGTGTGCGTAGGAATTTTTTGAAATTACTCGTTCCCCAACAATGGCATCCGAGCCTAGGTTTTATGGTTTGATGTTTTGCACGAGTAGAACACAAGTGAGTTGTGGGCGATACAAGTCATACTACCTACCAGCATGTCATACTTTGGTTCAGCGGTATTGTGAGATGAAGCGGCCCGGACCGACATTACGCGTGCGCTTCTGCGAGACTGGTTTCACCGCTCGAGCACTTTCGTTGCTTAAAGGTGATTGGCGGGTGTCTGTCTCTCTCACTTTAGTTGAACCAGAGTGTGGCTACGCCCGTCCTTGAGAAGGTTAAAAGCGAGTCTATTTGACAAACTATCGTTGTGGTTTTTGATGCGTAGGTAAAGCGGTTCTTGCTAAGCCCGTAGCAGCCACGTAAAATTTGCAACAACAAAGTAGAGGACGTCTAACTTGTTTTTGCAGGGCATGTTGTGATGTGATATGGTCAAGGCGTGATGCTATATTTTATTGTATGAGATGATCATGTTTTGTAACGAAGTTATCGGCAATCGGCGAGAGCCATATGGTTGTCGCTTTATTGTATGAAATGCAATGCATACTGTAATGCTTTACTTTATCACTAAGCGGTAGCGATAGTCGTAGAAGCATAAGATTGGCGAGGCGACAACGATGCTACGATGGAGATCAAGGTGTCGCGCGGTGGCGATGGTGATCATGATGGTGCTACGAGATGGAATCACGAAGCACAAGATGATGATGACCATATCATATCACTTATATTGATTTGCATGTGATGTTTATCTTTTATGCATCTTATCTTGCTTTGATTGGCGGTAGCATTATAAGATGATCTCTCACTAAATTATCAAGAAGTGTTCTCCACGAGTATGCACCGTTGCCAAAGTTAAATCGTGCCCGGACACCACGTGATGATCGGGTGTGATAAGCTCGTCCATCTACAATGGGTGCAAGCCAGTTTTGCACACGCAGAATACTCGATTTATACTTGACGAGCCTAGCATATGCAGATATGGCCTCGGAACACGGAGACCGAAAGGTCGAGCGTGAATCATATAGTAGATATGATCAACATAATGATGTTCACCATTGAAAATTACTCCATCTCACGTGATGATCGGTTATGGTTTAGTTGATTTGGATCACGTGATCACTTAGATGACTAGAGAGATGTCTGTCTAAGTGGGAGTTCTTAAGTAATATGATTAATTGAACTTAAATTTATCATGAACTTAGTCCTGGTAGTATTTTGCAAACCATGTTGTAGATCAATAGCTAGCGTTGTTGCTTTCATATGTTTATTTTGATATGTTCCTAGAAAAGCTGTGTTGAAAAATGTTAGTAGCAATGATGCGGATTGGATCCGTGATCGAGGTTTATCCTCAATGCTGCCTGAAGAATTATGTCCTTAATGCACCGCTAGGTAGCAGACCTATTGCGGGAAGCGGATCTGGGCGTTATGAGCGTTTGGCTAGCTCAATCGATGACTACTTGATAGTTTTGTGCACCATGCTTTATGGCTTAGAATCGGGACTTCAAAGATGTTTTGAACATCATGGACCATATGAGATGTTCGAGAATTGAAGTTAATATTTCAAGCAAATACCGAGTTGAGAGATATGAAGTCTCCAACAAGTTCTATAACTAAAAGATGGAGGAGAATCGCTCAACTAGTGAGCATGTGCTCAGTTATGCAGGTACTACGATCGTTTGAATCAAGTGGGAGTTAATCTTCCGGATAAGAGAGTGATTGACAAATTCTCTAGTCACCATCACCAAGTTAATAGAACTTCGTGATGAACTATAGTATACAAGGGATGATAAAATGATTCCCGTGTTTTTCATGATGATGAAATCGATGAAGGTAGAAATCAAGAAAGAACATCAAGTGTTGATGGTTAACAAGACCACTAGTTTCAAGAAAAGGGCAAAGGGATGAAAGGGAACTTCAAGAAGAGCGGCAAGCAAGTTGTTGCTCAAGTGAAGAAGCCCAAGTCTGGACCTAAGCACGAGACTAAGTGCTTCTCTTGCAAAGGAACTGGTTCTTTGAAGCGAAACTACCCCAAGTATTTGGCGGATAAGAAGGATGGCAAAGTAAACAAAGGTATATTTGATATACATGTTATGAATGTGTACTTTACTAGTGTTTATAGCAACCCCTCGGTATTTGGTACTAGTTCAGTTGCTAAGAGTAGTAACTCGAAACAGGAGTTGCAGAATAAACAGAAAGTAGTTAAGAGTGAAGTGACGATGTGTGTTGAAAGTAGTTTCAAGATTGATATAATCATCATCGCACACTCCCTATACTTTCGGGATTAGTGTTGAACCTAAATAAATGTTATTTGGTGTTTGCATTGAGCATGAATATGATTTGATCATGTTTATTGCAATACGGTTATTCATTTAAGTAAGAGAATAAACTGTTATTCATTTACATGAATAAAACCTTATATGGTTACACACCCAATGAAAATGGTTCATGGGATCTCGATCGTAGTGATACACATATTCATAATATTGAAACCAAAAGATGCAAAGTTAATAATGATAGTGCAACTTATTTGTGGCACTTGCCGTTTAGGTCATATTGGTGTAAAGCGCATAAAGAAACTCCATCTTGATGGGATTTTGGAATCACTTGATTATGAATTACTTGATGCTTGCGAACCGTGCCTTTTGGGCAAGATGACTAAAACTCCGTTCTCGGAACAATGGAACAAACTCTTGACTTATTGGAAATAATACATACCGATGTATGCGATCCAATGAGTGTTGATGCTCGTGGCAAGTATCGTTATTTTCTGACCTTCACAAGATGATTTGAGCAGATATGGGTATATCTACTTGATGAAACATAAGTCTGAAATAGTTGAAATGTTCAAAGAATTTCAGAGTGAAGTGGAAAATCATCGTGACAAGAAAATAAAGTTTCTGCGATCGATCGTGGAGATGAATATTTGAGTTCTGAGTTTGGTCTTCAATTAAAACAATGTGGAATAGTTTCACAAATTCATGCCACATGGAACACCACATCATAATGGTGTGTCCGAGCGTCATAACCGTACTTTATTGGATATAGTACAATCTATGATGTTTCTTCCTGATTTACCAATATCGTTTTGGGATCATGCATTAGAGACAGCTGCATTCACGTTAAATAGGGCACCATCTAAATCCGTTGAGGCGACACTATCTGAACTGTGGTTTAGCAAGAAACCAAAGTTGTCGTTTCTTAAAGTTTGGGGCTGCGATGCTTATGTGAAATTTTTCATCTGATAAGCTCAAACCCAAATCGGAGAATGCGTCTTCATAGAATACCCAAAGGAAACTGTTGGGTACACCTTCTATCACAGATCCTAAAGCAAGATTTTCGTTGCTGAAAATGGATCCTTTCTAGAAGGAGTTTCTCTCGAAAGAAGTGAGTGGGAGGAAAGTAGAACTTGATGAGGTAATTGTACCTTCTCCTTATTGGAAAGTAGTTCATCACGAAATTTGTTCCTATGACTACTACACCAATTAGTGAGGAAGCTAATGATGATGATCATGTAACTTCAGATCAAGTTACTACCGAATCTAAATAGGTAAACCAGTGAGATCCGCACTGAGTGGTGCGGTAATCCTGTTCGAAAGTCATGTAACTAGACCATGATGAACCTCGAACTATGAGGAAGCGATGATGAGCCCAGATTCGCGAAATGGCTTGAGGCCATGAAATCGAGATGAGATCCATGTATGAGAACAAAGTGTGGACTTTGGTGGACTTGCCCGATGATCGGCAAGCCATAGAAAATAAATGGATCTTCAAGAGGAAGGCGGACGCGATAGTAGTGTTACTATCTACAAAGCTAGACTTGTCGAAAAAGGTTTTGACAAAGTTCAAGATGTTGAATACAATGAGATTTTCTCACTCGTGTCGATGCTTAAAAGTCTGTCCGAATCATGTTAGCAATTGCCGCATTTTATGAAATCTGGCAAATGGATAAACAAAACTGCATTCCTTAATGGAGTTATTAAAGAAGAGTTGTATGTGATGCAACCAAGAGGTTTTGTCGATCCTAAAGGTGTTAACAAAATGTGCATCTATGGACTGGTGCAAGCATCTCGGAGTTGGAATATACGTTTTGATAAGTTGATCAAATGTAACGCCCGGATAATTAGGCTACAGTAAAACTCTTCTAATGATGCCATGTCATACGTATTCTTGTTGCTAATTAAGTGGTAGTTCAAAAACATTGCAAATTCAAAGAAATGAATTACCGACAAACACCCAAAGTTTTCAAAAGTCAAAACAAAATGTTAAATTGGGTGCCAAATATTGCAATGGTAATTATGGTGAAGTAAACACATTTTAGAAAATGCCTAATTACTTTGAAATGAAATAAAACAGAAAAGGAAATAAACAAAAGGAAAAAAAAAAGTGAAAATAAAACAAAAGGAAAACCCCCAAACCCCACGGGCCAACTGCCTAGCTAGCTAGCTTGGCCGCCCACTGCCCATCGGCCGAACCGCCCGCCTCCTGTCGCCTCCCTTCCTGTTCCCCGACCGGGTCGGAACAGGCGCGTCCCGCCGCACCCTCTCGGCGGCAGCGAGAGAGATAAAACCGCCACGCCTCCGCGCCTCCTCGGTCCCTCCTCCCATTCGCCCCACTCCCCTCGGTCCTGCCTCCCCTCCAGATCCACGCGCCCTCCTCCGCGTTCCCCTGCACTTGAACACCGCCATGGAACCGCCGCCCGTGAATCACGCGGCCACGCCATCGCCTCGCCAAGCACTGCGTGTCCAACAGCGCCTCCATCGTCTTCCTCGTCCCACCGGAGGCCTCACCGGAGCGGAGGAGCCTCAATCACCGGATCCCCTTGACCTCATCTCCGGTGGCGCGTTCTTCACCAACTCCGGCGACACCCCTGCTGCTACTAAGCGCCACGGCCTTCGTGCGTGCCGCTAGGTGAGCTGCCTCCCTCCTCCGCCCTCTAGCTCCCCTAGCTCGCGTGGTAACTAGCTCGTCGTCGTGCAGGGGCTCGATCGCCGTGGTGTACCTCGCTGCCGTGGCCATCGCCGCCGTCATGCTTTCGCCGAACTTCGCCGTTGCACTCACAGGGTTCCTAGGAGCCCAACGCGCCCAGCACTAGCCTCCCGTGCCTCCTAGCGTGTTTCCGCGGGGACCCGACCGCGCCGCTGCTGCTGCTTCGCGCCGCGCCCTTCCGGTGACCAAATGGTCACGGGCCGAGCTCCGTTGTGCTCTGCTGCGTCGCGCAGTCCTCCCTAACCTTCCCATTCACCCGCGCCTTTGTGTCGCCATCTTCATCACACGCCCGAACCACCTCGCCGCCGACGAGCCCGTGGCGCTCGACTCGCCACCACCGCCTCTGACCACCCCCACTCACTCCCGCCCCGTCTTGCCGTTCGAGCGACGGTCCCGCTCGATTGGTGCCACAGAGGCGATTTCCGGCCACCTCCGAGCAGCGCCGCCCGCGTTTTGCCTCGCCGGCGTCATCCGGCGCCGTCGCCGGCGTGGCTAAGCGGGCCCCATCCTGAGTCCTTGCCGGTGAACCATGGGGCCCCGTTGATTGGGTTGACCGGTCAGCGTCTTGTTGGGCAGCCCGCTGGCACTTGACATGCGGGCCCCATGCCATAAACAAATAAAAACAAATAGATAAACTGTTAATTAATTAAATAAATTAATTAAAACCTAATCTCTCACTGACTACTGGGCCCTACCTGCTAATTAACCCATTTAATTAGTTTCAAAACTCTGTTAATGCCCTTGACAATGACATGTGGGTCCCACTGGACCCACACATTCGGTTTGACTAGTCAACCGACCAGTTGACCTCTTGACATCACTCGATGTCATGCCTACGTCATCACACAATCGCTTTTGGATAATGTTGGAATTAAATAAATAATTAAAATCGAAAAATGATTTAAATCTTTAGAAAATCATATCTTTTAATCAGAACTCGGATGAAAATACTTTCTACATGAAAGTTGCTCGAGAGCGACGAGGCGAATCCGGATCATAACCCGTTCGTCTCGCGACACACCCCTAGCATGCGAACACGCATTTCCCCTCCGGTTCACCGTCCGAAAATCGGAACCGGGAATACTTTCCGGATGTTTTCCCCATTCGTCGGTATCACCTACTACGCGATTAGGCACACCTAGCATCGTTACTTGTCTTGTCATGCATCGATATGCATCTGTTTGCATAGTATTCATTGTTTCTTTCCCTCTTCTCTCAGATAGACTACGAGACCGACGCCTGCTGCTGCTTGATGCGACTACGGAGTTGGCGACCCCTCTCTCTTGCCGAGCAACCAGGCAAGCCCCCTTGATCACGGATATCGCCTATTCTCCTCTATCTGCTTGCATTAGAGTAGTGTAGCATATTCTTGCTTTCCGTTAATCCTATTACGATGCATAGCGACATTGTTGCTACATCTATTGATACCTTACGCAATCCTAAATACTTAGTATAGGATGCTAGCTTATCATCATTGACCCTACATTCTTGTCGATGCGCCTTGCTATACTATCGGGCCGTGATCACTTGGGAGGTGATCACGGGTATATACTATACATACATGCATACTACAGATGGTGACTAAAGTCGGGTCCGCTCGAAGAGTACCCGCGAGTGATTCACGGATTGGGGGCTGAAAGGACCTTTGTCCCGACGGCCCTCTGTGTGGATCTATGTGGCGGAGCGACAGGGCAGGTTGAGACCACCTAGGAGAGAGGTGGGCCTGGCCCTGATCGGTGTCCGCGGTTGCTTCATAATAACACGCTTAACGAGATCTTGGTATTTGATCTGAGTCTGGCCATTTGGTCTATACGCACTAACCATCTACGTGGGAGTAGTTATGGGTATCCGACGTCGTGGTATCGGCCGAAGCCTTCTTGGCGTCGGCGACGGGCGGCGCTACGCGGATTGGACGCGTAGCGTGACTTCCTTTGTAATGGAGGTTGCTAGGTGCGCTTCCGATCAGCGTCGCATAGCGTGCAGGTGTGCAATGGGCGATGGGCGGACCCTGCTGGCGCATAGGATTTAGACCGGCGTGTTTGACCTCTGTTGTGCCTAGGTGGGGCTGCGGCGTGTTGATCTTAGAGGCGGGCATGACCGAGAAAGTGTGTCCGCCAAATGGGATCAAGCGTGTTGGATTATGTGGTGCACCCTGCAGGAAGTTAATCTATTGAATAGCCGTGATCTTGGTAACAGGACGACTTGAGTTGTACCTTGACCTTTTGACAACTAGAACCGGATACTTAATAAAACACACCCTTCCAAGTGCGGATACAACCCGGTGGTCGCTCTCTAACAGGCGGCGAGGAGGATCGCCGGTAGGTTTATGCTATGCGATGCTCTTGGAGATGCTACTTGGAGATGCTACTTGGAGATGCTACTTGGAGGACTTAAATCTACTCTCTTCTACATCTTTGCAAGATAGAGGCTGCCCGAGCGTAGTCTTGACGAGATTAGCTATCCCCTCTTATTACGGCATTCTGCGATTCGGTCCATCGATATGGCCTTTTACACATATACCCATGCATATGTAGTGTAGCTCCTTGCTTGCGAGTACTTTGGATGAGTACTCACGGTTGCTTTCTCCCCCCTTTTCCCCCTTTCCTTTCTTTCTGGTTGTCGCAACCAGATGTTGGAGCCAGAGGCGAGGCCACCGTCGGCGGCGACTACTACATCGGAGGTGCCTACTACTACGTGCGGTCAGCGACGACGACCGAGTAGTCTAGGAGGATCCCAGGCGGGAGGCTGCGCCTCTTCGTCTGTATCCCGGTTTGTGCTAGCCATCTTATGGCAACTTGTTTAACTTATACGTACTCGAGATATTGTTGCTTCGGTGACTTCGTCTATGATCGAGCACTTGTATTCGAGCCCTCGAGGCCCTGGCTTGTATTATGATGCTTGTATGACTTATTGATGTTTTAGAGTTGTGTTGTGATATCTTCCCGTGAGTCCCTGATCTTGATCGTACACGTTTGCGTGCATGATTAGTGTATGATTGAATCGGGGGCGTCACAAGTTGATATCAGAGCCGACTGCCTGTAGGAATCCCCCTTCCACACTCCTTGGCCGAAGTCGAGTCTAGTCACTACAAAACTTTTACTAACTTGGCTGTGAGCCTTACGGGCCCACGTCGCCATTGGGTGGTACTAGGATCTTTACTCCTCGACCTTTACTCGGGACTCAACTCTCTTCTACTCGGGTTAAACAAATTTACTAACTCTAACATTAGGATCCCGTTACCTCGTTCACCCCAAAGTTGGATAAGCCATAGTTATTACGTAGGATAGTATTTTGAATAGTACCCACATTGTCATTTGACTCCATTGAAACATCTTTGTTTTCAGATGGAACCCACGAGGCGGAATTAAATGCGCCACACGGCGACCATTGGTGCCTCGGGATCACTCTTTGTGCTAGCTGAGATGATGACCTATCTGGGTTATCGCTGGCACCTGAGTACACCGTCTATGAGGAGTACCGGGACTTTAACGAGGCGATACCGTGCCATCGTCCACCTCTACTCTCGGGAGTATAACTCCACTACCGTCTTTGCACCGCTCATGGTGTTGGGTGACCATTGAGATGGCGGTTCACGATGCTGCCTATGCTGCTCTAACACGTCTTCGTGGAAGTATCGGCGTTGGACACTTCCCTTTCGGGCACATTGCTATCGCATCGATGTTGGTGCGGAGGATACTACTGCTGCCTACTCCACCGTCACTCGAGAGCCCTTCCACCATCGAGACTGGTTCGCATGCTGATGGGTTGGACCGAAACTAACCGAGCTCTTCGCCACGAGTTGTACACCACTCGTCGGCACCTTCTGAGGCTCGGCGCTGTTGCACCCCTTTGTTCTATTTAGACAGCTACCGCGTTCTGCGATCTACCCGGCCAGGACCGTGATGCCCGGCGGTGTCGGTTGGCGAAGGTGGGAGGCTACTCTCCGCACTTGGTCCTCTTCGCCACAGTGTCGGGTTCCACACGAGTATCCGCGGCCCCATCACGCGACGTGGACTACCGTTGCCTCACTACCGGTTGTCGGACTCGACTACCTCCACATACCTCCCGGGACTGATGTAGTCTTACTTATTAGTATTAGTTGCATTACGCGTGAGCACTGCGTGCCGCCTATGATGACTTAGTCTATGTCTTGAACTCGTATCTTGAACTCTATGTCCGACCCTTTTTGTAAGATATGCCGACTACTATGTAGTATCTGTCGTGCCCCTTTCATTATGCATGTTTCATCATGGATGATTCTTGTTTATGCAAAATTTCTCAATCTGAACTACCCTGTTATATTTAGCGAGGATGGTTAGACCAGCTGGTCGTGGTCGTGGTGGCGACTTCCCACCCCACACCGAGTACATGGCTGGTATGATCCAACAGCTCGAGATGAATCGCCGAGTTCATGGAGAATGTGATGGCTCGGTTCCTCGCCCCAATATGAGCGAGCAGCCAGCCCAAGTGACTCTGCAGGATTTCATGCGCCTCAACCCAACTGTGTACCGCAGCTCAACTCAGCCATTGGATGTTGATGGTAGCTCCGTGACATCACCTATGAGATGGAGTCTGCTGAAGTAGCCCCTGCCCGCTATGTCACCTTTGCTTCCTTCTTTCTGAAGGGACCCGCAGCTCAATGGTGGTGTTGGAAATATGCCCTAGAGGCAATAATAAAAGTATTATTATATTTCCTTGTTCATGATAATTGTCTTTTATTCATGCTATAACTGTATTATCCGGAAATCGTAATACACGTGTGAATACATAGACCACAATATGTCCCTAGTGAGCCTCTAGTTGACTAGCTCGTTGTGATCAGCAGATAGTCATGGTTTCTGGCTATGGACATTGGATGTCGTTGATAACGGGATCACATCATTAGGAGAATGATGTGATGGACAAGACCCAATCCTAAGCATAGCACAAAGATCGTGTAGTTTGTTTGCTAGAGCTTTTCCAATGTCAAGTATCTCTTCCTTAGACCATGAGATCGTGTAACTCCCGGATACCGTGAGAGTGCTTTGGGTGTATCAAGCGTCCAACGTAATCTGGGTGACTATAAAGGTGCACTACTGGTATCTCTGAAAGTGTCTGTTGGGTTGACACGGATCGAGGCTGGATTTGTCACTCCGTGCAAGCGGAGAGGTATCTCTGGGCCCACTCGGTAGTACATCATCATAATGTGCACAATGTGACCAAGGGGTTGATCATGGGATGATGTGTTGCGGAGCGAGTAAAGAGACTTGCCGATAACGAGATTGAACAAGGTATCGGTATACCGACGATCGAATCTCGGGCAAGTACAATACCGTTAGACAAAGGGAATTGTATACGGATCGTTGAGTCCTTGACATCGTGGTTCATCCGATGAGATCATCGTGGAACATGTAGGAGCCAACATGGGTATCGAGATCCGCTGTTGGTTATTGACCGGAGAACGTCTCGGTCATGTCTACATGTCTCCCGAACCGTAGGTCTACACATAAGGTTCGATGGCGCTAGGGTTATAAAGGAAGCTTGTATGTGGTTACGAATGTTGTTAGGAGTCCGGATGAGATCCCGGACGTCACGAGGAGTTCGAGAATGGTCCGGAGGTAAAGATTTATATATGGGAAGTCTGTTTTGGTCACCGGAAAAGTTTGGGGTTTATCGGTAGCGTCTGGGACCACCGGAGGTCGAGGTCCACCAAGTGGGGCCACCTGCCCTGAAGGCTGCGTGGGCCAAGTGTGGGAGGGACCAGCCCCTAGGTGGGCTGGGGCGCCCCACCAAGGCCCAAGGCGTGGGAAGTGGGAAGGGGAGCAAACCCTAGGGCGAGATGGGCCTAAGGCCCACCCAGGTGCGTCTCCCCTCTCTCCCCTCTGCCGCCACCCAGTTGGATCTCGAGGCTGGCCGCACCCCTTGGGGTGGGAAACCTAAAGGGCGCAGCCCCCTCTCCCCTATAAATAGTGAGGCATAGGGCTGCCCATGGGACACCACAGAATACACGTGATTCGGTCTCGCCTTTGGTTGCAGCCCTCTCTCTCTCCCAAGTACTCCTCCTCTCCGTGGTGCTTAGCGAAGCCTGCTGGATTGCCACACTCCTCCATCACCACCACGCCGTTGTGCTGCTGCTGGAGGGAGTCTTCCTCAACCTCTCCCTCTCTCCTTGCTGGATCAAGGCGGGGAGACGTCACCGGCTATCGTGTGTTGAACGCGAGGTGCCGTCCGTTTGGCACTTGATCATCGGTGATTTGAATCACGGCGATGCGACTCCATCAACCCCGTTCACTTGAGCGCTTCCGCTTAGCGATCTACAAGGGTATGTAGATGCACTCTCTTTCTACTCGTTGCTGGTCTCTCCATAGATAGATCTTGGTGACACGTAGGATTTTTTTGAATTTCGCTCGTTCCCCAACAAAGGCATCATGAGCTAGGTCTATTATGTAGATTCTTTGCACGAGTAGAACACAAAGTAGTTGTGGGCGTTGATGTTGTTCAATATGCTTACCGTTACTAGTCCAATCTTGTTTCGACGGTATTGTGGGATGAAGCGGCCGGACCGACCTTACACATACTCTTCGTGAGGCAGGTTCCACCGATTGACATGCACTTCGTGCATAAGGTGGCTAGCGGGTGCCGATCTCTCCCACTTTAGTCGAGCGGATTCGATGAAAAGGGTCCTTATGAAGGGTAAATAGCAATTGGCATATCACGTTGTGGTTTTGCGTGGTAAGAAACGTTCTTGCTAGAAACCCATAGCAGCCACGTAAAACATGCAAACAACAATTAGAGGGCGTCTAACTTGTTTTTGCGGGGTATGCTATGTGATGTGATATGGCCAAGAAGAATGTGATATGTGATGTATGAGATTGATCATGTTCTTGTAATAGGAATCACGACTTGCATGTCGATGAGTATGACAACGGCAGAAGCCATAGGAGTTGTCTTAATTTATTGTATGACATGCGTGTCATTTAACAACGCCATGTAATTACTTTACTTTATTGCTAACCGGTAGCCATAGTAGTAGAAGTAATAAGTTGGCAAGACAACTTCATGGAGACACGATGATGGAGATCATGATGATGGAGATCATGGTGTCATGCGGTGACGATGATGATCATGGAGCCCAAGATGGAGATCAAAGGAGCAAAATGATATTGGCCATATCATGTCACTATTTGATTGCATGTGATGTTTATCATGTTTATGCATCTTGTTTACTTAGGACGACGGTAGTAAATAAGATGATCCTTACAAAATTTCAAGAAGTGTTCTCCCTAAGCGTGCACCGTTGCTACGAGTTAGTAAACTTCTAAGCACCACGTGATGATCGGGTGTGATGGATTCTTACGTTCACATACAGCGGGTGTAAGACAGTTTTACACAAATAAAACACTTGGGGTTAACTTGACGAGCCTAGCATGTGCGGACATGGCCTCGGAACACGGAGACCGAAAGGTCGAGCATGAGTCGTATAGTAGATACGATCAACATGAAGATGTTCACCGATGAGACTAGTCCGTCTCACGTGATGATCGGACACGGCCTAGTTGACTTCGGATCATGTAATCACTTAGATGATCGGAGGGATGTCTATCTGAGTGGGAGTTCATAAGATGAACTTAATTATCCTGAACATAGTCAAAAGATCTTTGCAAATTATGTAAATGGCTACGCACTTTAGTTCCTTTGTTTAGATATGTTCCTAGAGAAAATATAGTTGAAAGTTGACGAGAGTGATTATGCGGACGTTAAAGCTCATGTCCTTAATGCACCGCCAAGATGTCTGAACCCCAAACGTCGTTTGAGGATGTTGCGAACATCAGACATACACGTTTTGATAACTACGTGATAGTTCAGTTAAACGGTTTAGAGTTGAGGCACCAAAGACATTTTTCGAAACGTCGCGGAACATATGAGATGTTTCGAGGGCTGAAATTGAGATTTCAGGCTCGTGCCCACGTCAAGAGGTATGAGACCTCCGATGATTTTCTTAGCCTACAAACTAAGGTAGAAATGCTCAATCGTTGAGCTTGTGCTCAGATTGTCTGAGTGCAACAATCACTTGAATCGAGTGGGATTTGATCTTCCAGATGAGATAGTGATGTTTCTCCAAAGTCATTGCCACCAAGCTGCTAGAGCTTCGTGATGAACTATAACATATCAGGGATAGATATGATGATCTTTGAGGTATTCGCGATGTTTGACACCGCGAAAGTAGAAATCAAGAAGAAGCATCGATTGTTGATGGTTGGTGAAACCACTAGTTTCAAGAAGGGCAAGGGCAAGAAGGATACTTCATGAAGCGGCAAATCAGCTGCTGCTCTAGTGAAGAAACCCAAGGTTGAACCCAAACCGAGACTAAGTGCTTACGTAATAAGGGGAACAACCACTTGGAGCGGAATTACCCTAGATACTTGGTAGATGAGAAGGCTGGCAAGGTCTATAGAAGTATATTGGATATGCATTATGTTAATGTGTACTTTACTAGTACTCCTAGTAGCACCGAGGGTATTAGATACGGTTCGGTTGCTAAGTGTTAGTAACTCGAAATAAAAGCTACGGAATAAACGGAGACTAGCTAAAGGTGGTGACGATATGTGTTGGAAGTGTTTCCAAGGTTGATGTGATCAAGCATCGCGCTCCCTCTACCATCGAGATTTGGTGTTTGCGTTGAGCATAGACATGATTGGATTATGTCTATACAATACTGATTATTCATTTAAGGAGAATAATGGTTACTCTATTTATTTGAATAATACCTTCAATGGTCTTGCACCTAAACAAATGGTTTATTGAATCTCGATCGTAGTGATACACATTTTCATGCAAAAAGGATATAAGATAGTAATGATAGTACCACTCACTTGTGGCACTGCCATGTAAGTCATATTGGTATAAAACGCATGAAGAAGCTCCATGTTGATGGATCTTTGGACTCACTCGTTTTGAATAGTTTGAGAGATGCGAACCATGTCTATTGGTGTATATGCATGAAGAAACTCCATGCAGATGGATCGTTTGGACTCACTTGATTTTGAATCACTTGAGATATGCAAATCATACCACGATGATGACCTAAAAGCCTCGGTTTGATAAGATGGAACAAGATAGCAACTTGTAGGAAGTAACACATTTTGATGTGTGCATTCCAATGAGTCTTTGAGGCATCAAATGAATATCGTTATGTTCTTACTTCACGATGATTCGAGTAAATGTTGAGTATATTTACTTGATGAAACACAAGTCTGAATTATTGAATGGTTCAAGTAATTTCAGAGTGAAGTTGAAGATCATCATGACAAGAGGATGAAATGTCTATGATATGATCATAGAGATGAGTATCTGAGTTCTGAGCTTTGGCACGCAATTAAGACATTGTGGAAATTGTTTCACAATTAATACCGCTGAACACCATTGTTTGATGGTGTGTCCGAACATCATAGTTGCACCCTATTGGATATGGTGCGTACCATGATGTCTCTTATCGAATTACCAACTATCATTTATGGGTTAGGCATTAGAAACAACCACATTCACTTTAAATAGGACACCACGTAATTCCGTTGAGATGACACCGTATGAACTATGGTTTAGAGAAACCTAAGCTGTCATTTCTTAAAGGTTTGGGGCTGCGACGCTTGTATGGAAAAGTTTCAGGTTGATAAGCTCGAACCCAAAGCGGATAAAATGCATCTTCATAGGACACCCAAAACAGTTGGGTATACCTCCAAATTCAGATCCGAAAGCAATAGGGATTGTTTCTTGAATCGTGTCCTTTCTCGAGGAAAAGTTTGTCTCGAAAATTTGAGTGGGAGGATGGTGGAGACTTGATGAGGTTCTTGAACCGTCACTACAACTAGTGTGTAGCGAGGCACGGGGAAGTTGTTCCTGTGGCACCTACACCAATTGAAGTAGAAGTTTATGATAGTGATCATGAAACTTCGGATCAAGTCACTACCGTACCTCGTAGGGTGACAAGGATGTGTACTGCTTCAGAGTGGTACATTAATCTTGTCTTGAAGGTCATGTTGCTAGACAACAATGAACCTACGAGCTATGGAGAAGCGATGGTGGGCCCAAATTCCGACAAATGGTTAGAAGCCATGAAATCGAGATAGGATCCATGTATCGTAACAAAGCATGGACTTTGGTGGACTTGCCGATGATCGGCAAGCCATTGAGATAAATGGATCTTTAAGAAGAAGACGGACGTGGGCGGTAATGTCACCGTCTATGAAGCTCGACTTGTGGCGAAGAGTTTTCACAAGTTCAAGGAGTTGACTACGATGAGATTTTCTCATCCGTAGCGATGCTTAAAGTCCGTCGGAATCATGTTAGCATTAGCCGCATTTATGAAATCTGGCGGATGGATGTCAAAACGAGTTTCCTTACGGTGTTCATAAGGAAAGGTTGTATGTGATACAATCCGAAAGTTTTGTCGATCCTAAGGATGCTAAAAGGTATGCTACCTCCAAATGATCCTTCTAAGGACCGGAGTAAGCATCTCGGAGTTGGAATATGTACTTTGATAAGATGATCAAAGACTTTGGGTTTATACAAATTTATGAGAAACTTGTATTTCCAAAGAAGTGAGTGGGAGCACTATAGAATTTCGGTGAGTATATGTTATTGACATATTGTTGATCGTAAATGATGTAGAATTTCCGGAAAGCATATAGGGTTATTTGAAAAGTGTTTTTCAATGAAAACCCGGATTAGGCTACTTGAACAATAAGCATCAAGATCTATAAGATAGATCAAAATGCTTAATAGTACTTTCAAATGAGCACGTACCTTGACATGATCTTGAAGGTGTTCAAGATGGATCGATCAAAGAAGGAGTTCTTCACGAGATGTAAGGTATGTAGTTAAGACTTAAAGCTCGACCACAGCAGAAAAGAGAGAAAGGACGAAGGTCGTCCCCTATGTTTCAAACGTAGGCTCTATAGTATGCTATGCTGAGTACCGCACCAGAAGTGTGCCTTGCCATGAGTCAGTCAAGGGGTACAAGAATGATCCAGGAATGGATCATTGGACAGCGGTCAAAATTGTCCTTGGAGTAAATAAGGGCGTGTTTCTCAATTATGGAGGTGATAAAGAGTTGGCGTAAAGGGTTACGTCGATGCAAGCTTTAACACCTATCCGAGTGACTCGAGTAGCAAACCGGATCGTATAGTGGAGCAACCATTTGGAATAGCTCCAAGTGGAGCGTGAAAACAGGATTTACAATATGACCTAGAAATTTACAAAGCACACACGGACTGAAAGGTTCGGACCCGTTGACTAAAACCTCTCACAAGCAACATGATCAAACCTAAAACTCATTGAGTGTTAATCACATAGTGATGTGAACTAGACTCTGACTCTAGTAAACTCTTGGGTGTTAGTCACATGGCGATGTGACTGTCAATGTTAAATCACATGGTGATGTGAACTAGATTATTGACTCTAGTGCAAGTGGGAGACTGTTGGAAATATGCCCTAGAGGCAATAATAAAAGTATTATTATATTTCCTTGTTCATGATAATTGTCTTTTATTCATGCTATAAGCTGTATTATCCGAAATCGTAATACACGTGTGAATACATAGACCACAATATGTCCCTAGTGAGCCTCTAGTTGACTAGCTCGTTGTGATCAGCAGATAGTCATGGTTTCTGACTATGGACATTGGATGTCGTTGATAACGGGATCACATCATTAGGAGAATGATGTGATGGACAAGACAATCCTAAGCATAGCACAAAGATCGTGTAGTTAGTTTGCTAGAGCTTTTCCAATGTCAAGTATCTCTTCCTTAGACCATGAGATCGTGTAACTCCGGATACCGTAGGAGTGCTTTGGGTGTATCAAGCGTCTGGCGTGGCGGGTGACTATAAAGGTGCACTACAGGTATCTCCGAAAGTGTCTGTTGGGTTGACACGGATCGAGGCTGGATTTGTCACTCCGTGCAAGCGGAGAGGTATCTCTGGGCCCACTTTCGGTAGTACATCATCATAATGTGCACAATGTGACCAAGGGGTTGATCACGGGATGATGTGTTGCGGAACGAGTAAAGAGACTTGCGATAACGAGATTGAACAAGGTATCGGTATACCGACGATCGAATCTCGGGCAAGTACAATACCGTTAGACAAAGGGAATTGTATACGGGATCGACTGAGTCCTTGACATCGTGGTTCATCCGATGAGATCATCGTGGAACATGTGGGAGCCAACATGGGTATCCAGATCCGCTGTTGGTTATTGACCGGAGAACGTCTCGGTCATGTCTACATGTCTCCCGAACCCGTAGGGTCTACACACTAAGGTTCGATGGCGCTAGGGTTATAAAGGAAGCTTGTATGTGGTTACCGAATGTTGTTGGAGTCCGGATGAGATCCCTGACGTCACGAGGAGTTCCGAATGGTCCGAGGTAAAGATTTATATATGGGAAGTCCTGTTTTGGTCACGGAAAAGTTTGGGGTTTATCGCTGCCGGTGCTGCTCCCTCAACTTCTCATCTTCCCTTGCTGGATCAAGAAGGAGGAGACATCCCCGGGCTGTACGTGTGTTGAACGCAGAGGCGCCATCCGTTTGGCGTTAGACCGGATCTTCCGTGATTTGAATCGCCGCGAGTACGACTCCATCATCCGCGTTCTAGTAACGCTTCCGCTTAGCGATCTTCAAAGGTATGAAGATGCACATCCTCTCTCTCTTGTTGCTAGAATCTCCTAGATTGATCTTGGTGATATGTACGAAAATTTTGAATTATTGCTACGTTCCCCAACACGTTCCTATCACCACCAAAAGCTTCCCGATGCATGTCAGCTGCTCATGCCCCGACTCCTCGACATCCTGTCCCTCGGACTAGGTGTTTTGGTGTCCACTCTCGAGCGCCGCCTCCACCTCGCCGGTGCTACTAGCCGTTGAGGATGACCTACTACCAAAGCTGTTGGTCGGTGTGGAAGCGCACAAGGACGCAAGTGCGCTCTTCTCCATCCTCACGGGCCTGGTTGACAAGCATGCCACCTTCCCTGTATCCATGGTTTCATTACATATTTCAACCCAAAAGCGAAAAATGGTTTGGATGGGGCTGGTTGAAAACGATGTAGTTTGGTTTGGTCTGGATTATGTGAAGGAAATATGCCCTAGAGGCAATAATAAAGTTATTATATATTTCCTCATATCATGATAAATGTTTATTATTCATGCTAGAATTGTATTAACCGGAAACATAATACATGTGTGAATACATAGACAAGCAGTGTCACTAGTATGCCTCTACTTGACTAGCTTGTTAATCAAAGATGGTTATGTTTCCTAACCATGAACAAAGAGTTGTTATTTGATTAACAAGGTCACATCATTAGTAGAATGATCTGATTGACATGACCCATTCCATTAGCTTAGCACACGATCGTTTAGTATGTTGCTACCGCTTTTATCCATGACTTATACATGTTCCTGTAACTATGAGATTATGCAACTCCGTTTGCGGAGGAACACTTTGGGTACTACCAAACGTCACAACGTGAATCGGGTGATTATAAAGGAGTACTACAGGTGTCTCCAAAGGCACATGTTGGGTTGGCGTATTTGAGATTAGGATTTGTCACTCCGATTGTCGGAGAGGTATCTCTGGGCCCTCTCGGTAATGCACATCACTTAAGCCTTGCAAGCATTGCAACTAATGAGTTAGTTGTGAGATGATGTATTACGGAATGAGTAAAGAGACTTGCCGGTAAACGAGATTGAACTAGGTATTGGATACCGACGATCGAATCTCGGGCAAGTAACATACCGATGACAAAGGGAACAACGTATGTTGTTATGCGGATCCGACCGATAAAGTTCTTCAGTAGAATATGTAGGAACCAATATGGGCATCCAGGTCCGCTATTGGTTATTGACGGAGACGTGTCTCGGTCATGTCTACATTGTTCTCGAACCGTAGGGTCCGCACGCTTAAGGTTTCGATGATGCTTATTATGAGTTTATGTATTTTGATGTACCAAGAAGTTGGAGTCCCGGATGTGATCACGGACATGACGAGGAGTCTCGAAATGGTCGAGACATAAAGATTGATATATTGGAAGCCTATATTTGGAGTTTGGAATGGTTCCGGTGAAAGCGGAATTTATGAGAGTACCGGAGGTTACGGAACCCCGGGAACTAAATGGGCCTTAGTGGGCCTCGAGGGAGAAGAGGAGGGGCGGCCAGGGCAGGCCGCGCCCTCCCCCCCTAGTCCGAATAGGACAGGAGGAGGGCGCGCCCCCTTCCTTCTTCCCCTCCCCAATCCTACTCCAACTAGGAAGGGGAGTCCTACTCGGTGGGAGTAGGACTCCTCCCAGCGCCCTCCCTGGGGCGGCCGCACCTCCCCCCTCCCTCCTTTATATCTGGGGCAGGGGCACCCTAGAACACACAAGTTTTGATCTACGGATCGTTCCTTAGCCGTGTGCGGTGCCCCCTCCACCATATTCCACCTCGGTCATATCGTCAAAGCTTAGGCGAAGCCCTGCGCGGTAGAACATCAAGATCGTCACCACGCCGTCGTCTTGTGGAACTCTCCCTCGACACTCGGCTGGATCGAAGTCGAGGGACGTCATCGAGCTATCGTGTGTCAAGAACTCGGGGCGTCGAGTAACGCCGGGATCGGTCGGATCGCGAGGAGAACGTCGACTACTTCCTCTACGTTGTGATCGCTTCGCCGGGTCTCGAGGTGCGTAGACAACACTCTCCCTCTCGTTGCTATACATCACCATGATCTTGCGTGTGCGTAGGAATTTTTGAAATTACTCGTTCCCCAACATGGCATCCGAGCCTAGGTTTTATGGTTTGATGTTTTGCACGAGTAGAACACAAGTGAGTTGTGGGCGATACAAGTCATACTACCTACCAGCATGTCATACTTTGGTTCAGCGGTATTGTGAGATGAAGCGGCCGGACCGACATTACGCGTGACGCTTCGCGAGACTGGTTTCACCGCCACGAGCACTCGTTGCTTAAAGGTGATTGGCGGGTGTCTGTCTCTCTCACTTTAGTTGAACTGAGTGTAGCTCGCCCGGTCCTTGAGAAGGTTAAACGAGTCTATTTGACAAACTATCGTTGTGGTTTTTGATGCGTGGGTAAGAACGGTTCTTGCTAAGCCCGTAGCAGCCACGTAAAATTTGCAACAACAAAGTAGAGGACGTCTAACTTGTTTTTGCAGGGCATGTTGTGATGTGATATGGTCAAGACGTGATGCTATATTTTATTGTATGAGATGATCATGTTTTGTAACCGGTTATCGGCAATGGCGAGGAGCCATATGGTTGTCGCTTTATTGTATGAAATGCAATGCATCAGTAATGCTTTACTTTATCACTAAGCGGTAGCGATAGTCGTAGAAGCATAAGATTGGCGAGGCGACAACGATGCTACGATGGAGATCAAGGTGTCGCGCGGTGGCGATGGTGATCATGATGGTGCTACGAGATGGAGATCACGAAGCACAAGATGATGATGACCATATCATATCACTTATATTGATTTGCATGTGATGTTTATCTTTTATGCATCTTATCTTGCTTTGATTGACGGTAGCATTATAAGATGATCTCTCACTAAATTATCAAGAAGTGTTCTCCCGAGTATGCACCGTTGCCAAAGTTCGTCGTGCCCGGACACCACGTGATGATCGGGTGTGATAAGCTCTCGTCCATCTACAATGGGTGCAAGCCAGTTTTGCACACGCAGAATACTCGGTTTATACTTGACGAGCCTAGCATATGCGAGATATGGCCTCGGAACACGGAGACCGAAAGGTCGGCGTGAATCATATAGTAGATATGATCAACATAATGATGTTCACCATTGAAAATTACTCCATCTCACGTGATGATCGGTTATGGTTTAGTTGATTTGGATCACGTGATCACTTAGATGACTAGAGAGATGTCTGTCTAAGTGGGAGTTCTTAAGTAATATGATTAATTGAACTTAAATTTATCATGAACTTAGTCCTGGTAGTATTTTGCAAACCATGTTGTAGATCAATAGCTAGCGTTGTTGCTTTCATATGTTTATTTTTGATATGTTCCTAGAGAAAACTGTGTTGAAAAATGTTAGTAGCAATGATGCGGATTGGATCCGTGATCCGAGGTTTATCCTCATTGCTGCACGTAAGAATTATGTCCTTAATGCACCGCTAGGTGACAGACCTATTGCGAGGAGCGATCTGACGTTATGAACGTTTGGCTAGCTCAATATGATGACTACTTGATAGTTTTGTGCACCATGCTTTATGGCTTAGAATCGGGACTTCAAAGATGTTTTGAACATCATGGACCATATGAGATGTTCCAGGAATTGAAGTTAATATTTCAAGCAAATACCCGAGTTGAGAGATATGAAGTCTCCAACAAGTTCTATAACTAAAAGATGGAGGAGAATCGCTCAACTAGTGAGCATGTGCTCAGATTGTCTGGGTACTACGATCGTTTGAATCAAGTGGGAGTTAATCTTCCAGATAAGAGAGTGATTGACAGAATTCTCTAGTCACCATCACCAAGTTAATAGAACTTCGTGATGAACTATAGTATACAAGGGATGATAAAAATGATTCCCGTGTTTTTCATGATGATGAAATCGATGAAGGTAGAAATCAAGAAAGAACATCAAGTGTTGATGGTTAACAAGACCACTAGTTTCAAGAAAAGGGCAAAGGGATGAAAGGGAACTTCAAGAAGAACGGCAAGCAAGTTGTTGCTCAAGTGAAGAAGCCCAAGTCTGACCTAAGCCCGAGACTAAGTGCTTCTCTTGCAAAGGAACTGTTCTTCGGAAGCGTAACTACCCCAAGTATTTGGCGGATAAGAAGGATGGCAAAGTAAACAAAGGTATATTTGATATACATGTTATGAATGTGTACTTTACTAGTGTTTATAGCAACCCTCGGTATTTGGTACTAGTTCGGTTGCTAAGAGTAGTAACTCAAACAGGAGTTGCAGAATAAAATGTAAAGTAGTTAAGAGTGAAGTGACGATGTGTGTTGAAAGTAGTTTCAAGATTGATATAATCATCATCGCACACTCCCTATACTTTCGGGATTAGTGTTGAACCTAAATAAATGTTATTTGGTGTTTGCATTGAGCATGAATATGATTTGATCATGTTTATTGCAATACGGTTATTCATTTAAGTAAGAGAATAAACTGTTATTCTGCTTACATGAATAAAACCTTATATGGTTACACACCCAATGAAAATGGTTCATGGGATCTCGATCGTAGTGATACACATATTCATAATATTGAAACCAAAAGATGCAAAGTTAATAATGATAGTGCAACTTATTTGTGGCACCGCCGCTTAGGTCATATTGGTGTAAAGCGCATAAAGAAACTCCATCTGATGGGATTTTGGAATCACTTGATTATGAATTACTTGATGCTTGCGAACCGTGCCTTTTGGGCAAGATGACTAAAACTCCGTTCTCGGAACAATGGAACAAGCTACTGACTTATTGGAAATAATACATACCGATGTATGCGATCCAATGAGTGTTGATGCTCATGGCAAGTATCGTTATTTTCTGACCTTCACAAGATGATTTGAGCAGATATGGGTATATCTACTTGATGAAACATAAGTCTGAAATAGTTGAAATGTTCAAAGAATTTCAGAGTGAAGTGGAAAATCATCGTGACAAGAAAATAAAGTTTCTGCGATCTGATCGTGGAGATGAATATTTGAGTTACGAGTTTGGTCTTCAATTAAAACAATGTGGAATAGTTTCACAAATTCATGCCACCTGGAACACCACATCATAATGGTGTGTCCGAACGTCATAACCGTACTTTATTGGATATAGTACAATCTATGATGTTTCTTACTGATTTACCAATATCGTTTTGGGATCATGCATTAGAGACAGCTGCATTCACGTTAAATAGGGCACCATCTAAATCCGTTGAGACGACACTATACGAACTGTGGTTTAGCAAGAAACCAAAGTTGTCGTTTCTTAAAGTTTGGGGCTGCGATGCTTATGTGAAATTTTTTTCATCCTGATAAGCTCAAACCCAAATCGGAGAAGTGCGTCTTCATAGAATACCCAAAGGAAACTGTTGGGTACACCTTCTATCACAGATCCTAAAGCAAGATTTTCGTTGCTGAAAATGGATCCTTTCTAGAGAAGGAGTTTCTCTCGAAAGAAGTGAGTGGGAGGAAAGTAGAACTTGATGAGGTAATTGTACCTTCTCCCTTATTGGAAAGTAGTTCATCACAGAAATTTGTTCCTATGACTACTACACCAATTAGTGAGGAAGCTAATGATGATGATCATGTAACTTCAGATCAAGTTACTACCGAATCTCGTAGGTAAACCAGAGTGAGATCCGCACCAGAGTGGTACGGTAATCCTGTTCTGAAAGTCATGTAACTAGACCATGATGAACCTACGAACTATGAGGAAGCGATGATGAGCCCAGATTCATGAAATGGCTTGAGGCCATGAAATCTGAGATGAGATCCATGTATGAGAACAAAGTGTGGACTTTGGTGGACTTGCCGATGATCGGCAAGCCATAGAAAATAAATGGATCTTCAAGAGGAAGACGGACGCTGATAGTAGTGTTACTATCTACAAAGCTAGACTTGTCGAAAAAGGTTTTGACAAAGTTCAAGATGTTGAATACAATGAGATTTTCTCACTCGTGTCGATGCTTAAAAGTCTGTCCGAATCATGTTAGCAATTGCCGCATTTTATGAAATCTGGCAAATGGATAAACAAAACTGCATTCCTTAATGGAGTTATTAAAGAAGAGTTGTATGTGATGCAACCAAGAGGTTTTGTCGATCCTAAAGGTGTTAACAAAATGTGCATCTATGGACTGGTGCAAGCATCTCGGAGTTGGAATATACGTTTTGATAAGTTGATCAAATGTAACGCCCGGATAATTAGGCTACAGTAAAACTCTTCTAATGATGCCATGTCATCTGTGTTACTGTTGCTAATTAAGTGGTAGTTCAAAAACATTGCAAATTCAAAGAAATGAATTACCGACAAACACCCAAAGTTTTCAAAAGTCAAAACAAAATGTTCGGTGGGTGCCAAATATTGCAATGGTAATTATGGTGAAGTAAACACATTTTTAGAAAATGCCTAATTACTTTGAAATGAAATAAAACAGAAAAGGAAATAAACAAAAGGAAAAAAAAAGTGAAAATAAAACAAAAGGAAAACCCCCCAAACCCCCTGGGCCAACTGGCCTAGCTAGCTAGCCTGGCCGGCCCACCTGGCCCATCCGGCCGAACCGGCCCGCCTCCCCCTGTCGCCTCCCTTCCCTGTTCCCCCGACCCGGGTCGGAACAGGCGTCTCGCCGCACCTCTCGCCGGGCGACGACGAGAGATAAGGCCGCCACGCCTCGCCTCCTCGGTCCCTCCTCCCATTCGCCCCCACTCCCCCTCGGTCCTCCTGCCTCCTCCAGATCCACCGCGCCCTCCTCCGCGTTCCCCCACCACGCCCGAACACCGCCATGGAACCGCCGCCGTGAATCACGCTGCCACGACCATCGCCGCCGCACTTTTTGCGTGTCCAACGACGCCTCCATCGTCTTCCTCGTCCACCGGAGGCCTCAGCTGGAGCGGAGGAGCCCCGAATCACCGGATCCCCTTCGACCTCATCTCCGGTGGCCGCGTTCTTCACCAACTCCGGCGACACCCCCTGCTGCTACTAAACTGCCACCGGCCTTCGTGCGTGCCGCTAGGTGAGCTGCCTCCCTCCTCCGCCCTCTAGCTCCCCTAGCTCGCGTGGTAACTAGCTCGTCGTCGTGCCCGGGGCTCCAGTCGCCGTGGTGTACCTCGCTGCCGTGGCCATCGCCGCCGTCATGCTCGCCCGAACTCGCCGTTGCACTCCTGGGGTTCCTAGGAGCCCAACGCGCCCGCGCACTAGCCTCCCCGTGCCTCCTAGCGTGTTTCCGCTGGGACCCGATCGCATGCCCCGCTCTTGTGCCGCATGGCGCTTCTTCCGTGACTAAATGGTCACGGGCCGAGCCCGTTGTGCTCTGCTTGTCGCGCAGGTCCTCCCTAGCCTTCCCATTCACCCCGAAGCGCGCTGTGTCGCCATCTTCATCACACGCCCGAACCACCTCGCCGCCGACGAGCCCGTGGCGCTCGACTCCGGCCACCACCGCCTCTACAACCACCCCCACTCACTCCGCCGCCGTCTTGCCGTTCGAACGCGACCGGTCCCGCTCGATTTGGTGCCCTGTAGGCGATTTCCGGCCACCTCCCGAGCCGCGCCGCCGCGTTTTGCCTCGCCGGCGTCATTCCGGCGCCGTCCGCCGACGTGGCTAGGCGGGCCCCATCCTCGGTCATTGCCCGGCATACCATGGGCTGACTGGTTGACCCAGGTTGACCGGTCAGCGTCTTGGCAGCCAGCCAGTGGCACTGACATGCGGGCCCCATGCCATAAACAAATAAAAACAAATAGATAAACTGTTAATTAATTAAATAAATTAATTAAAACCTAATCTCTCATCGACTCTCGGGCCCTACCGCTAATTAACCCATTTAATTAGTTTCAAAACTCTGTTAATGCCCTTGACAATGACATGTGGGTCCCATCGACCCACATGCAGTTTGACTCGTCAACCGACCAGTTGACCTCTTGACATCACTCGATGTCATGCCTACGCCATCACACACTCGTTTTGGATAATGTTGGAATTAAATAAATAATTAAAATCGAGAAAATGATTTAAATCTTTAGAAAATCATATCTTTTAATCAGAACTTTCGGATGAAAATACTTTCTACATGAAAGTTGCTCGAACGACGAGACGAATCCGGATCACGCAACCCGCTCGTCTGCGACACACCCCTAGCATGCCGAACACGCAACTTTCCCCCTCGGTTCACCGTCCGAAAATGCGAACCCGGAATACTTTCCGGATGTTTTCCCCGTCGGTATCACCTACTACCGCGATTAGGCACACCTAGCATCGTTACTTGTCTTGTCATGCATCGATATGCATCTGTTTGCATGGTATTCATTGTTTCTTTCCCTCTTCTCTCCGATAGACTACGAGACCGACGCTGCTGCTGCCCAAGACGACTACGGAGTTGACGACCCTCTCTCTTGCCGAGCAACCAGGCAAGCCCCCCTTGATCACGGATATCGCCTATTCTCCTCTATACTGCTTGCATTAGAGTAGTGTAGCATGTTACTGCTTTCCGTTAATCCTATTCTGATGCATAGCCTGACATTGTTGCTACATCTATTGATACCTTACCTGCAATCCTAAATACTTAGTATAGGATGCTAGCTTATCATCATTGACCCTACATTCTTGTCAGTCTGCCTTGCTATACTATCGGGCCGTGATCACTTGGGAGGTGATCACGGGTATATACTATACATACATGCATACTACAGATGGTGACTAAAGTCGGGTCCGCTCGAAGAGTACCCGCGAGTGATTCACGGATTGGGGGCTGAAAGGACCTTTGTCCCGACGGCCCTCTATGTGGATCTATGTGGCGGAGCGACAGGGCAAGTTGAGACCACCTAGGAGAGAGGTGGGCCTGGCCCTGATCGGTGTCCGCGGTTGCTTCATAATAACACGCTTAACGAGATCTTGGTATTTGATCTGAGTCTGGCCATTTGGTCTATACGCACTAACCATCTACGTGGGAGTAGTTATGGGTATCCCGGCGTCGTGGTATCAGCCGAAGCCTTCTTGACGTCGGCGACGAGCGCGCTACCGGATTGGACCGCGTAACGTGACTTCCTTTGTAATGGAGGTTGCTAGGTGCGCTTCCCATCACAGAGCGTCGCGGTGTGTGCAATGGGCGATGGGCCCGGACCCCTGCGCGCATAGGATTTAGACCGGCGTGTTTGACCTCTCTGTTGTGCCTAGGTGGGGCTGCGACGTGTTGATCTTCCGAGGCCGGGCATGACCCAGGAAAGTGTGTCCGGCCAAATGGGATCAAGCGTGTTGGATTATGTGGTGCACCCCTGCAGGGAAGTTAATCTATTCGAATAGCCGTGATCTTCGGTAACAGGACGACTTGGAGTTGTACCTTGACCTTTTGACAACTAGAACCGGATACTTAATAAAACACACCCTTCCAAGTGCCAGATACAACCCGGTGGTCGCTCTCTAACAGGGCGACGAGGAGGGGATCGCCGGGTAGGTTTATGCTATGCGATGCTACTGGAGATGCTACTTGGAGATGCTACTTGGAGATGCTACTTGGAGGACTTAAATCTACTCTCTTCTACATGTCAGCAAGATAGAGGCTGCGAGCGTAGTCTTGACGGGATTAGCTATCCCCTCTTATTACGGCATTCTGCAGCTTCACCCCTCGATATGGCCTTTTACACATATACCCATGCATATGTAGTGTAGCTCCTTGCTTGCGAGTACTTTGGATGAGTACTCACGGTTGCTTTCTCCCCCTTTTCCCCTTTCCTTTCTTTACGGTTGTCGCAACCGGATGTTGGAGCCCAGAGCCGACGCCACCGTCGGCGGCGACTACTACCTCGGAGGTGCCTACTACTACGCAGGTGTCAGCGGCGACGACCGGTGAGTAGTCTAGGAGGATCCTGTGCGGGAGGCCCGCGCCTCTTCGATCAGTATCCTGGTTTGTGCTAGCCATCTTATGGCAACTTGTTTAACTTATGTCCGTACTCGGATATTGTTGCTTCCACGACTTCGTCTATGATCGAGCACTTGTATTCGAGCCCTCGAGGCCCCTGGCTTGTATTATGATGCTTGTATGACTTATTGATGTTTTAGAGTTGTGTTGTGATATCTTCCGTGAGTCCTCGATCTTGATCGTACACGTTTGCGTGCATGATTAGTGTATGATTGAATCGGGCGCCACAAGTTGGTATCGAGCCGATCGCTTGTAGGAATCCCTTCCACACTCCTTGGCGAAGTCGAGTCTAGTCACTACAAAACTTTTACTAACTTGGCTGTGAGCCTTACGGGCCCACGCCGCCATTGGGTGGTACTAGGATCTTTTACTCCTCGACCTTTACTCGGGACTCAACTCTCTTCTACTCGGGTTAAACAAATTTACTAACTCTAACATTAGGATCCCGTTACCTCGTTCACCCCAAAGTTGGATAAGCCATAGTTATTACGTAGGATAGTATTTTGAATAGTACCCACATTGTCATTTGACTCCATTGAAACATCTTTGTTTTCGAGATGGAACCCACGAGGCAGGTCGCGCCACACGGCGCCATTGGTGCCTCGGGATCACTGCTGTGCTAGCTGAGATGATGACCTATCGGGTTATCGGCGGCACCCCTGAGTACACCGTCTATGAGGAGTACCAGACTTTAACCAGAGCGATACCGTGCCATCGTCCACCTCTACTCTCGGGAGTATAACTCCACTACCGTCTTTGCACCGCTCATGGTGTTGGGTGACCATTGAGATGGCAGTTCACGATGCTGCCTATGCTGCTCTAACACGTCTTCGTGGAGAGTATCGGCGTTGGACACTTCCCTTTCGGGCACATTGCTATCGCATCGATGTTGGTGCGGAGGATACTACATGCTGCCTACTCCACCGTCACTCGAGCCCTTCCACCATCGAGACCGGTTCTGCATGCTGATGGGTTGGACCGAGCTAACCGAGCTCTTCGCCACGAGTTGTACACCACTCGTCGGCACCTTCTGAGGCTCGACGCTGTTGCACCCTTTGTTCTATTTAGACAGCTACCGCGTTCTGCGATCTACCCAGCCAGACCGTGATGCCCGACGGTGTCGGTTGGCGAAGGTGGGAGGCTACTCTCCGCGACTTGGTCCTCTTCGCCACAGTGTCGGGTTCCACACGAGTATCCGGCCCCTGCATCACCGACGTGGACTACCCGTTGCCTCACTACCGGTTGTCGGACTCGACTACCTCCTGATACCTCCAGGACCGATGTAGTCTTACTTATTAGTATTAGTTGCATTCGCCGCGAGCCTGCGTGCCGCCTATGATGACTTAGTCTATGTACTGAACTCTGTGTACTGAACTCTATGTCCGACCCCTTTTGTAAGATATGCCGACTACTATGTAGTATCTGTCGTGCCCCTTTCATTATGCATGTTTCATCATGGATGATTCTTGTTTATGCAAATTTCTCAATGCTGAACTACCCCTGTTATATTTAGCAGGATGGTTAGACCAGCTGGTCGTGGTCGTGGTGGCGACTTCCCACCCCCACCTGAGTACATGGCTGGTATGATCCAACAGCTCGAGATGAATCGCCAGTTCATGGAGAATGTGATGGCTCAGTTCCCTCGCCCCAATATGAACGAGCAGCCAGCCCAAGTGACTCTGCAGGATTTCATGCGCCTCAACCCAATCTGGTACCGCAGCTCAACTCAGCCGCTGGATCTTGATGGTAGCTCCGTGACATCACCTATGAGATGGAGTCTGCTGAAGTAGCCCCGCCGCTATGTCACCTTTGCTTCCTTCTTTACAAGGGACCCGCAGCTCAATGGTGGTGTTGGAAATATGCCCTAGAGGCAATAATAAAAGTATTATTATATTTCCTTGTTCATGATAATTGTCTTTTATTCATGCTATAACTGTATTATCCGGAAATCGTAATACACGTGTGAATACATAGACCACAATATGTCCCTAGTGAGCCTCTAGTTGACTAGCTCGTTGTGATCAACAGATAGTCATGGTTTCTGACTATGGACATTGGATGTCGTTGATAACGGGATCACATCATTAGGAGAATGATGTGATGGACAAGACAATCCTAAGCATAGCACAAAGATCGTGTAGTTTGTTTGCTAGAGCTTTTCCAATGTCAAGTATCTCTTCCTTAGACCATGAGATCGTGTAACTCCCGGATACCGTAGGAGTGCTTTGGGTGTATCAAACGTCACAACGTGGCGGGTGACTATAAAGGTGCACTACGGTATCTCTCGAAAGTGTCTGCTGGGTTGACACGGATCGAGGCTCGGATTTGTCACTCCGTGCAAGCGGAGAGGTATCTCTGGGCCCACTCGGTAGTACATCATCATAATGTGCACAATGTGACCAAGGGGTTGATCATGGGATGATGTGTTGCGGAGCGAGTAAAGAGACTTGCCGATAACGAGATTGAACAAGGTATCGGTATACCGACGATCGAATCTCGGGCAAGTACAATACCGCTAGACAAAGGGAATTGTATACGGGATCGATGAGTCCTTGACATCGTGGTTCATCCGATGAGATCATCGTGGAACATGTAGGAGCCAACATGGGTATCGAGATCCGCTGTTGGTTATTGACCGGAGAACGTCTCGGTCATGTCTACATGTCTCCCGAACCCGTAGGGTCTACACACTTAAGGTTCGATGACGCTAGGGTTATAAAGGAAGCTTGTATGTGGTTACCGAATGTTGTTAGGAGTCCCGGATGAGATCCCGGACGTCACGAGGAGTTCCGAGAATGGTCCGGAGGTAAAGATTTATATATGGGAAGTCCTGTTTTGGTCACCGGAAAAGTTTGGGGTTTATCGGTAACGTACCGGGACCACCGGAGGGTCCCTGGGTCCACCAAGTGGGGCCACCTGCCCTGAAGGCTCGTGGGCCAAGTGTGGGAGGGACCAGCCCCTAGGTGGGCTGGGGCGCCCCCACCAAGGCCCAAGGCGTGGGAAGTGGGGAAGGAGCAAACCCTAGGCGATGGGCCCTAAGGCCCACCCCAGGTGCGTCTCCCCTCTCTCCCCTCTCCGCCACCAGTTGGATCTCGAGGCTGGCCGCACCCCTTGGGGTGGGAAACCCTAAAGGGGCGCAGCCCCCTCTCCCCTATAAATAGTGAGGCATAGGGCTGCCCATGGGACACCACAGAATACACGTGATTCGGTCTCGCCTTTGGTTGCAGCCCTCTCCTCTCTCCCAAGTACTCCTCCTCTCCGTGGTGCTTAGCGGCCTGCTGGATGCCACACTCCTCCATCACCACCACGCCGTTGTGCTGCTGCTGGAGGGAGTCTTCCTCAACCTCTCCCTCTCTCCTTGCTGGATCAAGGCGGGAGACGCCACCGGCTATCGTGTGTTGAACGCGAGGTGCCGTCCGTTTGGCACTTGATCATCGGTGATTTGAATCACGACGAGTACGACTCCATCAACCCCGTTCACTTGAACGCTTCCGCTTAGCGATCTACAAGGGTATGTAGATGCACTCTCTTTCTACTCGTTGCTGGTCTCTCCATAGATAGATCTTGGTGACACGTAGGATTTTTTTGAATTTACGCTTTCGCTCCACAACAAAGGCATCATGAGCTAGGTCTATTGCGTAGATTCTTTGCACGAGTAGAACACAAAGTAGTTGTGGGCGTTGATGTTGTTCAATATGCTTACCGTTACTAGTCCAATCTTGTTTCGACGGTATTGTGGGATGAAGCGGCCCGGACCGACCTTACACATACTCTTACGTGAGACAGGTTCCACCGATTGACATGCACTTCGTGCATAAGGTGGCTAGCGGGTGCCAGTCTCTCCCACTTTAGTCGGAACGGATTCGATGAAAAGGGTCCTTATGAAGGGTAAATAGCAATTGGCATATCACGTTGTGGTTTTGCGTAGGTAAGAAACGTTCTTGCTAGAAACCCATAGCAGCCACGTAAAACATGCAAACAACAATTAGAGGACGTCTAACTTGTTTTTGCAGGGTATGCTATGTGATGTGATATGGCCAAGAAGAATGTGATATGTGATGTATGAGATTGATCATGTTCTTGTAATAGGAATCACGACTTGCATGTCGATGAGTATGACAACCGGCAGGAGCCATAGGAGTTGTCTTAATTTATTGTATGACATGCGTGTCATTTAACAACGCCATGTAATTACTTTACTTTATTGCTAACCGGTAGCCATAGTAGTAGAAGTAATAAGTTGGCAAGACAACTTCATGGAGACACGATGATGGAGATCATGATGATGGAGATCATGGTGTCATGCGGTGACGATGATGATCATGGAGCCCGAAGATGGAGATCAAAGGAGCAAAATGATATTGGCCATATCATGTCACTATTTGATTGCATGTGATGTTTATCATGTTTATGCATCTTGTTTACTTAGGACGACGGTAGTAAATAAGATGATCCTTACAAAATTTCAAGAAGTGTTCTCCCTAACGTGCACCGTTGCTACAGTTCGTCGCTTCTAAGCACCACGTGATGATCGGGTGTGATGGATTCTTACGTTCACATACAACGGGTGTAAGACAGTTTTACACAGCGAAAACACTTGGGGTTAACTTGACGAGCCTAGCATGTGCAGACATGGCCTCGGAACACGGAGACCGAAAGGTCGAGCATGAGTCGTATAGTAGATACGATCAACATGAAGATGTTCACCGATGAGACTAGTCCGTCTCACGTGATGATCGGACACGGCCTAGTTGACTCGGATCATGTAATCACTTAGATGATCAGAGGGATGTCTATCTGAGTGGGAGTTCATAAGATGAACTTAATTATCCTGAACATAGTCAAAAGATCTTTGCAAATTATGTCGTAAGCTCGCACTTTAGTTCCACTGTTTAGATATGTTCCTAGAGAAAATATAGTTGAAAGTTGACAGAGTGATTATGCGACGGAGAAAGCTCATGTCCTTAATGCACCGCCGAAGATGTCAACCCCAAACGTCGCTTTGAGGATGTTGCGAACATCGGACATACACGCTTTGATAACTACGTGATAGTTCGCTTAAACGGTTTAGAGTTGAGGCACCAAAGACATTTTTCAAACGTCATGGAACATATGAGATGTTTCGAGGGCTGAAATTGAGATTTCAGGCTCGTGCTTACGCCAAGAGGTATGAGACCTCCGATGATTTTCTTAGCCTACAAACTAAGGTAGAAATGCTCAATCGTTGAGCTTGTGCTCGAGATTGTCCGAGTGCAACAATCACTTGAATCGAGTGGGATTTGATCTTCCGGATGAGATAGTGATGTTTCTCCAAAGTCATTGCCACCAAGCTGCTAGAGCTTCGTGATGAACTATAACATATCGGGGATAGATATGATGATCTTTGAGGTATTCGCGATGTTTGACACATGAAAGTAGAAATCAAGAAGAAGCATCGATTGTTGATGGTTGGTGAAACCACTAGTTTCAAGAAGGGCAAGGGCAAGAAGGATACTTCATGAAACGGCAAATCAGCTGCTGCTCTAGTGAAGAAACCCAAGGTTGAACCCAAACCCGAGACTAAGTGCTTCGTAATAAGGGAACAACCACGGAGCGGAATTACCCTAGATACTTGGTAGATGAGAAGGCTGGCAAGGTCTATAGAAGTATATTGGATATGCATTATGTTAATGTGTACTTTACTAGTACTCCTAGTAGCACCAGGTATTAGATACGGTTCGGTTGCTAAGTGTTAGTAACTCAAATAAAAGCTACGGAATAAACGGAGACTAGCTAAAGGTGGTGACGATATGTGTTGGAAGTGTTTCCAAGGTTGATGTGATCAAGCATCGCGCTCCCTCTACCATCGAGATTTGGTGTTTATGTTGAGCATAGACATGATTGGATTATGTCTATCGCAATCTGTTATTCATTTAAGGAGAATAATGGTTACTCTATTTATTTGAATAATACCTTCAATGGTCTTGCACCTAAACAAATGGTTTATTGAATCTCGATCGTAGTGATACACATTTTCATGCAAAAAGGATATAAGATAGTAATGATAGTACCACTCACTTGTGGCAATCGCCATGTAAGTCATATTGGTATAAAAGCATGAAGAAGCTCCATGTTGATGGATCTTTGGACTCACTCGTTTTGAATAGTTTGAGAGATGCGAACCATGTCTATTGGTGTATATGCATGAAGAAACTCCATGCAGATGGATCGTTTGGACTCACTTGATTTTGAATCACTTGAGATATGCAAATCATACCACGATGACCTAAAAGCCTCGGTTTCAAAGAAGATGGAACAAGATAGCAACTTGTAGGAAGTAACACATTTTGATGTGTGCATTCCAATGAGTCTTTGAGGCATGCGATGAATATCGTTATGTTCTTACTTCACGATGATTCGAGTAAATGTTGAGTATATTTACTTGATGAAACACAAGTCTGAATTATTGAATGGTTCAAGTAATTTCAGAGTGAAGTTGAAGATCATCATGACAAGAGGATGAAATGTCTATGATATGATCATAGAGATGAGTATCTGAGTTACGAGCTTTGGCACGCAATTAAGACATTGTGGAAATTGTTTCACAATTAATACCGCCTGGAACACCATTGTTTGATGGTGTGTCCGAACATCATAGTTGCACCCTATTGGATATGGTGCGTACCATGATGTCTCTTATCGAATTACCAACTATCATTTATGGGTTAGGCATTAGAAACAACCACATTCACTTTAAATAGGACACCACGTAATTCCGTTGAGATGACACCGTATGAACTATGGTTTAGAGAAACCTAAGCTGTCATTTCTTAAAGGTTTGGGGCTGCGGCGCTTGTATGGAAAAGTTTCAGTTGATAAGCTCGAACCCAAAGCGGATAAAATGCATCTTCATAGGACACCCAAAACAGTTGGGTATACCTCCAAATTCAGATCCGAAAGCAATAGGGATTGTTTCTTGAATCGTGTCCTTTCTCGAGGAAAAGTTTGTCTCGAAAATTTGAGTGGGAGGATGGTGGAGACTTGATGAGGTTCTTGAACCGTCACTACAACTAGTGTGTAGCAGGGCACAGGAAGTTGTTCCTGTGGCACCTACACCAATTGAAGTAGAAGTTTATGATAGTGATCATGAAACTTCGGATCAAGTCACTACCGTACCTCGTAGGGTGACAAGGATGTGTCTTTGCTTGAGTGGTACATTAATCTTGTCTTGAAGGTCATGTTGCTAGACAACAATGAACCTCGAGCTATGGAGAAGCGATGGTGGGCCCAAATTCCGACAAATGGTTAGAAGCCATGAAATCGAGATAGGATCCATGTATCGAGAACAAAGCATGGACTTTGGTGGACTTGCCCGATGATCGGCAAGCCATTCAGATAAATGGATCTTTAAGAAGAAGACGGACGTGGACGGTAATGTCACCGTCTATGAAGCTCGACTTGTGGCGAAGAGTTTTTCACAAGTTCAAGGAGTTGACTACGATGAGATTTTCTCATCCGTAGCGATGCTTAAAGTCCGTCGGAATCATGTTAGCATTAGCCGCATTTATGAAATCTGGCAGATGGATGTCAAAACGAGTTTCCTTACCAGTGTTCATAAGGAAAGGTTGTATGTGATACAATCCGAAAGTTTTGTCGATCCTAAGGATGCTAAAAGGTATGCTACCTCCAGCGATCCTTCTAAGGACTGGAGTAAGCATCTCGGAGTTGGAATATGTACTTTGATAAGATGATCAAAGACTTTGGGTTTATACAAATTTATGAGAAACTTGTATTTCCAAAGAAGTGAGTGGGAGCACTATAGAATTTCTGGTGAGTATATGTTATTGACATATTGTTGATCAGAAATGATGTAGAATTTCTGGAAAGCATATAGGGTTATTTGAAAAGTGTTTTTCAATGAAAACCTGGATTAGGCTACTTGAACAATAAGCATCAAGATCTATAAGATAGATCAAAATGCTTAATAGTACTTTCAAATGAGCACGTACCTTGACATGATCTTGAAGGTGTTCAAGATGGATCAGTCAAAGAAGGAGTTCTTGCCTGAGATGTAAGGTATGTAGTTAAGACTTAAAGCTCGACCACAGCAGAAAAGAGAGAAAGGACGAAGGTCGTCCCCTATGTTTCAAACGTAGGCTCTATAGTATGCTATGCTGTGTACCGCACTGGAAGTGTGCCTTGCCATGAGTCAGTCAAGGGGTACAAGAATGATCCAGGAATGGATCATTGGACAGCGGTCAAAATTGTCCTTGGAGTAAATAAGGACGTGTTTCTCAATTATGGAGGTGATAAAGAGTTCGGCGTAAAGGGTTACGTCGATGCAAGCTTTAACACCTATCCGAGTGACTCTGAGTAGCAAACCGGATACGTATAGTGGAGCAACCATTTGGAATAGCTCCAAGTGGAGCGTGAAAACAGGATTTACAATATGACCTAGAAATTTACAAAGCACACACGGACCTGAAAGGTTCAGACCCGTTGACTAAAACCTCTCTCACAAGCAACATGATCAAACCTAAAACTCATTGAGTGTTAATCACATAGTGATGTGAACTAGACTACTGACTCTAGTAAACTCTTGGGTGTTAGTCACATGGCGATGTGACCTGTCAATGTTAAATCACATGGTGATGTGAACTACATTATTGACTCTAGTGCAAGTGGGAGACTGTTGGAAATATGCCCTAGAGGCAATAATAAAAGTATTATTATATTTCCTTGTTCATGATAATTGTCTTTTATTCATGCTATAACTGTATTATCCGGAAATCGTAATACACGTGTGAATACATAGACCACAATATGTCCCTAGTGAGCCTCTAGTTGACTAGCTCGTTGTGATCAACAGATAGTCATGGTTTCTGACTATGGACATTGGATGTCGTTGATAACGGGATCACATCATTAGGAGAATGATGTGATGGACAAGACAATCCTAAGCATAGCACAAAGATCGTGTAGTTCGTTTGCTAGAGCTTTTCCAATGTCAAGTATCTCTTCCTTAGACCATGAGATCGTGTAACTCCCGGATACCGTAGGAGTGCTTTGGGTGTATCAAACGTCACAACGAATCGGGTGACTATAAAGGTGCACTACAGGTATCTCCGAAAGTGTCTGTTGGGTTGACACGGATCGAGACTGGGATTTGTCACTCCGTGCAAACGGAGAGGTATCTCTGGGCCCACTCGGTAGTACATCATCATAATGTGCACAATGTGACCAAGGGGTTGATCACGGGATGATGTGTTGCGGAGCGAGTAAAGAGACTTGCGTAACGAGATTGAACAAGGTATCGGTATACCGACGATCGAATCTCGGGCAAGTACAATACCGTTAGACAAAGGGAATTGTATACGGGATCGACTGAGTCCTTGACATCGTGGTTCATCCGATGAGATCATCGTGGAACATGTGGGAGCCAACATGGGTATCCAGATCCCGCTGTTGGTTATTGACCGGAGAACGTCTCGGTCATGTCTACATGTCTCCCGAACCCGTAGGGTCTACACACTTAAGGTTCGATGGCGCTAGGGTTATAAAGGAAGCTTGTATGTGGTTACGAATGTTGTTGAGTCCGGATGAGATCCCGGACGTCACGAGGAGTTCGGAATGGTCGGAGGTAAAGATTTATATATGGGAAGTCCTGTTTTGGTCACCGGAAAAGTTTGGGGTTTATCGGTAACGTCTGGGACCACCGGAGGGTCCCGGGTCCACCAAGTGGGGCCACCTGCCCCGAAGGCTGCGTGGGCCAAGTGTGGGAGGGACCAGCCCCTAGGTGGGCTGGGCGCCCCACCAAGGCCCAAGGCGTGGGAAGTGGGGAAGGGGGCAAACCCTAGGCGAGATGGGCCTAAGGCCCACCCCGGTGCGCCTCCCCTCTCTCCCCTCGCCGCCACCCAGTTGGATCTGGAGGCTGGCCGCACCCCTGGGGTGGGAAACCCTAAAGGGCGCAGCCCCTCTCCCCTATAAATAGTGAGGCATAGGGCTGCCCATGGGACACCACAGAATACACGTGATTCGGTCTCGCCTTTGGTTGCAGCCCTCTCCTCTCTCCCAAGTACTCCTCCTCTCCCGTGGTGCTTAGCGAAGCCTGCTGATTGCCACACTCCTCCATCACCACCACGCCGTTGTGCTGCTGCTGGAGGAGTCTTCCTCAACCTCTCCCTCTCTCCTTGCTGGATCAAGGCGGGGAGGCGTCACCGGCTGTCACGTGTGTTGAGCAGCGGAGGTGCCGTCCGTTCGGCACTTGATCATCGGTGATTTGAATCACGGCGAGTGCGACTCCATCAACCCCGTTCACTTGAACGCTTCCGCTTAGCGATCTACAAGGGTATGTAGATGCACTCTCTTTCTACTCGTTGCTGGTCTCTCCATAGATAGATCTTGGTGACACGTAGGAAATTTTTTTGAATTTCTGCTACGTTCCCCAACAGGTGGGACAGCCACAAGCGTACTCTGCCCGTTGGGACAATCATCACCTGGCCAGACTTTCAAGCTGCCTTTCGTGCCCGCTTCATTCCTCGGGGATCATGGGCGGAAGAAGCGTGAGTTCCGCAACCTCACCCAGGGCAACAAAACTGTGGAAGCTTATCAGCGGGAGTTTCGGACTTGTCCGCTATCTTTGAAGAAGACATTGCAACCGATGCATGTAGACAGGAGAAGTTCCGTGACGGCCTTCAAGCCGACATCAAGCTCGCGCCGGTGCACGACTTTGCCGATTCGCCACCTTGGTGAACAAGGCCATCAATGTCGAGACTGGTCTGCAGGAACACCAGAGCTCTCAGAGGCGCAACCGTGACACGGGCTCATCTTCGGGCCCGCCCTCGCAGAAGCGTAAGATATGGATCCCGAACAGCATGTACCGTCCAAATGCACCTGCCCCAAGGCAGTCTTATGCTGCACCTCGTCGCCTACTGCTCCAACTAGGCAGCCGAGGCTTCCGACTCCACCACCGGAGCACTGTTCCCACTCCCAATAATGGTCTGTGCTACAAGTGTGGTCAACCAGGTCACCTTGCCAGGAACTGCTATCAGAATCAGAACCAGAATCAACTGGCCCTTCCAACAGCTGGCCGTGGAAACAACCAGCCCCGCAACAACAAGGCCAAGTCTTATGGTCATGTTCATGCCAACCACGTTGATCCGAGCGAAGCCCAAGACCAGCCGGCTCTTGTGATGGGTACACTCCTCGTAAATTCAGTACCAAATCCGTTTTATTTGATCTGGTGCATCGCATTCATTCATGTCGAAGATTTTGCATACAAGCACGGCGTTAAATGTGAGCGGATGAACACTTGGTAGTGGTAAAACCCCAGCGGGACAATGTCGGACCTCCATGGTTGGCATCGGCGTCCTGTGGAAATCGAAGGATTGGAATTTCACGCCTCGCCCATTATCCTCAAGTCGTCTAACATTGACCTCATTCGGGAATCGATTGGTTAAAGGCGCATCTTGCTTCTATCGTTTGCGCCACTAAGACCGTCCATCTACTACACCCTTCGGATGAAATAGTTACATACCAAGCTCACGGTGCAAAATGCGAGGCAAGGCTCTATGCATTGAATGCATTGAACGCCGCACCACTCGAGGGCATTGAAAACATTCCCGTAGTTCGTGACTTCCTCGACGTCTTTCCTGAAGAACTTCCAGGGATTCCCCCTGCTAGAGCTGTCGAATTCGTCATCGACTTGAAACCAGGCACCACTCCTATAGCCAAACGACCCTACAAGATGCCGCCGCATGAACTCCTTGAGCTTAAGGAGGAAATCGATAAATCTCTTCGAAGTGGTTTCATTCGCCCAAGTTGCTCTCCTTGGGGAGCACCTTCTCTCTTTGTCAAGAAGAAAGATGGGACAAACCGATTGGTCCAAGACTACCGTCCTATTAACCAAGCTACCATTCAGAACAAATATCCTCTTCCTCGGATCAATGATCTATATGATCAACTGGCTGGTTCGTCAGTATTCTCTAAACTCGACTTGAGATTGGGTTACCACCAGATCCGTGTTCGTGAAGAAGATATCCCGAAGACCGCATTTGTGACTCGCTATGGTTCATACGAGTACACCGTCATGTCTTTTGGATTAACCAATGCTCCAGCCACCTTCTCTCGTCTGATGAACTATATCTTTATGGAATACCTCGACAAATTTGTCGTGGTTTATCTGGATGATATCCTTGTATATTCCAAGAATGAAGAAGAACATCTTGAACATCTTCGTCTTGTTCGGAAAAGCTTAGAGAGCATCAACTCTATGCCAAGTTCTCCAAGTGTGAATTCGGCTTCCGAAGTAACCTATCTTGGACATGTCATCTCTAAGGATGGTATTGCCGTTAACCCCGAGCGAGTTCAAGGCTATTCTCGATTGGACTCCTCCGAAGAATGTCAAGCAAGTCGAAGTTTTCTCGGTCTACGCCACTATTGCCGTCGATTAAATCGAGAACTTCTCCAAGATTGCCGTGCCCCGACTAACTTTGTTGCATAAGGGCGTCAAGTTCCAATGGACAGATAAATGTCGGGAAAGTTTCCAGGCACTCAAAGACAAGTTGACTTCTGCCCCAGTACTAGCTCCTCCTGATACTAAGAAGGACTTCATCATTTACTGCGACGCTTCCCGTCAAGGATTAGGCTGTGTCCTAATGCAAGACCGCAAAGTTATTGCTTATGCCTCTCGACAATTGCGCCCTCACGAAGAGAACTACCCAGTTCACGACCTCGAGCTTGCTGATGTCATTCATGCACTAAAGCAGTGGCGACATTACCTTCTCGTGTCGTTGCGAGATCTTCACCGACCACCAAAGTCTGAAGTATCTGTTTACTCAGCCGACCTGAACCTCCGTCAGCAGAGATGGATGGAGATTGTTGCAGAACTTTGACTTGGGTATTTCCTATACACCAGGCAAGGCTAATGTAATGGCTGATGCCTTGAGCCGCAAGTCTTACTGCAACCACCTCCAGATTCACAAGGTTCAGCCCTCACTTGTTGAAGAATTTCGAAAGCTGAACCTCCATATTGTTCCTACTGGTGCGCTCGCTCCCCTCCTAAGGAGTTTCGCAAGATGAACCTCCATGTTGTTCCCAGGGGTTCTCTCAATACCCTGGTTGCGAAACCAGATCTTGTGGACACCACCAAATGGATACAGTAATGTGACGATGAAGTCCACAAGATTAAGCGGGACCTCAAAGAAGGAAAGCCCTCATTCTTCATCATTCTTGATGATGGCACCTTATTCTTCAAAGGTCGCCTAGTAGTTACGAGTAAGAGGAAAACCTGGATATGCCTCGAGAAGGTCATGAAAGAAGCTCATGATACGCCTCTATGTATCCATCCCGGTAGTACAAAGATGTACCAAGACATTAAATCGAGATTCAGTGGTCTAACATGAAGCAAGACATTGCTTGCTATGTTCTTGAGTGTGGCGTTTGCCGTCGTATCAAAGCGTAACATCAAAGGCCTCTTTGGAACTCTGCAACCTATCTCTATTCACGAATGGAAATGGGACCATGTTGAAATGGACTTCGTCACTGGATTTCCCAAATCGCAAAAAGGTAATGATGCTATTCTTGTCGTCATTGACCGACTTTCTAAAGTTGCGCATTTTAAAACATCAAGGAAACGATCACCGCTAGTCGGTGGCAAACCTCTACATGTCCAGAATTGTCTCGCTTCACGGTATTCCATTGGTAATCAGTTCAGACCGTGGCAGCTTATTCACTTCAAGATTCTGGTCAAGTTTCCAAGAAGCTATGGGCACTCATCTGTCTTTCAGCACTGCTTTTCATCCTCAGTCGCAAGGGCAGGTTGAACGTGTCAACCAAGTTCTCGAAGACATGCTTGAGCTTGTGTTATTTCCTTGACAAGAAATGGGAGGAATCTCTCCGTATGCTGAGTTCTCTTATAATAATAGCTATCAAGCTAGTCGAAGATGGCCCCTTGAAGTGTTATATGGGCGAAAGTGCGAACCCTCTGAACTGGTCGAAATCGGGAACGTCCACTCTTGGTCCGGATATTATCCAACATGCCAAGAACAAGTCCGCATTATTCGCGAGACTCTCAAGACTGCTCGATCACGCCAAAAGAGTAATTATGACCGTAAACATAAGGACATGGTCTATCAACTTTGGCGAAAAGGCTTATCTTGAGTCACACCAATGAAGGGTGCTCACCGCCGGGATCAAGGGCAAGCTAGCTCCTCGCTATATTGGCCCATTCACTATTCTCGAAAGGCGTGGAAAAGTGGCATATCAAGCTGGGGCTTCCGCGAACCTTTCTCGGAGTTCACGATGTGTTCCATGTATCACAGCTCCGCCGCTGCTTCAAGGACCCAATCGAGGAGGATCATGAAGTGCTCGAATTGCAACAGATCTCTCCTATAAAGAGCATCCGGTCCGCATTCTCGACCAAGCTGAGCGCCGCACGCCGAAGGCGATCAAGTTCCTCAAAGTCCATGGTCGCACCATTACGAAGATGAAGCCACACAGGAGCGTGAGGATCGCTGCGTGATGAATACCCGCTTGTTTCCTTCTACCTCCTAAATCTCGGGGCGAGATTTCTTGTAATGGAGGAGATTTATAACGCCGGATAATTAGGCTACAAGAAAACTCTTCTAATGATGCCATGTCATCTGTATTCTTGTTGCTAATTAAGTGGTAGTTCAAAAACATTGCAAATTCAAAGAAATGAATTACCGACAAACACCCAAAGTTTTCAAAAGTCAAAACAAAATGTTAAATTGGGTGCCAAATATTGCAATGGTAATTGTGGTGAAGTAAACACATTTTTAGAAAATGCCTAATTACTTTGAAATGAAATAAAACAGAAAAGGAAATAAACAAAAGGAAAAAAAAGTGAAAATAAAACAAAAGGAAAACCCCCCAAACCCCCTGGGCCAACTGGCCTAGCTAGCTAGCCTGGCCGGCCCACTTGGCCCATCCGGCCGAACCGCCCGCCTCCCCTGTCGCCTCCTTCCTGTTCCCCGACCGGGTCGAACAGGCGCGTCCGCCGCACCCTCTCGCCGGCGGCAGCGAGAGATAAGGCCGCCACGCCTCGCGCCTCCTCGGTCCCTCCTCCCATTCGCCCCACTCCCCTCGGTCCTGCGCTCCCCTCCAGATCCACCGCCCTCCTCCGCGTTCCCCCACCACGCCCGAACACCGCCATGGAACCGCCGCCGTGAATCACGCGGCCACAGCCATCGCCTCGCCGCACCTGCGTGTCCAACGACGCCTCCATCGTCTTCCTCGTCCACCGGAGGCCTCGGTGGAGCGGAGGAGCCCGAATCACGGATCCCTTCGACCTCATCTCCGTGACGCGTTCTTCACCAACTCCGGCGACACCCCCTGCTGCTACTAAACTGCCACCGGCCTTCGTGCGTGCCGCTAGGTGAGCTGCCTCCCTCCTCCGCCCTCTAGCTCCCCTAGCTCGCGCGGTAACTAGCTCGTCGTCGTGCCCGGGGCTCCGGTCGCCGTGGTGTACCTCGCTGCCGTGGCCATCGCCGCCGTCACGCTCGCCCGAACTCGCCGTTGCACTCCTGGGGTTCCTAGGAGCCCAACGCGCCCGCGCACTAGCCTCCCCGTGCCTCCTAGCGTGTTTCCCGCCGGGGACCCGACTGCGCCGCCGCCTGCGCGCGTCGCCGGCGCCCTTCCGGTGACCAAATGGTCACGGGGCCGAGCCCGTTGTGCTCTGCGCGTCGCGCAGGTCCTCCCTAGCCTTCCCATTCACCCCGAAGCGCGCTGTGTCGCCATCTTCATCACACGCCCGAACCACCTCGCCGCCGACGAGCCCGTGGCGCTCGACTCCGCCACCACCGCTCTACAACCACCCCCACTCACTCCGCCGCCCGTCTTGCCGTTCGACGCGACCGGTCCCTTCGATTGGTGCCACAGAGGCGATTTCCGCCACCTCCGAGCCAGCGCCGCGCGTTTTGCCTCGCCGGCGTCATCCGGCGCCGTCGCCCGGCGTGGCTAGGCGGGCCCCATCCTGAGGTCCTTGCCGGTGAACCATGGGGGCCGTTGGTGGGTTGACCAGTCAGCGTCTTGTTGGGCAGCCAGTGCTTGCGACATGCGGGCCCCATGCCATAAACAAATAAAAACAAATAGATAAACTGTTAATTAATTAAATACATTAATTAAAACCTAATCTCTCACTGACTACTGGGCCCTACCTGCTAATTAACCCATTTAATTAGTTTCAAAACTCTGTTAATGCCCTTGACAATGACATGTGGGTCCCACTGGACCCACCTGTATGGTTTGACTGGTCAACCGACCAGTTGACCTCTTGACATCACTCGATGTCATGCCTACGTCATCACACAATCGTTTTGGATAATGTTGGAATTAAATAAATAATTAAAATCGAAAATGATTTAAATCTTTAGAAAATCATATCTTTTAATCCGTAACTCGGATGAAAATACTTTCTACATGAAAGTTGCTCGAGCGACGAGATTTATCTGGATCGCAACCCGTTCGTCGCGACACACCCCTAGCATGCCGAACACGCAACTTTCCCCTCCGGTTCACCGTCCGAAAATCTGGAACCCCGAATACTTTCCGGATGTTTTCCCCTTCGTCGGTATCACCTACTACGCGATTAGGCACACCTAACATCGTTACTTGTCTTGTCATGCATCGATATGCATCTGTTTGCATGGTATTCATTGTTTCTTCCCCTCTTCTCTCCGATAGACTACGAGACCGCCGCTGCTGCCCAATCACGACTACGGAGTTGACGACCCTCTCTCTTGCGAGCAACCAGGCAAGCCCCCTTGATCACCAGATATCGCCTATTCTCCTCTATCTGCTTGCATTAGAGTAGTGTAGCATATTCTTGCTTTAGTTAATCCTATTACGATGCATAGCGACATTGTTGCTACATCTGTTGATACCTTACGCAATCCTAAATACTTAGTATAGGATGCTAGCTTATCATCATTGACCCTACATTCTTGTCAGTCTGCCTTGCTATACTATCGGGCCGTGATCACTTGGGAGGTGATCACGGGTATATACTATACATACATGCATACTACAGATGGTGACTAAAGTCGGGTCCGCTCGAAGAGTACCATGAGTGATTCACAGTTGGGGGCTGAAAGGACCTTTGTCCCGACGCCCTCTGTGTGGATCTATGTGGCGGAGCGACAGGCAGGTTGAGACCACCTAGGAGAGAGGTGGGCTGGCCTGATCGGTGTTCGCGGTTGCTTCATAATAACACGCTTAACGAGATCTTGGTATTTGATCCGAGTCGGCCATTTGGTCTATCGCACTAACCATCTCGTGGGAGTAGTTATGGGTATCCCAACGTCGTGGTATCGGCGAAGCCTTCTTGGCGTCGGCGACGGAGCGGCGCTACCGGATTGGACCGCGTAACGTGACTTCCTTTGTAATGGAGGTTGCTAGGTGCGCTTCGGCCACGTCACGCAGCGTGCGGTGTGTGCAATGGGCGATGGGCGGACCCTAACGCGCATAGGATTTAGACCGGCGTGTTTGACCTCTCTGTTGTGCCTAGGTGGGGCTGCGGCGTGTTGATCTTCCGAGGCGGGCATGACCGAGAAAGTGTGTCGGCCAAATGGGATCAAGCGTGTTGGGTTATGTGGTGCACCCTGCAGTGAAGTTAATCTATTGAATAGCCGTGATCTTGATAACAGGGCGACTTGGAGTTGTACCTTGACCTTATGACAACTAGAACCGAATACTTAATAAAACACACCCTTCCAAGTGCGGATACAACCCGGTGGTCGCTCTCTAGCAGGCGGACGAGGAGGATCGCCGGTAGGTTTATGCTATGCGATGCTCTTGGAGATGCTACTTGGAGATGCTACTTGGAGATGCTACTTGGAGGACTTCAATCTACTCTCTTCTACATCTTTGCAAGACAGAGGCTGCGAGCGTAGTCTTGACGGGATTAGCTATCCCCTCTTATTACGGCATTCGCAATTCAGTCCATGATATGGCCTTTTACACATATACCCATGCATATGTAGTGTAGCTCCTTGCTTGCAGTACTTTGGATGAGTACTCACGGTTGCTTTCTCCCCCTTTTCCCCTTTCCTTTCTTTACGGTTGTCGCAACCAGATGTTGGAAACCAGGGCCAGACGCCACCGTCGGCGGCGACTACTACACTGGAGGTGCCTACTACTACGTGCGAGGCTGCTAACGACGACCGGGAGTAGTCTAGGAGGATCCTGGCGGAGGCCTGCGCCTCTTCGATCTGTATCCCGGTTTGTGCTAGCCATCTTATGGCAACTTGTTTAACTTATGTCGTACTCGGATATTGTTGCTTCCGCGACTTCGTCTATGATCGAGCACTTGTATTCGAGCCCTCGAGGCCCTGGCTTGTATTATGATGCTTGTATGACTTATTGATGTTTTTAGAGTTGTGTTGTGATATCTTCCCGTGAGTCCCTGATCTTGATCGTACACGTTTGCGTGCATGATTAGTGTACGATTGAATCGGGGGCGTCACATCAAAGCATATAGTTTATACAGACTTGCAGTGAAGCCTGTATTTACTAGAAAGTGAGTGGGAGCACTACAGCATTTCGATAAGTATATGTGAATGACATATTGTAGATCGGAAATAATGTAGAATTATTCTCGCAAAGCATAAAGGAGTGTTTGAAAGGAGTTTTCAAAGAAAGACCTCGGTGAAGCTGCTTACATATTGAGCATCAAGATCTATAGAGATAGATCAAGACGCTTGATAAGTTTTTCCAATGAAGTACATACCTTGACAAGATTTTGAAGTAGTTCAAAATGGAGCAGTCAAAGAAATAGTTCTTATCGTGTTACAAGGTGTGAAATTGAGTAAGACTCAAAACCCAATCACGGCGGAAGATAGAAAGAGAATGAAAGTCATTCCCTATGCCTTGGCCATAGGTTCTATAAAGTATGCCATCTTGTGTACCGGATATATTGTATACCACTGCTTTGAGTTTGGCAAGGGAGTACAATAGTGATCTAGGAGTAGATCATCGGACAGCGTCAAAATTATCCTTAGTGGAATAAGGATATGTTTCTCGATTATGGAAGTGACAAAGGTTAAATGCGTAAAGGGTTACGTCGATGCAAGTTTTGACACTGATCTGGATGACTCTAAGTCTCGATCTAGATACATATTGAAAGTGGGAGCAATTAGCTAGAATAGCTTCGTGCAGAGCATTGTAGACATAGAAAAATTGCAAAATACATAACGGATCTGAATGTGAAAGACCCGTTGACTAAGACTCTCTCACAAGCAAAACATGATCACACCTTAGTACTCTTTGGGTGTTAATCACATAGCGATGTGAACTAGATTACTGAATCTAGTAAACCCTTTGGGTGTTGGTCACATGGCGATGTGAACTATGAGTGTTAATCACATGATGATGTGAAATATCGATGTTAATCACATGGTGATGTGATCTAGATTATTGACTCTAGTGCAAGTGGGAGGCTGAAGGAAATATGCCCTAGAGGCAATAATAAAGTTATTATATATTTCCTCATATCATGATAAATGTTTATTATTCATGCTAGAATTGTATTAACCGGAAACATAATACATGTGTGAATACATAGACAAGCAGTGTCACTAGTATGCCTCTACTTGACTAGCTTGTTAATCAAAGATGGTTATGTTTCCTAACCATGAACAAAGAGTTGTTATTTGATTAACAAGGTCACATCATTAGTAGAATGATCTGATTGACATGACCCATTCCATTAGCTTAGCACACGATCGTTTAGTATGTTGCTCTGCTTTTATCCATGACTTATACATGTTCCGTAACTATGAGATTATGCAACTCCGTTTGCGGAGGAACACTTTGGGTACTACCAAGCGTCACAACGTGCTCGGGTGATTATAAAGGAGTACTACAGTGTCTCCAAAGGCGAGATGTTGGGTTGGCGTATTTGAGATTAGGATTTGTCACTCCGATTGTCGGAGAGGTATCTCTGGGCCCTCTCGGTAATGCACATCACTTAAGCCTTGCAAGCATTGCAACTAATGAGTTAGTTGTGAGATGATGTAATGCGGAGCGAGTAAAGAGACTTGCGGTAAACGAGATTGAACTAGGTATTGGATACCGACGATCGAATCTCGGGCAAGTAACATACCGATGACAAAGGAACAACGTATGTTGTTATGCGGTCGACCGATAAAGATCTTCGTAGAATATGTAGGAACCAATATGGGCATCCAGGTCCGCTATTGGTTATTGACGGAGACGTGTCTCGGTCATGTCTACATTGTTCTCGAACCGTAGGGTCCGCAGCTTAAGGTTTCGATGGCGATGTTATTATGAGTTTATGTATTTTGATGTACCGAAGAAGTTGGAGTCCGGATGTGATCACGGACATGACGAGGAGTCTCGAAATGGTCGAGACATAAAGATTGATATATTGGAAGCCTATATTTGGAGTTGAATGGTTCGGGTGAAAGCGGAATTTATGAGTCTGGGAGGTTACGGAACCCCGGAACTAAATGGGCCTTAGTGGGCCTCGAGGGAGAAGAGGAGGGGCGGCCAGGGGCAGGCAGCCCCCTCCCCTAGTCCGAATAGGACAAGGAGGCGGCGCCCCTTCCTTCTTCCCTCCCCAATCCTACTCCAACTAGGAAGGGGGAGTCCTACTCCGGTGGGAGTAGGACTCCTCCCAGCCGCCTCCTTGGGCCGGCCGCACCTCCCCTCCCTCCTTTATATCACGGGGCAGGGGCACCCTAGAACACACAAGTTTTGATCTACGGATCGTTCCTTAGCCGTGTCGGTGCCCCCTCCACCATATTCCACCTCGGTCATATCGTCGCGAAGCTTAGGCGAAGCCTGCGCCGTAGAACATCAAGATCGTCCTGCGCCGTCGTCTTGGCGTAACTCTCCCTCGACACTCGGCTGGATCGGAGTCTGAGGGCGTCATCGAGCTGTCGTGTGTCAAGAACTCGGGGCGTCGGATGTAACGCCGGGATCGGTCGGATCGCGAGGAGAACGTCGACTACTTCCTCTACGTTGTGATCGCTTCGCTTGGGTCTCACGAGGGTGCGTGACAACAATCTCCCCTCTCGTTGCTATACATCACCATGATCTTGCGTGTGCGTAGGAAGTTTTTTGAAATTACTACGTTCCCCAACATTATGGTGGTTAAAGTTTGGATTGGATTGGTCTGAATGAAAGAGGCAGAGTGTTATGGTTTGGGCTAGTTTCAATCTGGTTTTGAAACTATTCTGTCCACCCATGACCTTATGTGAATCTGCCCCTGCTACACCCTATTTCTATTAAATAAAATGAGGGAACATCCTCCAATATAGCACGTGCGTTCTCTGCCTTATTAAAAAGTTTATGTTATTACTTTTATTCTGTTAATGTATTACTCAAAATGGATGACGAGATAACTATCTTGCTTTTGGACCTTATAGATGGTTTAGATTTTGTAAGTGTGAAGAAAACATATTTATTTTAAAGGGTTTGGGAGTACGAACATGCGGGCCAACCTATGTTTGGGCTGGCACATGAGTCACGGCCGGTGGACATCCGAGTCTGACCCGATTCCCTTCCTACTCCGAACCAACCTAATCTGGTCATTAAATGTGACGTCGATTATCGTTCCAATCCCCATCCCCATTAGGAGGCACTGATTTGGAATATGTTGCGGCTAATTTTTTATACTAAACATTTTTATTTTATCACCACTAAATAAATATATGTCAATTTCTTATTGATACATATCTTGATAGAAACTTATTACCATTATTATTGTTTGTTGATTTAATTTTTTTTAAGATGCATGTTATTTTGACTCGTACTATGGCACATGCTATCTATTATCACCGAATAATATTTTTCATTAAAAATGCTCTATGCTAGGACTATTTTTTCTTCATGATAATTGTAACTTAGAGTATTGAAGTAAATTATGTCATGTAATGTATTATAACATGGTTATAACAAGATTTCTATATATGTTGCTAGAGTCGTCTAGGGCGCATGGGTCTTACAATACAAATATCCTGGCAAAGATTATCAAGAGTAGGTACAAGATTATTACTCAAAAAATAGTTGAGCCTTTCTGGGTTCAAATGTGCTTTATCGATTAGTCGTCGACAGTCGCAGAGCCCGGAATTAGAGCCCAAGGGAACCACAGAAGTAGTAATTCCTTTTTTGTTTATTACATCAAAGAAAAACGAATGCGGGAAATCCTCCTATCTTACTCTTCAAATTTAAAATGTGATGACAATGACCAAAACCACAGCTCTAGCCGAATCAATCCCACTATGCAAAAAAAGACCGAGGACTCAAATAGATCTCCTCCATCGTTCAACTTTTGTCTAGACCTGGAGAGTTGCTCGACAGGTACCTCCCTCTCACAACCACCCGAAATTTACCCTGGCTCTCTTCTAGGAAAAGAATATGGCTGCTGCAAATATAAAACCTTTGCAAATATGAACGTCGGAAATTTAGCCGTTCAAATGCGAGACATAGTTATTAAAAATAAAGATACTAGCAATTACAAAGATCGACGGTAAGATTTTGGGTGCTAGAGGTGGGGGTGCGGGCCGAGCAGGAGGTAAAGATCAACGGCCCATTTATTAATTTGTCGCATGGTCATGTTCTGCAAGCTTACTCTTCTCATGTATGTACAGACTAGAATAATATATGGCTGTTGCAAATATGTCTCTTAGAACTTTAGCCATACATAGGCCATGAAAAATGCCATGGCAAGTATAAACATTTCAAATATGACCATTAAAAGACATAGCTGTTAGAGACATTGTGATTACACTAAAGAAGACAATGATTAAAAACAGATAGCAATTACAAATGTCAAGGGTTAAAGGAAATTAATAAAAGATTGAGAGTTCCATTGTAATTGTGCGGTAAAATGGGAGAAGGCGACTCAAATATTTGTATAAGAATTTGAAAAGTCAAATTTGAAGCGTTTGTTGGACACCACAGAACAAAATTTTGAAGAGTCTTCAGCCTCCTTTTCCCATTCCTACCTCTATCAAGCGTGCCACATTTCTCGGTGATGGGCACAGTAAAGAAAGGAAGAAAGCTCTAGCTTCACTTTCATCACATGGAGCCATGGCCACTCCTGCCACTTGGTCTCCGCCGCCACCTCTGCCGCTAGTGAATTGAAATGATCTGCGGTCATGTAGTAAAAGAGCAAGTCCAACTGGTGCCCTATCCTAGTCTTTGAATGCAAAGTTCAAGGTTTTTGACAAACATCACTGCCCCTACCGGTACCCTATCCCGCTTGAAAAAATATGGATTCACCGGATCTCGTCCACTGCTCTCCTTTCATCTAGGTGTTAATGGACATGGGTGTTTACACTGTAAAGTGTAACCTCAATATCCCCCTCTCTTCCTAACGCATGTGATCTTAAGATGAGAACTAACGGTCTTAATTAAGTAGAATGTTTACTATAAACGTATGTATCCTATAAACGATCGGCTACCATCTTTGATCAATAAATACCACACGGTTCTCCTTGTTGAACAGTAGGAATACTTCAATCGTGTACATGGTATACAGAGCCAACCGCTTCCCTATCATCTAGGTACGGAAACAACATTTAGAAACCTCATGCAATGGCCTCCAACTTGGCAGCCATCATCCTCAACCTCGGCCCACCTCCAATCGAAATATTATCGAAGGATCAACAGGTTATGAGCTACCTGTTGAATTCTCTCTCCAAAGAAATTCTCGCACAAGTTGTGGGGAAGGAAAACATGTTTTTATTTGTGGGTTGTGATCACTACTTTGTTTGCCTCACAATCTCTTTCTTGGGTTACAAACCTGAGGATCACCATCACCAACATCAAGAAGGGTGCCATGTCGAGCCCCGCCTAAATTGGCAAGATAAAGAGCCTAGGAGTAGGTGGTGAACTTGCGGCTGCTGGTCATCCAGTCTCTGATTCGGAGATGGTTGACTAAATCCTTGCTAGTCTTGATCGCGACTATGATCCAATTGTTGCCGGTCTAGATCTATTGATAATCTCTTCTCACACATCTCCGTGTTTGACCAACGAATTGAGATGCTAGGTGATGACACAAGTGGAGGCTTCAACACCTTCGCAAACACAGCCCACAGAAGGCATGGACATAGCCACGATAGAAGTAATCGTGCGTGTGGATCCAGAGGGCATGGCAAGGGTGATCGCTCCTTCCCTTCCATAGGCAACGGAGGTGGTGGCGATGGCTATGAGGTTGCTCACATGGGCCACAACAGCAACAACCACAATCTCATAATCAATGCTAGATTTGTTAGAAGTATCACACAGGTACCCCACGAGAGAATGTGGGTCCTACTCATTGTCACATTTCAATAATATATGTTAATTTAACCAACATTACCCCTGGTGTTCCAATGTATCACAAGATTTTGGTGTTCCAATGTATCACAAGGTTTTGCAAGTAACGAATCTTGGTTCTTTGGGATTGTTCAACAAGAATTTCAGTGCCGACGAAATGCGAGAAAGCAATGCTTAAGAGTATTCCACGTGTGGAAGCTGCATTTGCAGATCTCTTTGCTTCTGTTATTTTTACAGCTCAACATGGAAATTTTTCAAAGGCTTTTCCTAGATTTGACGAGGGTCAGTCCCTGATTAGATATATCCTATGGATCTTTGTTCCTACGTGGTTCTTTTCGTTTCGCATAAGATGTTGTATTCTCTAGGCGGCCTGATTTAGAGACATTCTATGATGTTCGTCTAGATGTGATTGTTTCTCTTCAACAACAGGGGATTCATATCTTCCTTTTATTTCACTTTGCGCTCTGTTAGTAGGTCATTCCTTATGCATACTATCATACCATGATGTTCTTCTCTTTTCGGATTTGAGCTGTCAAAACATTTCAAAATCTATATTTAACCCTATGGTGGAAATCTCATCCATAATGGCAGTACGTGTGTCATTTGGGAACTAACAACCTTAATGACCCTTTTAGGAAGACGAAAAAGGGTCCCCCGCTTTATATTATAAAGCAACGACTGAGGCTGAACAAACTGCTGAAATTCGATTGATGCAATTGTTTCGTGCTCAGTCTTCATTATTACACGGTGGTTTCAATTTCTCAAACACGCACAAGAGGGAGGCAAGACCACCTGACCTGGGAGGGACTTGTGCTTACACATTTCCTTGCCCGGGAAGGGAAGCCATTCGCCGCCGCGCCGTCGCCTGGGAAACGCTCGGCCATGGTCGCGTGGCTGAACTGGAGACGGCGAGGGGAGAGGGAGGAACGGGGAAGGAGCGGGGCGTCGGCGATGCAGTGTCTGTGTGTCACCGGCGTGCTGGGGGCAGCTTATATAGGCGGAGGCGCCGCGCGTATGCGTGGCCGCCGTGTGTACGCGTGGCGGGCGAGGGACGCGCGTCGTCCGGTCTTCACTGCGCCGCCCGTGAGGCATCAATAGAGGAGGCTGACGGGCGCGGCAGCTTTGGCATTGATTCGCCGTGGGAACTGAGGCGATGAGGACGACGAAGCGGCGAGAAGAAGAGCCGAGTCGCTGCCAAGGAGGGCCCGCCGGGTTTTGCGCCAAAACGTTTGCCGGCGCCCAGCGCCCAATGGCTGGTTGATGCAGGTCCGCCGGCGTAATTTGGTCGAGCCGGCGAAAAATGGGCCTTCGGGGGCGCGACTGGGCCATTTTTTCGACGCCGGCGCGAAAAAAGCGCCTGAGGAGGCCGTTCTGGGAGCGCGGCTGAAGATGCTCTTAGGGATAGCCACTTTGTAGATGTTTGTCAAATGTTTGGTTTAAGGATGACAAGGGACATGGGCAGCCAAGATTATGCGAATATCCTTCAAAACGTGGTTGAACACATCTGCAAAAATATGGCAGATACTTAAAAAATGCCATGTTGGGATTCTGCTATAAGGGAGAAATGTTGTCCTCATACATACCGGCACAACAGAGAAAAGAATGTTGGAATTCTCTGTGCCATACAAATCAAATGAATTCCTTGCAAATTTTATGGCCATCTATGAATCCATCCATGAGCAAGCAAGCACATACAAAAACACGTGACACGTCAAGTCTCTCAAAAAAGCCCGGGATACCCAAACCCGGCAAACCCTTTCTTTATAATACTCACCAAATTAAATCCCAGTTTGCAAAATGGTGGTATTTTCTATGACCATGATAATCATCCTAGGGCCAGTACGTGCTTTTTTTTTACCGAAAAAGGCTTTCGCCCCGCTTTATATATGAAGCAAGCCACACATTACAACCAACCATCCAACAAGAAACGGAAAATAAAATGACATGATACACAACTCTACGGAACAGCTAACGAGCTCTGAAGGACCAGAAGGACATCGGAGCCCATGACGAACTTAGATCATGTCATCAATGACCCTTTTAGGAAACTTCATACCAATGTAGAAGAGAGAGAAGGCGATTGAGGAAGAACCAATGAAAAAAATAGCGTGCTACAGCAAAATAGCGCCGATCTCAAAATATGCTATTAGCGAGACGTTGTACACTGATAAATTTAGCGAGACAATTCTTAATATACTATAGCGTGCTATTAGCGAGGTTATAGCGTGCTATTTTTTTCAGTGGGAAGAACAAACCACTGAAATTTGATTGATGCAATTGTACGTACCGTGCTCAGTCTACATTGTTACACAGCGATTTCGATTTCAATTTCGAGGTCCGGAAGGCATCCATGTCGAGCATGACCTGACCTCCGCGGGCATTTGCGTTCTCGCAAGGTGGAAACATCGCCAGCGAACTGACGTATGTAATGCCACGTCAGCTGTATGTATGTACGCGTAGTTTAGGTGAGTCCATGGTTTAGATCTATCCACCTGAACGCATGTACTATGGACTCGTACGTGGTGTACGCTACAACGAGCGGAGTACCAACCGCTGTTCAAGGTGGTGTGTACGCTGTTGGAGCAGGTGGCTACGGAGGTTTTTAGCCAATATGGATGGCAGCATAATCTCCGGCTCGGTCCACCATCTCTTTCGACATAGGCATAGTGTCGGTCTATAGACTCTACTGTTGCCGAATTGTCGATCTTTTATCTTTCTAGTATCAGACTACTGGTGTTTGGGAATACATCGTAACGCCTGTCAGATGCAGTAGCGCAGCGTATCTCTTTTCGTGGGGGGCGGGTTTGGCTAGCGACCAAAACCTAGCCGCCGCCGCCGCCAAGAGAGCCATCTTTCCGGCGTCGTTTTCCGGCGGCTCTCCTCCGTCGGCGACCTCTTGGTCGTCGGTCGTGAGGGGGGTCGCCGGATCCCGTGCGTGCGGATCGTTTTTGCTTTAGGTTTAGAGCCCTAATAGCCTAGGTTTTTAGATCGTCCGACGTCTTGGCTTCGACGGCGGCGACGGCGATGCTGAATAAAGAAGCTCCAGGTTCTTCTCCAGCGAGGCGATCGTCTCTTTGCTCGGTGATGGATTTGGGAATCAGTTTGTTCAAGCGGGGATATCGTGGTGGCGACGGCATCCTTGTGGTGGACTTGTGTCCTCGGGCTCCGCCGTTGCGACGACGTCTGCTCCAGCGTCGGCGCGGAGCTTGGGAGGTAGTTCGGGAGCAGATGCAGATTGTGATCTGCATCGACGACATCTGGAAGACAGAACGTGTGCTGAGTTCGTGGTTGATGGATGGCAGGTATGGTTTCCTACTTCGGCGTCTTAGTCGTTGTGGGGTCTCAGATCTGGAGTTCGATAGCGTGTCCGGGGTGTTGCCCCGGTCTGATTCGTTCAACGGCAATGGCTTCATCTTTGGTGAGTCACCTTGGAGGTCCGCAAAGTTGCATATCAGCGATGGAGCCGCGTCGAGCTTGGGTGAGGAGGTGATCCGTCATTTTTTTCTTTGGTGGCTCCTGTGGTGGTGCCGGAGGCAAGTGACGGACGTTGGTGTCAAGCTTAGCAATGTTCTGCTATCTTTTCAGTTTTGTTATGTCGGTCTTTACGTGACTTGTAATTTGATCTTTATGATATGAATGAGACACGTATTACCATGCAAAAAAAAAAGACTACTGGTGTTTGGCTGTGTGCATCCTAATTATGCGGAGGCTGTGTGCATCCTAATTACGATGCTACATTTTGAGATAATAAAAGCGCCCTTTATCGAAAAAAAATCTGAACGCATGTACTATGGACGTAAGTAGCTGCGTCGTGCAATACAACCACGTACCTACGTACTCACGGCCTTGACTTGGAACTGCATGCATGCATGCATGCTGCTACTAGTCTACCACTCCTACTTAATCAATTGTTCAATTCCTCTAGAATAGTGACTTTTAACCACGTGAACAAATGCTGACTTGACCGAACTCATCCATTAATTAAATGTTACTCCAATTAATAGCGGTTAAAATTGAACAAAAGATTGCATCCATAAATTAAGTTGCATCGCGCCTAACTGATATATGTAATGCCATGTCAGCGGCACCCGGTACGTACGTAGGCATGCATGCGTGCGTATTTTGTTTAGGTCCATGGTATGGTCTATATCTATCGATCTGAACGCATGCATAGATGGTCATAAGTAGCTGCCTCGTGCTCATGCTACTCGCGACTTTGACTCTACAGGAACTGCATGCATGTTCATTGGTCATCATATATATTCCTCTAGAATGTTGACTTGACCACAAGAAATGTTGACTTGACATCCATGCGCGAAGAATATAATGGATGGACTACAAATGACCAGCTCGACCATGCATGCGTTTCTACTGGACTGCAACTCCACCTAGCCAGAGCCCCTCTGCACTGCACTGACTAACTGTTGCTGGAACATTCCTGACCGGCCAGTGGTAGTTAATTCCTCCCTGTATCCTCTAAATGAAGAAAGGTATCCATACTAGCTAGTGTATTTCATGCAGTATAATTTACTCCCTTCGTTCCCAAATACTCCCTCCGTTCCGAAATAATTGTCTTTCTAGCCATCTCAAATGGACTACAACATACGGATGTATGTAGACATGTTTTAGAGTGTAGATTCACTCATTTTGCTTCGTATGTAGTCACTTGTTGAAATCTCTAGAAAGACAATTATTTCGGAACGGAGGGAGTATAAGTCTTTATAGAGATTCCAACAAGTGACTACATACGGAACAAAATGGGTGGATCTACACTTTAAAATATGTCTACATACATCCGTATGTTGTAGTCCATTTAAAATCTCTAAAAAACTTATATTTAGAAATGGAGGGAGTAGACCAGAAGAGTATGCATGTGTGCGCATTTGACCTTGGAAAGACAAGGGCTAAGCAATATTCATACCACGGCAAGTTAGGAACTAAAGTTGTATCAAGTGAGCGAGAATTAATGTGGATCAGAGGGAGTAGTGTATATGATTTCTAGATGTATATTTTTTTTCTTTTGCGAGGTAGAAAAATGCCCACTAGAGATCATCAATCACACTGTGTGTCTCATTAAGTCAGATGATGACTTTCACAAGAGGCGATATTTCCGATCGACGACGAGAGGGCATGTGATGACCTCATCAACCTCAAACCTAGGGTAGTGCGAGTGAGTGCGTGACAGTGTTAATCTACGTCATTAGCTGTAACCGGCATTCGAAAACTATGGGTAACAGATGCCTTGCGCACACAAAATAACAATTCAATGGCCATTCAGAGCAATCGACCGAGCGTCATTGAAACTAGCACTAATATCTTTAGGCATCCTGCTTGCTGGTTAAGCTAGATAGATAGCTAGGGTTTCGGATACCGTTCATTGCATGGGCACGATCAACGGCAGAGCCTTTTAACTAGTCTTAGTTAATATGTTCACCTTAGTCAAAACGAATTAGTATAACTAAGTTAATTACCACTAGATAGGGTTTCAGATACCGTTCGATGCATTTGTATACTCTTCGATCAGAGCTTTGTTAACTAACTAGCAGTCTTTTAGTTAAGTTAGCTTTTCAGTTTAGTCAAATCTATGCTAGAAAGGTTCGATGGAGAGAGCATTTCATATATGCGTTGGGGCGATATACTTACATGACCGAAAACAGAAAAGAAAGAAGAAGAATGAGATTAATTTTGCCGGTCGGCACCTTTTGCACGCCCTTTCTTTCTTGTCATGCGTGCCAGCTGAATTCAGTTGGCATCTCTATTTTCTTTTTCAATATGTGCATGTATATTGGATCGATGCCCTAGCTAGAGCTAGATCATAGCTAAGCATAAGCAACGTATATCATGTGATCACATATTAGCGGCTATCAATCATTCAGAGCACGCTATAGGTCGCCGATCTCTTCGTTATCTCATGTAGGATTTTGTTGACATGGATGAGAGCGATGTCTCGCCCATGCCTACGACTCCGAAAAAGGCCGAGACCAGCATTTAAGTAGAACTTTTTGTGTGGAGAATCTAAGTACTATAGTGGCATACTAGTTTTTCTTCCATACACATTTTTATTTACTATTTTAAAAGAAGACATGAATAATTAAGTGATAAACAAATTCCATTTCAAACAAAAACGCTGACACCACCCTTGTCCTCAGACATGATCTGCATTCTCCAATATGCATCTTTGGATTTTTCATATATACTCGTATATAGTTGCGTGCTAGCAAGAAGATTATGAGATTCCGCATCATGAGAATACTTTCCAGGGCGAATGTAATGGTGCAATTTTCACTTTGCCGATGCACATGCCACTACATTTGTAACTATTGATTAGTGATAATATATTTTTAAATAACAATGATAATTACCGCGCATTTTGTACGATGTCATCTATCTTATCTATTTACGATTGGAGAGGGAAAAAATTATTAACCGGAGAATCACATAATGCTTGGAAATGTCGACACAAAAGTGTGGCACATATAAATATACCTCACTAGGATAGGAAGATATACATAACAAAGTTGCGGAACAAACAAAAGCAGCTAGCTAGCTGTAAAAAAATGCCAAGAAAGATCTTGCATGGATCCTGTCGATGGGTTGGACCTGCGTACGTGTGTGGCGGTGCGCGGGCACACGCAGCAGCCGGAATCTGGAAAATAATCCGACGGTCGACAGGGACCAATCTCCTTTCCTCCTCAATCATTGCCGCATCTGATGCATTTTTTCCCGCGCATTCAGCAGCAGATGCATTGCATTGCATTGCATGCATGTAGCTAGTACCATGAGCTATTGCTATTGCTATATGCTACCTTTGGAAACACAAGTCACAGATTGACACAACTCCTACTAGGCACTAAAAATTTCAGCTCAACTCAACTCAACTCAAGATTTGTGGTGGAGGTGAGATCATGGGTGGGTACATATCGCGCCATCACTGTCTATATATCATGCTAGTCTCAGTGGTCGTTTCCTATTCGTCGTATATGTAAGCTTGACATGTCACTTTGATATATTCATCACTGTCTTGGCTCTCTCGGGTGCATATGCACATGATATAGGAAGAAAATAGTAATTACAAAAAAGTCAGCAAACATTCAAACCTTTTGGGAACAAACTTGATCTTATTTTGTACCCATATAAAACCATTTTGACGAAAAAAAAACTCCGGTTGACTTCTGTTCAATAATAATAAAAACTTTCAAGGACAAAAAGCGTAAATAGTAACTTGTATATTGTGTTGTCTTTTCGTCCAAAATACCCTGACAAGTATTCCTTGGCAAAACTTATTATACGAGTATACCACTTGATAATGCATGCATGCATATGCACCCAACAGCCAAACGTCCGCCTCCAGCCTCAGTGGTCGTTTCTTATTCGTGGTATGTAAGCATGACAGGTAGGGTTGCCTACATATACTGTGTGTGTGTGTGTGTGTGTGTGTGTGTGTGTGTGTGTGTGTGTGTGTGTGTGTGTGTGTGTGTGTGTGTGTGTGTGTGCGCGTGCTAGAATGCAATATCATACTATTTAGCATCAAATTTCATTTATTCTCACTTGTTAACCACACACCACAGATCGTATGGTGGGGGTTTAGAACCGAGGCCACCTTGGGTCACCGAGTTTACAAAAAGAAAAGTAACAAATTCATTGGTGTGTATATAAATAAGCATGAAACATGCTAAAAAATTTGTACGTACGCGTAGATCATGGGGTCGGTTATGTACATACATGCGAATTTCGGTTGCAAAGCATAACCGTTTACGACAAGGGAAGGACAAGAGCAATGTATAGTCAATTCATATGTATGAATGTATGCATGTATAAAATTTGCGCTTAATCAATCGATGGCGTAAATCTTTTGCCTCTCCTTTCGAAAAAAACTCTTGAAGAATTTATTTTCCAAAACTGTGGGCGTGATTTTGAAAACAAGCGGCAGGCAAAGCGGTCAGAGATGAGAGATGGTGGTTTTTCTACAGGAAGGAAAGTAGACCCCTTTTTTTCCAAGAAAGTGATTGGTGGATGAGCATGTGTTTTCTTTCAACTGTAGGAAAATTCCTATCAACAGTCAGGTCAGGTCAGAGGTAGTAGTCGTCTAGTGTAGTGTAGTGTAGGTAGTAGGAGCTAGGAGGTGCACGTGGCAGCTCCTGGGGCGTCTCGTCCTCCGACGTGGACAGACAGATCAGCTACACGTGTCGTCCCTCCGATGTGGGTGGGTCAACGCAGCAATGGAAAGCAGAGCTCCTCCTCTGCTTCTTCTTCTTCCTCCGGCAGTCCGGCCTATAAATACCCTCGCCCCTCCTCTGCTCTCCATCCAGTTCATCCGCAGGCCGTACTCTCCCAGGATCCAACCCACCCACCATCACACCCGACCTTCTTCTCGCTTCGATCAATGGCGATCCTCGCCACTGCCGCCGAGAGCAGCAGCAGTGCCAGCAGCAGCCATGCTGCCCATTCACAGCAGCAGCAACTCAAGTCCACCACCTGCAAGGCACCGGCGTCTTCCTCATCGTCGTCGACGTCCTCTGAGGCTTCCGAGGAGCCGAACAAGGGCGTGCGGCACCTGTGCGAGCGCGGCGTGACGGCCCTGCCACCCCGCTACGTGCTCCCGCCCTCCGACCGCCCGGCGCCCCCGGCTGCACCGCGCGGCATCCCGGTGATCGACATGGCGCGCCTCCGCTCCACGGCCCCCTCCGAGCGCGCGGCGGAGCTGGCGCGGCTCGACGCTGCCTGCCGCGACCTGGGCTTCTTCCAGGCGGTGAACCACGGCGCCGGCGACAAGGCGAGGGCCATGCTGGACGTGGCGGCGCGGTTCTTCGCGCTGCCGTTCGAGGAGCGGGCAGCGCACATGTCCCCCGACATCCGGGCGCCGGTGCGGTACGGCACCAGCTTCAACCAGCTCAACGACGGCGTGCTCTGCTGGCGCGACTTCCTCAAGCTGCTCTGCAACCCGGCCAAGCTCGACGACGTCGTGCCATCCTGGCCCCACAACCCATCCGACCTCAGGTACATCCAACAAGTCCATGACAGTGCTGCTTACTAATGCTAAGCTGCCACTAGTCACTTGATTAAAACATTAGTTTACTGATGAGGGGTAGTAGCTTAGTTCATCGGTCGGCCCAAAAACCGTACCATCCACATATGACACCCTTCTAATCCCGAGCTCAAATGCTCCTCTATGAACAGTAAAACTGAAAATAACAGGGGTGGGATAAGAAAATTCTGATTCCTTTTAAAACATTAGTTTACTGATGAGGGGTAGTAGCTTAGTTCATCGGTCAGCCCAAAGCCGTACCGTATACTGTACATATGATCATGTGATGTGTATGAACGTATGACAACCTTCTAATCCCAAGCTCAAATGCTCATCTACAAACAGTAAAACCGAAAATAACAGGGGAAGAATTCCAAAAAAAAAATCTGATTGTTTTTAACGAACATTGCTTAGTTTTTTACCGCATGCAAAATTTTCATGGTAAGATCACATTTATGAAGGTATGGAAAAAACAACAAAATCAACACTATAAAATGCTTTGAAAAATAGTCTTTTTGGAGCATCGATATTTTTCCAGAGCATTAGGATTGCTTTTCTCACGGAAATTTCCATGTATGTAGAACAGCAAAAAAAAGTTTTGTTATCGAACAAATTATGAATTTGTTTAATTTATTTATTTACCATTCTATTTTTGATTTTGTCGTCATGGTGCATTTGAGCTCGGGAGCGGAGACTCCATGTCCTGAACTCCTGATTTGTCGCTCTATGCATGGTGTGCATATACTATTTGCCTATTTGGTAAAAGAACAGTTTAGTTGCCTATTTGGTATGCTTGTCATGTCACTTGTACTACAAGCTTAGTTAGGAGTACTCCATCTAGTAGTAATTAATTTGTGTGGCTGTGGAAGTCACTTGCTTTGGCATAGTAATGTTTTTTTATTCCAGTATTATTTTGTGGTTGTGTGGGTAGCAAGGTGCATGCACGTAGGAGGGATTTACAAGAAAAGAGATACTCCTGATAACAACAAAAGCTAACAAGGCAGTAAACTAAAGCAGTGGAAGCATCACACTGCTTTTATTCCTTCTTGGGGATAAAAAAATTTGACCGTGGTGGTGAAAGATAGAGTTGAAGTGGACACCTTGTCTGCTGATGCAACCAAATCCAAATCCAAATCCAAACACAGAGAGGGTATCTAGTATCTAGTCTAGCAGAAAATAATTGAGAGAAGCAGCCTTGTGCATCGTAGGTGTCAGTCTCAGTCAGCAGGAGCCACGCCACAAAACAAACAACTTTCCGGCTGGACGGCCGGCGGCAGGCATAGGAATGGGATGGGATAGATAGATAAAAACGAATCAAATCCCCAGGAAGATCCACCACTACATATATTCACTTTGTCGCCTGCCAATCCAATCATGGATGGTGTATGTTACTGTTTTTTTTTTCTCTCTTCATTCACTTTCTACCACCACCCTCAGCACTACTGACGTGTGGGCCCTCTGTTGTTGCAGGGAGGTGATGTCGGCGTACGCCCGCGCCAACCAGGGGTTGTTCCGGGAGCTGATGGAGGCGGCGCTCGAGGCGATGGGGATCACCGGCCAGGGCGTGCTAGAGGAGCTCGACTACGGGACGCAGATGATGATGGTCAACTGCTTCCCGGCGTGCCCGGAGCCAGAGCTGACGCTGGGGATGCCGCCGCATTCCGACTATGGCTTCCTCACCCTCCTCCTCCAGGACCAGGTCAATGGCCTCGAGGTCTGCCAGGGCGACGACGACTGGCTCCTCGTCGACCCCCTCCCCGGAGCCCTCATCATCAACGTCGGCGATCACCTCGAGGTTCGTACATGCACACATCTCCACATCATGGAGATCTCGATGCAATCGCAAAAAATAAAAAGTTAGCCCCGACCTCTGCATATTTGGAATGCACATAACTAGTAGCTCTGGCAAAATAGAGTAGAACTGCCGAAATGGCGTCTGTTTTCGCCGATTATAAATAAAGACACTTTTAGTTGAGCAATCAAATCAAGGGAAATCAGACCGGCCTATGTTTGTGCTAATTAACAAATGTGTAGCCTAGATTGCTTGCTAGATAGCCCGACGATTCATGAATCATGATGGCAGACAAATATATGGTAGGAGTATGGAGGAAACTAGCTTGAAAAGTCAATCAGGTAGCCGACGCGTCTAGTTGACAAAAGTTTCAGTTCCAAGAAGCTAGCTAAGCATGCATGCATAGACTATAGTCTTTGATCATACTCTAGTAGTTCAGCTCACATGGAAAGATAAGATAATTTGAGATAAGCAATATATGTATAGCAAGTCTTTTGACTTTTGCTCCATCATATCACTTCATAAATGTGTGCACTCCACAATATACATATGCATATATGCTCAACTTTTGCTTTCTGTAAGCAAACCAGCACTACCATGCTTCTTCTTTTGCGCATTAAGCAAAGGTGCATCTCCTCGTAATTAATTTATTAATTAAGATGAAAATATTCTTACTTGAAACAACGAATCCAGCATATTTTAATGTTTGCACCATGTCACTCACATCTTACGGCTCACACCACTCGTCACTCCACAAGCATATACTTTTGGGGCCTAATAGCTTGTATGATTCTTAATTAAAATAGAGAAGAAAAAACAAGGATTGGGATGCCATGTCTTCTTAAATCCTATGGAATCCAAAAAAGTACATGAATTACTAGCAGACAGTGTGTGGTACCATAGAAAAACAATGAGAGTGAATCAAGAGGATTCAAACCCTCTAAGGGCTCCTTTGATACAAAGGAATTTCATAGGATTTCTTTGGAGGATTTGAATCCTTAGGATTTTTTCCTACGATGGTCGTTTGATTCGTAGGCTTGAAATCCTTTGGAATTTTTCCATAGGATTCTTTTGTACTACATTTTGGAGGAAAACTTCCATCCACTCAAACCTCTTTGTAGAATTTCTTTGTTTTTCCTGTGCTATCAAACACACCTCCAAATCCTATAGGGTACAAAAGGACATGACACTCTATTTCCTGCATTTTTCCTATTCATGCATTTTCAGAATCCTGCGAATCAAAGAGGCTCTAAAGTTTTCCCTAAAACAAAAAAAAACTATAAATTTTATAAGAAATACCTTTGAAGTAAACAAGCCCTGAACTTCCTTACCTGACGGTATGTTCCATAAATGTATGTGTGTGTGTGCAGATATTCAGCAACGGGCGGTACAAGAGCGTGTTGCACCGGGTGCGAGTGAACTCAACGCAATTGCGGATCTCGGTGGCGTCACTACACAGTCTTCCACCAGAGCGGGTAATCGGCCCCGCGCCAGAGCTTCTTGCTGATGGTACCCAACGGCGGTATATGGACACTGACCTGACCACCTTCCTCAACTACCTCGCCTCCGCCGAGGGGAAACACAAGACCTTCCTCCAGTCTAGGAGGATCACTACGTAATCATCGTCATCGACTGAGCTAACTAATTGATATCATTCAAACCGACCGTTGAGGAGGGTTATAAAGGATCATGATTTCCAATGTGCCCTTATTAATGAATTAGGTTGGTTCATTTTTGATTTTTAGCTATTTAATTGCATTAAGAACGTCCATCGATTGATGAACGTTGTTATATATGTATGTATGGTACTCCCTACGCAGTTAGCTAGTGTTGTGACATATTCAAGATGTATGTATTGATTTTGGTATCTATGTATCTTTTTTGTTCGAAAGGGGCCGTATCTATGTATGTGCGAATATAGAGTCAGTTCCACTTTGATCATGAGTATTTGTTGCGGCAAATTAACTACCAAGGATGAAAAATTGGGTTTTAAGGTCCATGCTCTTGCGCCAGGATTGAAGAGGTTTAAACTTGCACGGATGAATATATGAGTTCAATGGTCTAAAATGTCAGCTTCACTTTAATATGTTTTCCCAATAAAGGGCGCTTTTATTAGCTTAAAATATAGCATCAAGCGGATACAATCATATTAAGCTTCACTTTGGTGATGTGTGTGGCAGATTCAATCATGTGCTGCCTCATGGAATGGGGAGTGTCGACCTGTGAAATGTGTAGATAGAGATGACTCTTCTAACGATATCGGTGTATATATCATTTGGTTCTCTCCCTCGAAAGCCATTATGTCGTTTGGTTTTTCACACGTGTTTCAAGTCTAATAATGAAATAATTTATGGTTGTATGCAAAAAAGACAACTTCTAGCATTGGAGCATTTCCTATTGATTGGCAACTTATGATAATGGGCTTGGTAGTTTTAGTTTTTTTTAACAAAGTAGTTTTTTTTTTCACAATTGACTATTTCACAGTTAGACTTCGTGGCAGTCCTCTTGTCCATCTATACTTACGCCGTTATAGAAATCAAAATTTTAGATTGGACATTGTATAGAGACCGCGTCAATTAATTAGGATTGGATGGAGTAGTTATTTATCACCAGTTGGAGAAATAGCAAAACCCTCGGAAATCAACATTGTTTTTAGCCTTTTCTGGAAATCTTTTTTTCTTTCAAATTCTAGGACGTTGGGAAGTAGGTTTTTTTAGGTAAACTCGCAAAGCTTTATTCATATTGTCACAATGTTAACAGGGATGAATAAAAGATCACTTGGTTGACCTAACCAAGCATCACAACCAACCCCTAGAGATAAAGCATGCTTTTGTGAGGTTGTGAGCTTCAAAATTCAAACTTCTAAACTCTTGCACTATGCTACATGTAGAAAAAATAATACTCGGATCGTTCTCTGATCTCTTTGATGAATCTTTGCTTGATAACATCAACGACCACTTTATAGTCAGAAGCAACATAAATCTTCTGCTCGTACAGATCATCTGCAAGTGCCAGTGATTCCCTGATTGCAAGGGTTCCTGGATCATTCATACCCCTGAAATGATCGCGACAAACAATTCGTACTACGCCAAACCACCATTCCTTGCTACAGCTGCGTCAACATTAATTTTCACTCGGTCTTCAGGTGGAGCTAGCTAGCAAGCAGATCATACCTGTTGGTTACTGTTTGGTGCACTTGAGGGATTAGAGAGCATTTGAATGTTAGCTATGAAGGATGCTATAAAGCAATGTGAATTCTTTCCACCTGGCACTCCACATCGCCCAAAGTATCACCACCATCCGGGTAAATTCGTCACGTGATAGCGAGTCATGAATTGCCAATATCTAATTGTTGGCATTCATATCTTGATTAGCACACATATGCTCAACTATCCCCTCTGAAGAGAGAGTCCATATGCTCCTTGCCATTGAACAATTTAACAGTGCATGTTGCCATGTGTCCTCGCTCCACACAACGTGCACACACATGTTGTCAGCATGTTGCAGTGATGAAGGAGTGTGTTCGTTGTGGAGAATGTTGTGTGAGTCTAGAGGAAAACCTTCAACTTCGATGGCACCTTAATTTTCCATAGAGACACCCATCCATTACAATCAGGTGTAGTATCAAATTATCCTTCGATCTCATCCAACCAACTCTGTGTACTGATCTTGGTTCTCACCACCATTTTGTACGCCGAACTCATAGTGAAGAAGATCTTGCGATCCTCACTCCAAGCCCAAAATTCCTCTACTCTTTTTAGTGTTAAAAACATTCTTATATTATAGGACGGAAGGAGTAGTAGATAAGCAATTTTTAATATCTCCTTAACACCAATTGGTAAATATATCGACCACACCAGACCTTCACACCACAAAGTAGAAATAGCATCAATGAGCTCCGAGATTAGCGGTGGTGGTTGTGGGATCAATGAAGTTAGGGGTTTCATCATACCCTTTCGGGGGATCAAGTTGGCCATCCAAATATTTGTAGATTCTCCAGCGTCGATTCTCTTGCCGATCCCTTGGGCCATGACATCCCTGCCATCGAGAATTGTCTGCCATATTTGGGAAGGGCGAGAGCCCTGACCAGCCTCCAACAAAGAATTCTCTGAAAAATAAGTTGCCTTGAGGATCTTAGCATTGAGGGATCTTGCATCACTTGCCAAGCTTGCTTAGCAAGAAGCATCGAGTTGAAGATCTCGAAGTCACGAAATTCGAGACCCCATATGCTTAAGCTTGCGAGTCCATGTTTAAGGTTGGTAAGTAGTCGACTGATTGTGGCGTGCGAGTTCGGCCAAGAATTGAGAAGACTAGCCCACACCCCAGCCCAATATACATAGTCGATCCTCAAAGAAAGACAGGTGCACCAGTGGATCCTATTCACCGCCGCAGCTTTTTTTTGAGTCAGGGTTTAGGGTTAGGGAAGCAAGCGCCCGCATGCGAAGTGAGGTGGGCTGGCCCAGGTTGTTGCACGCACTGTATTTTGTCCCCCCGCTATAGTTCCTTCGTTCTCTCATTCGTTGTTTATTTTCTATTTGCCTTTTTCTTTTTAATTCTTTCTGGCTGGTTTCTATCTTTCTATTTGCTTGTTTTTCTGTAATTTTTTTACTTTTTACTTTTACTTCCTTAATACATGGTGAACAATATTTTCAGTACACGATAAACAAACCTTTAATATATGATGAACCTTTTTTCTATTACACATTAAACATTTTCTAACATATGTTGAACATTTTTTTAGTACACTGAATATTTTCCATAATACATGGTGATCTTTATAAATATGCACATATTTATTACACATTGGATATATTTTTGAACACTGAATATTTTCCTAATACAGGATAAGCAAGAAATCTTGGCTGAGACTATGCCTCGCTTGTGGCGATGCAGTACGAGCGCTCGCCTAAAGGCCTGCACTAAAGGGCCGGCCAAGAGTGCGCGGTCTTAAGCGCTCGTTTTTCTTTCATTTCCTTGGCATTTATTTTTGTTTTTCTCTTTAGATTTTCACTCTTTTATATTTGGAAAATTAGAACTATATATATAATCTGTTTAGATAAAATATAGAAAATGCTGATCATAAAATTCTGAAACTGTTAATCATGCATTTGATAAACGTTACATCTGTACAAAAAATATTAAACATGTATAAAAATATTCCTGATTTATACAAAAAAGTACAAGGTGTATGTAAAAACTACAGTGTGTATGAAAAAATTAGACATTAAAACATAAGCTAAAACATGTTGATATGTACTTATAAAGTGTTAAAATCGAGACAAAATATTTTTATTATACACAAAACATGTACAATGTATACGGAAAAAGTAGAAATCCAACATACATATAAAAATGTTAATCATGTATTTAAAAATGTTAAACATCTATAAAACATTTTTTTGATGTATACATAAAATATAGAAGGTGTATATCAAAACGAGTATTTTAAAAAGTTATTTATGTGTATAAAAATGTTTCGATGTCAATGAAAAATGTATAATGTGCATGAAAAAGAAAATAATCATCAAAACAAAATATTAAAAAAATGTTAGTCATGTATTTAAAAAAAAGTGAAACATGTATTAAAAAGGGTACCTAATGTAGACTTGTGTTGGAAACCCCCGAAGAAGATTAAGAAAGAAACGCCCAAACATAAAAAAAATAAAACCTGAGAAAACCAAGAAGATACAGAAAAAATGACGTATATGGAATAAAAAAAGAAAAATTAAAGAAAACTGATGAAGAAAAAACCCAAAACTAGCAATGATCAGAACGATGCACAATTGAGAAAACATGTTACTATGCCGACCTATTCACGTGGCAGTACGTGCCACTAATCAAGGGTATTCTTTGGAGGGCTCCTACAAAGGTCACTTTTTTGGCATGAGAGCACACCAACTGATGCCCCAGGCCGCCGACACATATCGCACTCTTGGCGCATCCTTGGGATTCTGTTTTTTATTTCTACATGTGTCTTTTTGTGTTTTTAAAAATGCTAAATTGCAAAAATAATAATTGGCATTTTCAAAAAATATTTTCATTTTCAAAAAAATGTTTGGTACATCGCTTGATTGCTACATCAGCCTGTTTCCTTTAGTAGCATGGTTCACTATACCTGTGGTCGTTACATTTTTTTTGAGAGAGTTCACCACTTTTTTCAAATCTCAATAATGTATATTACATGAATAATATCAGGGGTGACGGTTGCCACACAATCAGTAACCACTTTAATCCTTTGGAGGTATAAATAAGAAGTCAAAGAGAAGGCCTCACGATAAGCACGAGCTTCAAGATTATCGGGATCAAAAAGGCCATCAAAAGTAACAGAAGCTCCCATGTATCTTCTTTGATCATCACTATAGATTGCATCACTTGCCCTTGTGTCCAGGTGGCGGGACAAAAGGCCATCAAAACAAGTAACAGAAGCTCCGGTTGTTACAATGCTCGGTTATCCCGCTTGCTACAATATGTGCAATGGGTCGACCCACCTAGGATGCCCGAAGGACCACTAGAAGGACTACCCAATTCAAAAGGACGCTAATATCCAACGAATGTTAGATTCAGGCATCCTTGCGCGAACATTTGCCCATTCACAGCCCGCTCCTCCTTCTTCCTTCTTTCTCCCTTTGCGTAATTTGTTCTCCCCCATTGCCCGATCTCAAGAAAGAGATTGTCACCTCCACCCAACTAACGCCCTCCCTTCTGTAGATTGCTAAGAGTGGCCATTTTTTTGTCATCCTTCTATAGATGTCAACCTCATACGCCCCCTCAAGTTACCCAAATCCACGAAATATGCAAAACTTGTCATGCTATTTATGCTAAAAAGTAGCTGATCGATCATGATGGACACGCGGCAAAATTTGTAAAAACATGCCACGTGCAAATAAAACGAGCTAGTAAAAAGAGTACAAACACACTGGTAAGAGGACGATCATGCGGAACCTGCTTGCCACCTGAATTGGCTTCCCTACGTACGAGGCTACCAGCATAACTCAACACAAAGCGGGCAAAAGCTTCTCACAATTTCGATTTCGGTCAATTCATCATGCCATGACAATACCAAGAAGATGGAAAAAAATATCATCCATGTCTGTAGATCATCTACTGTGTGTGTTTTTTCTTTCTTGCTAGGGATCATCTACTGTGAGTGGTTGCCTCCAGAATTGTCGGCCGGACGGAATCCTATGGCTATGGCCTATGGCCTATGAGAACCGACCGGTAGAATCGAAATGGGTCACGTGCATGCATTACATTACATGGTTCCACCTTTGGACGTATACGTAGGTCCGTCCGGATCTATCGATGCTTCCATCCGTCCCCATGACTCAGTCATGCCATGCACGCACAACACTCCAATCAACATGCATGTAACGTACACAAACGTAGAACGTTGAAGCATCCAAGGTCAATCATGCGTTGCATTGCATGCATGGTCAGCTCAGCTCTCAAACGGCTACCAATGAAACGCTTTTTTCCCATGCACTCTTACGTGCACCGACACCAGCCTGCGCGCGCAGCTTAAATTCAGCTTCCGCTGGTTGTAGTAGGTAGCACTCCACCGAGCTAGCTAGCTAGCAAAGCCATGGCGGCCTTACCACTGCCACTCCTCGCTGCCATTCTCGAGAATCCCGCGGCCTCGCCCACGCAGCACGAGACCGACGACGGCTACCACACGCCCACCTCGCCGCCGTCTCAGGCCAAGATGATCTGCCCGCCGGCGCCCAACAGGATGAAGAGGAGGAGGAGGAGGCAGCTGCTTGAGATGCCGCCGGAAGCCATCTCCGTCTCCACGGAGGAGCTCGACGCAGTGTCCTCCTCCTCCTTCTTCCTCTTGTTGTAGTGCTGAAAGCGAAACGTCAACCACCAACGGCGGCAGCTAGCTGCAACAACAAGAGGAAGCGATAGATCAACTATGCAGTATATTATTGTAGCTAATACTTCCCCAGTCACATCCGTATCTAGACAGATATAAGACAAGAATTTTTTTCGACGGAGGTAATATATTTCTTCCCAGCTCCATCCATCGCTAGATAAATTGCATACCTTGAGTACATACGTAATCCCCCGCTCCAAAATAGATGACCCAACTTTGTACTAATTTTAGTACAAAGTTGGGTCATCTATTTTGAAACGGAGGGAGTAGGTCCCAGGAGTTCAGGTCAGCTGGTGTTTTGTCTTGGTCTGCAATGAGTTTATTTGCACGTATGTCCACATTGATTTGTGTGTGTATTTGCCACGCGCATTCTTGCATTTTTATTATAAACCCCTCGAACCAAAAATGCTAGCTATTGAGCCATATTATGAAAAAAAAAGGCATATTTTTTTATGAACGTACAACAAAAGAGCACTTGTCAATTATCCGAGGACGCTAGTAGATATTTCATGCACTCTATTTGTTCTATTTATTTATTTATTTATTTATGGTTAAGATAAACAAAATCATACACTACACGGCCACATATATCAAGATTTTTGTTAGACGCATACAATCTAGAGCTCTCTATCAATATATTTAAATGGAAAGATGCCAAAACACAAATGCATAGAAATACATATAACATATATAGTGAGATTTATTAATAATATACAATGCAATTTTACGTGTGACTAGTAATGTTTTACATCTAAGAAACATCAATTCAACCAAGATTTCTTACCAATCTTTCAAACCTAATTTTACGAAGCGAAACATATTGTTGTGCAAAAATATAATTTTAATTTAGGGCAAATGTACTTTTTTTAATAGTTCGAGGATTGTTGACCATGTCGGCACGTCCGCATGCCTTGTAGAGCGCAAAATTAGATTTTTGAATTGTAACTTAATCTCTTGCGTTTTAAGATTTAGCCGCACGATCATGTGCTAATTTCGTTAAATATACTATGAATTGTGTTACTAAAGATTTATGTTGATAAATTAATCAAAAGTAAAAAAATTCAATATAAATAACCCAAAAATTGAAGGGTGCTTGATTAAAGAGAGCCGAAAATTATGTTATTTTTTGTTCGCCCAGACGGGGTTGGCGACAGGGGCGGAGGATCAACGACCGGCTGAGGCACGGCGTGGGTGGTCGGGGAAAGGAAGCACGGCGAGGAGCGCGTCGACGACGGCGGCGGGGAAGGAGGGGTCCCCGACGACACGGTCTAGAATGTGATAAGCGTCCGACGCCGACGACATAGTCTCCTTTTTCCTTTTTGGGACGGGGAGTGCGCGGATTTGGGCGGCGGCGCACGGATTTGCGGGATGGCCGCGAGGAGAGGGGAGCGAGGGTTGAGTGATATGAGGCCAAGTGGATTTGCCTGGGCTTCCCCTTTAATTTAGTTATTAGTGATAGTGAGCTTTATTTAGGTAGAGAGTATTTTGTCCATTTACTCTCGTCCAAACAGCAAATGAGATCTAAGATTGCACTCGTCGTCGATAGTTTGAGATTTGAGATCATTTGCAATCAAACATAACTTAATTGGAAAAAGATTTTGATGTCGATGGCGTGGATGCGGGTTGGTGGCGGTAGCGACTGATATCTGAACTTCTGAACTAGATGATACTGAAGTATGCAAACACAACAGAAACAATAATACTATAAGAAAACAAAGATCTGCCACAAACTCCAATTCGAGTACATAAATAAGAAAAGCATGTTTTAATAATTTTCAAAAGCTAAGTTCGCTCATTTGATACTCAATGCAAACAACTAATTTCAATTATTTCAAAAAACCTATTTCACATAATTCGAAAAGTTATCAATTGAAAAAACAATTTGACTCGCTTCATAAAACAGATTTTGCTCATTTATATATATAAAAAAATTCAATTTCACTTATTTCAAAACATTGGTTTCACTGAATTAAAAAAAACGTATTTCACTTATTTCAGAAAGCTGATTTCAATCATAAAAAACCCTCTTTTCTTTATGTTCAAAAAACCAATTTCACTCATCTGAAGAAACATATTTCACTCCTATGAAGAAAATAATTTTACTCAATTGTGAAAACATATTTCACTCAGTTGAGAAAACATATTTCGGAATTGATTTCCCTCGATGCAAAGAACTGATTCAATTATTTCAAAAAACCTATTTCACACAATTTAAAAAGTTATCAATTGAAAAAACAATTTTGTTTCTAAAGTTGGGGCGTAAGGAAATTCAATACCATGAACTATGGGATGCTCAAGAAGTTAAAAACATGTGGAGTCAAATAGTTGAGGAAAGCGCGTGGCTGCCTGAACATTCATCTGGTTTTCGTGCAATCTTTTTTCCTTTGGTCTCTTCGGTTTACCCGAGTTCAGAAGGTAAAGGTCATTGTGTTGAGTGGCATAGACTACAAGTATGCATGCTAGAAAACAAATTCAAAAATAGCAGAAAAGAAAGAAATGATTCTTCCACGTAACATTTCCAAGAAAAAAATGGCTATATCATGTTGATCTTTGGCGGAGCAATTTGGAAAAACTTACAATAGCTGCTAGTATTCTCTGGTGAAAGAGCACATTGAGTATACATGAAGATAAAAACAGAGGATGTCAACTGAACCAGACCTTGCAAGCACCATGGACTTATCAGGGTACATGCTGTACTCTGAGACCAGGCCAAGAGTCCAGTTAATGTATTTGTATCTTATAATATAATGATTACAGCATCTCACAAGTTTGTTTAGCAGTAAAAAAACATTACTAGCTTTTTTCGGTCTGAACTAATTCCAGTACCATCTTATAGTCAGATTTTTTTTTCTACGAGTAGTCTCAGTCGATCAGGTGTTTGTTGTGCATTACATAGATTACATTGCGTTCCTCCCATCCTTCGTCTCATCTCTTCGGCATCTATCGACCATCAGGCGACGAGGTCGAGGGTGTAGTCCCACAGCTTCTTGCCCAGCTCCGTGTCCTTGGCCTTCTCGCTCGGCTCATACAGGTTGCTGTCGCTCCAGTATTTCCCCGACACCCCCTTCGCGTCTGGGTGCAGCGCCACATAGCACTGCGTTGCAGCCCCCTGTACCAAATCCCAAATAAAGTCAAATCACCCAGAGAGGCCGGTGTTCCAGCCAGAGCTAGCTGCACTGGAGGAGGAATGCAGTGGCCAAAATGACGAGATGGCGATGATTACTGGCCCACTGACTTTCAAGTTTCAACATACTATTACTCTAGCCGTTTCCAGCCAAGTCAGAGCCACCTGGCTGGGCTGGCGAGTGACACGGTAACATAGCGACTCAATCAACGGTTCACAAGGCCATTATCACAACATGGAGCGCTATATACATTTACTGCCTTTTCTTTAGCATGATAGAGACTCTGCTGTATTGTAAAATGGACACAACACCCTGTGAAGAAGACTGAACACGGTGCCAAAGCGTACCTGTTTGGCGTTCTTCAGCACCAGTCTACCAAGCGTCCGGTGGAGAACTGCATACGACAAAAGAAAAAGAGGATGATATCAGTCAAGGTACAGTTTCAAAAAGCAGAACTTGGCCATGGAGATCTGATTTCAACCAACAAAGCACATGTAAAAAATGTATCAATTCAGTTTCACAGCTAGCAGTTGTTTGCGTCGTTTTGACCGATGTCTGCCGTTTCTGAATCTCACACTTGGGACCTACTGTGCTTTCTTTTCTTTTTTCGGTGCCATAAGTTATTCAAATCTCAAAGCAAGAAGAAGCGTGAATCAAGGCGATTTCTTGTATGAAAGGAAGAGCACTGTGAAGTAAGTATGCTGCCAAGTAAGTATGTTTACCATCTATGATGCTGTGGTGGCGAAGAAGGTTCGTGATGATAGATCCGGGATGCAGAGAGTTCGCAGTGATGTTAACACCCTCTTCCTGTTATCAACAAAATATTGAATCATGATTTGACGTGCTTGGGCTCAACACAAAAAGAACTAACTGAAAACAGACAGAACCAGTTAATAACAACAAACAGTTCAGCTTTCAGACAATGGGTTTGGATGCAGATTGTCCTCTGGCAATTTCAGACCCAGATAAACAGTGAAACAAATGAAATTGTCTCATAAAGATCAAGCCGTGTGGAACAACAGCTCAGCTTTCTCTGACTTCAGGAAGTGGTGTGATATTATACAGTCTAGCTGCAGACTCTTAACTGGCAGTGCTTGCTAGCACAAGCACTCATGTTGGAACAAACACGGACATACAACCCGCTGGACCTAACAAGCTCGAAATAATGCTAACCAAGAAATGGCGTGATGCCACAGCCACAAAATCTTAACCGAACGACGCATACCTTAAATCTCCTGGCAAGTTCATTGGCATGCAAGATGTTTGCAAGCTTTGACTGCCCATATGCTGCAATGGTGCTATACCTGCACAACGCAAGGTTGAAACAACAAGTGACTCATTTGTCTTCAAAAAAAGTAAACCGTACGGGGAAACGCAATGACCGCACGGAAATTACATACTCTTCCTCGTCATTTAGCTTGGCGAAGCGGATGCCTTCCTTGTATGCAAACCTGTGCCCCTCTGACGAAACGTTAACAATTCTTCCTTCCACGTTTGATTCACGGGAGGTCTTCTTCATGGTCTCCAGGAGAAGATTTGTCAGAAGAAAATGTCCTGAATATTATGACATGAGAGTTAGGTGACGTAGAAACGAACTAGGAGGGCTCTAGGAGAAGTACAAATTACAAGCTTGCAACTGTCTGCTGAGAAAATTTGCAGGTTCTGTACTGTTATAGGATTGGCAGCAAATATTTATTTGTTTGGTGACCATAGGCTTCAGAGTTGAGAAGGGCTAGGCAGCAGTAGCAGCAGCAGCAGCACACACTTGTTGATATATTAAGGGGCCATTCAAACTTATATCAAGGCATAAAAAGTAACCTGGGAACGCCACTGGATTGAAATTGACAACACTACTGCTGACATGAAGTGTTGTATATCAGGGTATGTAGCTAGGTTTGTCAGCTAGTGAAGCAGTAGTAGTACATGGGAGTTTGTTTGTAATCATACCGACATGGTTAGTTGCAAACTGCATCTCGATGCCATCCTTTGATAGGGAGAAAGGGGTCGCCATTACTCCTGCATTGTTGCTGCCAGAGAAAGCATCATGTATGTAATCAGGGAACACAATGAGTTATTAGAGTACGCTTCAACAAACGAGCAAGCTGGCAAGAATGAAATATACTAGTAAGCTTCAGTACATGAGATCAGTTACTGAAAAAAATACACCAGGTCAAATTATTATCGAAGAAAGGTACAACCAGTGCCGTAATCTTCTGTCCAGGATCAAATGATTTGGTGCAAGAAGTGTTCATATCTGCCCAAAATACTTCAGTAATACTACGATTAACTTACACCTGGGCACTTCCGCTGTTATTACTAACCACACGGACCGTAATGTCACAAACCAATTACCCCTCCATGAAATTCCGCATGCTGATGGGCTCTGTAAAATTTGGGAATCTGCAAGGCTGTCCATGAGCTACAGATAACCACCACAATATGTACCTTTCCTACACTGAACTAGTAGTTGCAGCAGCTACTCCAACCAACATGTCATATATAGTCCAAGTTGAAGTACAAAAGAAACCCGGAAATTAAATCCGCTCAATGTTGACTGAAACTATGAAATTGATAAGTCATCTTGCTGTTGTACTATTTACCTACTCATGAGGAGAGGCAGGGGTTTCTCAGAATTTAGTGGCCGACAGCCCCTGCCTAACTGAACCTGAACCTGAATGAATGAATGGATGGTCCTCAGAAATCGCAACAGTAGAGTATGATTTTTTTTGTGGAAGAACATCAGCAAGTTTTCCAACATCCTCCAAAATTTCGCCACGAAAAGACATCCAAGAGGTGTGTGCCAAAAAAAAGTGCTAAAAATGTGTCCTTTTTAGCCTTGATTTTTTTTGTACAGGACTCCATGGATGACGTTTCAAGGTGAAATTTTGCAAGATGTTAGAAAATTTGTCGATGTTCATAAAAAAAATCCTGATTTTTTATTTGTATTAATATTTTTTCCGAATTTAATGTTCACATGGGTGCATTTGTGCTCGAGATTATATTATCCATGTCGCCTGCGTTGTTGCTGCCAGCGAAAGCATCATGCAACCAGGGAACGCCCCGGGCTATTATCAATTATACGTGAACACAAATGTGCAATGATGAAAAGTACTAGACTTAAATACACGAGTCGTGTGCCTATCCAGGATTAAGCGTCGCGGTGCAGGAAGTGGCATAGCTATATATGCAAGTACGTCGCCAGCATGACTAACTCATGTCGGGACCCCTCCTGCTAGTTCCATTCATGTTACAGGACTGCCATAATTCCTACAGAGCTAGACCTTGCAGATCAATCACCCATCCATGAAATGAAACTGACCGTTCCTATAACATGGTTCAAAGTAGCAGCTTCCCTGGAACCTGAATTAAATCAGTACAGTAACACCATTGCTGCAGTAGTTGTACTAGCTAGCAAGATATTCCCACCTGGAATCGCATAAATCTAGCAGCACAGCCTCTAACTGATAGTATGACCAAGCTCGTCGGTACTTTATGATTCAAGGTACTCCCTCCGTTCCGAATTACTTGTCGCACGTATGGATGTATCTAGATGTATTTTAGTTATAGATACATCCATTTCAGCGACGAGTAATTTGGAACGGAGGGAGTAGTAAGTAGTGGTGTCTGGTGGGGATTAGACGGAGCTGTCCATGATGAAATTATACTCCTTAAAATCTGGAAATCCGCAAGGCTGTCCATGATGAATTGAGGATAATGACCACAATGCATTTTTTCTCTCCCAACCTGACCCTGTCAAACTTTCATACACTGATCTACTCAATGATGCAGCATTTATATTCCGAGTAACATGTCATACTAGTCCAAGTTGAAGTACAAGACGCAGGAATGAATAAAATCTGCTCACTGTTGACTGAAACTCTATCAAGTTGCAGCGAAACTGATAAAAAGCCGTCTCGATGTTGCGCTGCCTACTCATGATGCAGATGTTGAGAATTTAATGGCCGACAGCCCCTAGCTAACTGAACCTGAATGGAATGGATGGTCCTCACAACAAATCGCGTTGGGGCCAAGTGCATACCTGAACCTGAACCTGAACCTGACAGTGAATGGTGTTGACAACCCCTGACTGAACCTCAAGTATCAAGTGCGCTTCGCATGATTGGGAGTAGAAGCGAGAGGTGGGGCGGGCTGGCTTACACGAGGATGTTGAGCGGGAGGCCCCTGGCGGCGAAGTCCACGGCGAACTTGCGGACGGAGGCGAGGGAGGAGAGGTCCAGCTCCATCACCTCCACGCTGGCGGCTGGGGTCTCGGAGAGGACGGCCTGGCGCACGGTCTCTGCGGCGGCGAGGTTCCTGGCCGCCATGACGACGTGGGCGCCGCGCGCCGCCAGCACCCGCGCCGTCTGCGCGCCGATCCCGCTCGACGCACCTGCCAGCCGATTCACCGAAATCGAATCAGATGGAACGAGGGAGGGAGGGAGCAGGGAGGACCAAGGAAAAGGTTAGGAGGCCGGTAGAGTGGGTACCGGTGACTATGGCGGTGAGGCCGGACGCGGAGATGCCGGCGGTGACGTGGTCGGCGGTGGAGGCCCAGGAGAAGCCCGAGGCGCCCTTCCGGCTGAAGATCCAAGGCAGCATCTTTTTCTTCTCTTCTCCTCTCCCACGAACTGAACGGATCAAATCAATGGACCTCGCGCGCAGGCAGAGGCGGAGGCCGGCCGGCGGCGGAGAAGAATTCCAAGAAGAGGAGGAAGGAGTCCACCGCTGCAGTCAGTCTTGTGTGCAACAACAACACAATGCAGTATGCAGGTGGGGCCCACTCGCCAGCCCTGGTCAGGCAATTTCCACACAAATTCCATCCTGCTATTTCTTTTCTTTTTCTTTCATGAGGGAAATTCCATCCTATTTTCCACAACTATGAAAGAAGCTTTTTTTGTAGGCGTAGGTGCCGCAGTTGCAAGACAACCCTCGACTCACAAGTGCAGCTACTTTTTTTGTAGGCTTAGCTGCCTCTATTGTAAGTCAACACTAGACTCGCAATTGAGCTTCCTTTCTAGGTTTTAATTGCGCCAGCTACAAGTCAACCCTCGACCCCCAACTAGGCTTTTTTTTCAGAGGGATGTAGGTGCCCCAGTCGCAAGTCAATCCTCCACTAGCAACTAGGGCTTCTTTCATAGTTGTCCCGGTTGCAAGTAAACTCTTGACTCACAACTGGGCCTGAAGTTTGTTTTGCCTACTCAACCTAAATGTCTATGTTTCTACTCGATGAAATAACTTCATGTTTTCTCTTGTTCCTTTCCGACTCTAAACGTAACTACACATATGTATGGTTTTTTGGTGTGACCTCAAAATGTATTTTTTCTATATATTTTCTGAGTTTGTCATGAACATATTTCAAGTTCCCAAACATTTGTTGAATTTGTGAACATTTTTTGAATACATGGATTTATTTTGAATTCACCAAATTATTTGGAATTTATAAACATTTTTTGAATTCATGATTTTCTCAAATATGTGAAAATATATCAAATTCGTGAATTTTTTTGCATTCACATGTAACATGTTTTGAATTCGAGAATTTTTTCGAAGTCATGAACTTTTAAATACACAGACTTGTTTGAATACGTGAACAGTTTTTTGGTTTTTTGACCTTTTCACTTCTATCTTTTTGTTCTATTTTAAAAATGTTTAGCACGCATTTTCAAATTGTTCAGTGTGTGTGTGTGTGTGTGTATTGGTAAAAGGTTCACCCTATATATTAAAAAGTTCACCGTATATAGAAAAAAAGCTTAAAGTATATTATAAAAATTCCATCAGATATTAAATACTTTTTCAATTTTATTAGAAAAAATGGTCACCATATTTTAAGAAATTTCTTAGCATGTATTTGAAAAAAAATTCATCATATATGAAAAATGTTGTGTGTGTATACGAAAAATATTGAGAAAAATATATTAGAACAATGTTTATAATACAGAAAAGTATAAAAATTGAAAGAAAAGTAGAAGAAAAACTAAACCTGACAGAAAAGAGAGAAAAAGCATGTGATATCTCCGCAAACTCTGCCAGTGCACGCGCAAGGTCAACATGATTTGTAACGCTTAATTGATCAATCACTCACAAATGTATAGCGATTACAACCAGATTACAAGAATAGAGACGAACATGGCACAGCTTGCCGCCGTGTGCTTGTTCTGTGATCCGCTAGATGCCTCTTTTTTTTAGAAGAACTAGTTTTTCTTTAAAGATAATTTTAGAAGAAGAACTACCGACAACTGAAGAATGGGCCACGTAAGTTATGACCCTTGGCGCACTCAAGATGGAATCCTCCGAAGACTGACATCTACTTCAAGACATATTCAAATATTTGGCATGTTTATCTCTAGATGCTACCGACCATGTGTAACCCTAAGTAATCATTGGTACCTATATAAGTCGGGGGTTTTTAGTCTGTAGAGAAAAAGGTTAGATTCATTCATACGATCTCGAGGTAGATCATCATGTATTTTGTACCCCATCGACAATCAACACAATACAATTAGGATGTAGGTTTTTATCTCTTCGAGAGGGCCCGAACTTGGGTAAATACCGTGCCTTTCTACTTCCTGCTACCATCAAGGCAAGATCACCAGCTCAGGACCAGAGATCTGTCCGATTTGGCTTCGACACCTCGCCCCGCCTCGCCACTATGTTGGAGCAAGACCCTACGCGTGTACCCTGGAATGTCACTAGATAATCCGTTCCTTTCCCCGTCTTTGATGGTTTGGTGCTGGATCTTTAGGAACAGAGTTATGTTGGTAGACTTGTTTCTCTTCTTTTTGCCTAATAACCCCCCCCCCTCCTTCCTCTGCTTGATCTACTAACAGGATAGGTCTTCATCTTCATCTTTTGTCCGGTGGATTCTCTGCTATGCATTAGATCTGGTTCTTCCGGATCAGTTTGTCTGGGTGCATGAGCAGATCGATTTGGATCCGATGCATGTTTTATGGCCCACCTCTTGGCATCAGGCCTTTCTCTACCAGATGATGGTTCTTGTTTCATCTCTTGCATCCAGGCGAGGTCAATCCTCGATGACGAACTCATCATACATCTTTCTAGTTGCCATTCAACCTCCTTCGGAGACCCCTTCTTGAGTTCTTGGCGCCGCAAGTGGCTATGGCTTCCCATGGATGTAAATATTATGGCCTTCACAACTTGTTTGGTTGGAGAGAATTATGATGAGGGAATGAAAATTTTAGGGATCTAAGATATAAACCTACCTGTTTGGGGTGGAGGAAATAAGAATTTAGGAGGGTTTTAGACGTGGGAGTTTAGAGTCTAATTCCCGCCATTCCTGTGGGAGTTTAGACAATGGGGTGAGAGTTGGAGGCAATTAGTTTACAGGGAACATCTTGACCGTTTGATCACAACTTATGTTGTCATTCTCTGGTCAATCCTTCATGAATTCCCACTAACCAAACAAGAGAATACACATGTCTCCGGAATTCCCACGATTAATACCCATTCAACACCAAACAAGGCATTAGGACTGAAATGACTCATTCAATGTCTAATCTCTCCACAACTCACTCTAAATTCCTATTTCCCCTCCTAAAGGTTGCCAAAGGCAATGGTTAGTTGTTGCGAGTTGGAGGAATGTGGGGTTGTCTGTCTCGCAAATTTAATCTAATTTCCATTGAATATGATACTGCAAGGACCATGCCAACACTTCTATGCAGTGTGCCAATGTCCACGCAATCTCTCATACTTTTTCCTTCTCTCCCGTCCTTTATAAATTACCAAATAAAATCTTAGTAAAACTTATTTAGATGAGCAAATCACGGGCATGATTTGATAAACTACTATTTAGATAATCAAACTAATATGGAAGGTAGTCATGGGCTAACGTACACTAGTATAAAATATTTACGGTTGGTCGCACGAGCAGCGTACGATCTTTTCGTTTACAGCCGCATGATCTCCTTCCTCCTCCTCTCCTGCACCTTCTTCTGTGGGAAAACATCCCCCATCGCGCTGTCATGGACGACCAGCCTCAAAGTATCACTTCGCGCGTCTCGTCTATTGCTGGCGGTCGCCGCCCTCGCCGTTGTCGTTTACTGTATTTCTGACCGGCTCCATGCATGCATTAGTGTGTACCCATGGTGGAAGCTCCTCTTAACGACGGTCGCAGCTCAAGGTGCGCTTACATTTCGGTCATCAACACTTTCGCGATTATGGCGATTCGCCCGTTCATGGACTATTACTCCTTTGTTTTGGGGTCCCGGTGATTTCCACGATTAACGAACCCCAAGGTGAGCTTACGTGTCGGTCGTCAACACCGCGATTTTGGCGATTCTGGCCCGTTTCTGCACTATTACTCCTTTGTTTTGGTGTCCGCGATGATTTCCGCGAATAGCGAACCCCAAGGTGCGCTTCGTGTCGGTCATCAACACTTTCGCGATTTTGGCGATTCGGCCCATTTCGTGGACTATTACTCACTGTTTTGGGGTCCCGGAGTGATTTCCACGATTAACAAACCCCAAGATGCGCTTACGTGTCGGTCATCAACACTCGCAGTTTTGGCCGATTCTAGCCCGTTTCGTGGACTATTACTCACTGTTTTAGGGTCCGGGAGTGATTTCCACGATTAACGAACCCCAAGGTGCGCTTACGTGTCGGTCATCAACAATCGCAGTTTTGGCCGATTCTGGCCCGTTTCGTGGACTATTACTCACTGTCTTGGGGTCCCGGGGTGATTTCCACGATTGACGAACCCCAAGATGTGCTTACGTGTCGGTCATCAACACTTTCATGATTTTGGCGATTCGCCCGTTCGTGGACTATTACTCCTTTGTTTTAGGGTCCGGAGTGATTTCCACGATTGACGAACCCCAAGGTGCGCTTACGTGTCGGTCATCAACACTCGCAGATTTGGCCGATTCTGGCCCGTTTCGTGGACTATTACTCACTGTCTTGGGGTCCCGGGGTGATTTCCACGATTGACGAACCCCAAGGTGTGCTTACGTGTCGGTCATCAACACTCGCAGTTTTGGCCGATTCTGGCCCGTTTCGTGGACTATTACTCACTGTTTTAGGGTCCGGGAGTGATTTCCACGATTGACGAACCCCAAGGTGCGCTTACGTGTCGGTCATCAACACTCGCAGATTTGGCCGATTCTGGCCCGTTTCGTGGACTATTACTCACTGTCTTGGGGTCCCGGGGTGATTTCCACGATTGAAGAACCCCAAGGTGCTCTTACGTGTCGGTCATCAACACTCGCAGTTTTGGCCGATTCTGGCCCATTTCGTGGACTATTACTCACTGTCTTGGGGTCTCGGAGTGATTAACACGATTGACGAACCCCAAGGTGCGCTTACGTGTCGTTCATCAACACTCGCAGGTTTGGCCGATTCTGGCCCATTTCATGGACTATTACTCACTGTTTTGGGGTCCCGGTGATTTCCACGATTGACGATCCCCAAGATGCGCTTACGTGTCGGTCATCAACACTTTCGCAGATTTTGGCGATTCGGCCCGTTCGTGGACTATTACTCACTTTTTTGGGGTCCGGGTGATTTCCACGATTGACGAACCTCAAGGTGTGCTTACGTGTCGGTCATCAACACTCACGCTTTTGGCGATTCGGCCCGTTCATGGACTATTACTCACTTTGTTTTGGGTCTCGAGTGATTTCCACGATTGACGAACCCCAAGGTGCGCTTACGTGTCGGTCATCAACACTTTCGCGATTTTGGCGATTCTAGCCCGTTCATGGACTATTACTCACTTTTTGGGTGGGGAGTGATTTCCACGATTAACGAACCCCAAGGCGCTTACGCGTCGGTCGTCAATACTCGCGATTTTGGCGATTCGGCCCGTTCATGGACTATTACTCACCGTCTTGGGGTCTCGGGTGATTTCCACGATTAGCGAACCCCAAGGTGCGCTTCGTGTCGTTCATCAACACTCCACGATTTTGGCGATTCGACCCGTTTAGTGGACTATTACTCACTTTGTTTTGGAGTCCGGAGTGATTTCCACGATTAGCGAACCCCAAGGTGCGCCTACGTGTCGGTCATCAACACTTTCGCAGATTTTGGCTGATTACGGCCCGTTTAGTGGACTATTACTCACTTTGTCTTGGGGTCCCGGTGATTTCCATGATTGACGAACCGCAAGGTGCGCTTATGTGTCGGTCATCAACACTCGCAGATTTTGGCGATTCTGGCCCGTTCATGGACTATTACTCACCGTTTTGGGGTCTCATAGTGATTTCCACGATTGATGAACCCCAAGGTGCGCTTACGTGTCGGTCATCAACACTCGCGTTTTTGGCGATTCTAGCGCGTTTCATGGACTATTACTCACTGTTTTGGGGCCGGTGTTTTCAGCGATTGGCGAACCCGAGGTGCGCGTATGTGTCGGTCATCAACACTTTCGCAGATTTTGGCGATTCGGCCCGTTTATGGACTATTACTAACTCTCTTGGGGTCCCGAAGTGATTTCCACGATTAACGAACCCCAAGGTGCGCTTACATTTGGTCATCAACACTTTCGCAGATTATGGCGATTCTGCCCGTTCATGGACTATTACTCACTGTCTTGGGGTCTCGGAGTGATTTCCACGATTGACGAACCCCAAGGTGCGCTTACGTGTCGGTCATCAACACTCGCAGTTTTGGCCGATTCTAGCCCGTTTCATGGACTATTACTCACTTTTTTGGGTCAGGGAGTGATTTCCACGATTAACGAACCCCAAGGAGCGCTTACGCGTCGGTCATCAACACTCGCAGTTTTGGCCGATTCTGGCCCGTTTCATGGACTATTACTCACTGTCTTGGGGTCTCGGAGTGATTTCCACGATTGACGAACCCCAAGGTGCGCTTACGTGTCGTTCATCAACACTCACAGTTTTGGCCGATTCTGACCCGTTTCGTGGACTATTACTCACTGTTTTGGAGTCCCGGAGTGATTTCCACGATTGACGAACCCCAAGGTGCGCCTACGTGTCGGTCATCAACACTCGCAGTTTTGGCTGATTCTGGCCCGTTTCGTGGACTATTACTCACTGTCTTGGGGTCCCAGAGTGATTTCCACGATTGACGAACCGCAAGGTGCGCTTATGTGTCGGTCATCAACACTTTCGCGATTTTGGCGATTCGGCCCGTTCATGGACTATTACTCCTTTGTTTTGGGGTCTCATAGTGATTTCCACGATTGATGAACCCCAAGGTGCGCTTACGTGTCGGTCATCAACACTCGCAGTTTTGGCGATTCTAGCGCGTTTCATGGACTATTACTCACTGTTTTGGGGCCCCGGCGTGTTTTCAACGATTGACGAACCCCGAGGTGCGCGTATGTGTCGGTCATCAACACTCGCAGTTTTGGCCGATTCTGGCCCGTTTCGTGGACTATTACTAACTCTCTTGGGGTCCCGAAGTGATTTCCACGATTAACGAACCCCAAGGTGCGCTTACATTTCGGTCATCAACACTCGCAGTTATGGCCGATTCTGGCCCGTTTCATGGACTATTACTCACTGTTTTGGGGTCCCAGAGTGATTTCCACGATTAACGAACCCCAAGGTGAGCTTACGTGTCGGTCATCAACACACGCAGTTTTGGCCGATTCTGGCCCGTTTCCTGCACTATTACTCACTGTTTTGGTGTCCCGGAGTGATTTCCGCGAATGACGAACCCCAAGGTGCGCTTACGTGTCGGTCATCAACACTCGCAGTTTTGGCCGATTCTGGCCCATTTCGTGGACTATTACTCACTGTTTTGGGGTCCCGGAGTGATTTCCACGATTAACAAACCCCAAGATGCGCTTACGTGTCGGTCATCAACACTCGCAGTTTTGGCCGATTCTAGCCCGTTTCGTGGACTATTACTCACTGTTTTAGGGTCCGGGAGTGATTTCCACGATTAACGAACCCCAAGGTGCGCTTACGTGTCGGTCATCAACAATCGCAGTTTTGGCCGATTCTGGCCCGTTTCGTGGACTATTACTCACTGTCTTGGGGTCCCGGGGTGATTTCCACGATTGACGAACCCCAAGGTGTGCTTACGTGTCGGTCATCAACACTTTCGCGATTTTGGCGATTCGGCCCGTTCGTGGACTATTACTCACTTGTTTTAGGGTCGGGAGTGATTTCCACGATTGACGAACCCCAAGGTGCGCTTACGTGTCGGTCATCAACACTCGCAGATTTGGCCGATTCTGGCCCGTTTCGTGGACTATTACTCACTGTCTTGGGGTCCCGGGGTGATTTCCACGATTGACGAACCCCAAGGTGCTCTTACGTGTCGGTCATCAACACTTTCGCAGCTTTTGGCGATTCGGCCCGTTCGTGGACTATTACTCACTGTTTTAGGGTCCGGGAGTGAATTTCCACGATTGACGAACCCCAAGGTGCGCTTACGTGTCGGTCATCAACACTCGCAGATTTGGCCGATTCTGGCCCGTTTCGTGGACTATTACTCACTGTCTTGGGGTCCCGGGGTGATTTCCACGATTGAAGAACCCCAAGGTGCTCTTACGTGTCGGTCATCAACACTCGCAGTTTTGGCCGATTCTGGCCCATTTCGTGGACTATTACTCACTGTCTTGGGGTCTCGGAGTGATTAACACGATTGACGAACCCCAAGGTGCGCTTACGTGTCGTTCATCAACACTCGCAGGTTTGGCCGATTCTGGCCCATTTCATGGACTATTACTCACTGTTTTGGGGTCCCGGTGATTTCCACGATTGACGATCCCCAAGATGCGCTTACGTGTCGGTCATCAACACTCGCAGTTTTGGCCGATTCTGGCCCGTTTCGTGGACTATTACTCACTGTCTTGGGGTCCCGGGGTGATTTCCACGATTGACGAACCCCAAGGTGTGCTTACGTGTCGGTCATCAACACTCACGATTTTGGCGATTCTGGCCCGTTCATGGACTATTACTCCTTTGTTTTGGGTCTCAGAGTGATTTCCACGATTGATGAACCCCAAGGTGCGCTTACGTGTCGGTCATCAACACTCGCAGTTTTGGCCGATTCTAGCCCGTTTCATGGACTATTACTCACTTTTTTGGGTCAGGGAGTGATTTCCACGATTAACGAACCCCAAGGAGCGCTTACGCGTCGGTCATCAACACTCGCAGTTTTGGCCGATTCTGGCCCGTTTCATGGACTATTACTCACTGTCTTGGGGTCTCGGAGTGATTTCCACGATTGACGAACCCCAAGGTGCGCTTACGTGTCGTTCATCAACACTCACAGTTTTGGCCGATTCTGACCCGTTTCGTGGACTATTACTCACTGTTTTGGAGTCCGGGTGATTTCCACGATTGAGCGAACCCAAAGGTGCGCCTACGTGTCGGTCATCAACACTTTTCATGATTTTGGCTGATTCGGCCCGTTTAGTGGACTATTACTCCTTTGTCTTGGGGTCCCGAGTGATTTCCACGATTGACGAACCGCAAAGTGCGCTTATGTGTCGGTCATCAACACTTTCGCAGTTTTGGCGATTCGGCCCGTTCATGGACTATTACTCCTTTGTTTTGGGGTCTCATAGTGATTTCCACGATTGATGAACCCCAAGGTGCGCTTCGTGTCGGTCATCAACACTTTCGCGATTTTGGCGATTCTAGCGTGTTCATGGACTATTACTCACTTTGTTTTGGGGCCGGGTGTTTTCAACGATTGACGAACCCCGAGGTGCGCGTATGTGTCGGTCATCAACACTCGCAGATTTGGCCGATTCTGGCCCGTTCGTGGACTATTACTAACTCTCTTGGGGTCCCGAAGTGATTTCCACGATTAACGAACCCCAAGGTGCGCTTACATTTCGGTCATCAACACTTTCAGATTATGGCGATTCTCGCCCGTTCATGGACTATTACTCACTTTTTGGGGTCCTAGAGTGATTTCCACGATTAACGAACCCCAAGGTGAGCTTACATGTCGGTCATCAACACACGCAGTTTTGGCCGATTCTGGCCCGTTTCTGCACTATTACTCATTTGTTTTGGTGTCCGGGTGATTTCCACGAATAGCGAACCCCAAGGTGCGCTTACGTGTCGGTCATCAACACTTTCAGCTTTTGGCGATTCTGGCCCATTTCGTGGACTATTACTCCTTTGTTTTGGGGTCCGGGTGATTTCCACGATTAACAAACCCCAAGATGCGCTTACGTGTCGGTCATCAACACTCGCAGTTTTGGCCGATTCTGGCCCGTTTAGTGGACTATTACTCCTTTGTTTTAGGGTCCGGAGTGATTTCCACGATTAACGAACCCCAAGGTGCGCTTACGTGTGGTCATCAACAATCGCAGATTTTGGCGATTCGGCCCGTTTAAGTGGACTATTACTCACCGTCTTGGGGTCCCGGGTGATTTCCACGATTGATTTAACCCCAAGATGTGCTTACGTGTCGGTCGTCAACACTTTCGCAGTTTTGGCGATTCTCGCCCGTTCGTGGACTATTACTCACTATTTTAGGGTCCGGAGTGATTTCCACGATTGAGCGAACCCAAGGTGCGCTTACGTGTCGGTCATCAACACTTTCATGATTTGGCGATTCTCGCCCGTTCGTGGACTATTACTCACTGTCTTGGGGTCCCGGGGTGATTTCCACGATTGACGAACCCCAAGGTGTGCTTACGTGTCGGTCATCAACACTCGCAGATTTGGCCGATTCTGGCCCGTTTCGTGGACTATTACTCACTGTTTTAGGGTCCGGGAGTGATTTCCACGATTGACGAACCCCAAGGTGCGCTTACGTGTCGGTCATCAACACTCGCAGATTTGGCCGATTCTGGCCCGTTTAGTGGACTATTACTCACTGTCTTGGGGTCCCGGGGTGATTTCCACGATTGAAGAACCCCAAGGTGCTCTTACGTGTCGGTCATCAACACTCGCAGTTTTGGCCGATTCTGGCCCATTTCGTGGACTATTACTCACTGTCTTGGGGTCTCGGAGTGATTAACACGATTGACGAACCCCAAGGTGCGCTTACGTGTCGTTCATCAACACTCGCAGGTTTGGCCGATTCTGGCCCATTTCATGGACTATTACTCACTGTTTTGGGGTCCCGGAGTGATTTCCACGATTGACGATCCCCAAGATGCGCTTACGTGTCGGTCATCAACACTTTCGCAGATTTTGGCGATTCTCGCCCGTTCGTGGACTATTACTCCTTTGTTTTGGGGTCCGGGTGATTTCCACGATTGATTTAACCTCAAGGTGTGCTTACGTGTCGGTCATCAACACTCACAGTTTTGGCGATTCTCGCCCGTTCATGGACTATTACTCACTTTTTTTGGGTCTCGAGTGATTTCCACGATTGATTTAACCCCAAGGTGCGCTTCGTGTCGGTCATCAACACTTTCGCGGTTTTGGCGATTCTAGCCCGTTCATGGACTATTACTCACTTTTTGGGTCGGGGTGATTTCCACGATTAACGAACCCAAGGCGCTTCTGCGTCGGTCATCAACACTCGCAGTTTTGGCCGATTCTGGCCCGTTTCATGGACTATTACTCACTGTCTTGGGGTCTCGGAGTGATTTCCACGATTGACGAACCCCAAGGTGCGCTTACGTGTCGTTCATCAACACTCACAGTTTTGGCCGATTCTGACCCGTTTCGTGGACTATTACTCACTGTTTTGGAGTCCCGGAGTGATTTCCACGATTGACGAACCCCAAGGTGCGCCTACGTGTCGGTCATCAACACTTTCAGATTTTGGCGATTACGGCCCGTTCGTGGACTATTACTCCTTTGTCTTGGGGTCCCAGAGTGATTTCCACGATTGACGAACCGCAAGGTGCGCTTATGTGTCGGTCATCAACACTCGCAGTTTTGGCCGATTCTGGCCCGTTTCATGGACTATTACTCACTGTTTTGGGGTCTCATAGTGATTTCCACGATTGATGAACCCCAAGGTGCGCTTACGTGTCGGTCATCAACACTCGCAGTTTTGGCCGATTCTAGCGCGTTTCATGGACTATTACTCACTGTTTTGGGGCCCCGGAGTGTTTTCAACGATTGACGAACCCCGAGGTGCGCGTATGTGTCGGTCATCAACACTCGCAGTTTTGGCCGATTCTGGCCCGTTTCGTGGACTATTACTAACTCTCTTGGGGTCCCGAAGTGATTTCCACGATTAACGAACCCCAAGGTGCGCTTACATTTCGGTCATCAACACTCGCAGTTATGGCCGATTCTGGCCCGTTTCATGGACTATTACTCACTGTTTTGGGGTCCTAGAGTGATTTCCACGATTAACGAACCCCAAGGTGAGCTTACGTGTCGGTCATCAACACACGCAGTTTTGGCCGATTCTGGCCCGTTTCCTGCACTATTACTCACTGTTTTGGTGTCCCGGAGTGATTTCCGCGAATGACGAACCCCAAGGTGCGCTTACGTGTCGGTCATCAACACTCGCAGTTTTGGCCGATTCTGGCCCATTTCGTGGACTATTACTCACTGTTTTGGGGTCCCGGAGTGATTTCCACGATTAACAAACCCCAAGATGCGCTTACGTGTCGGTCATCAACACTCGCAGTTTTGGCCGATTCTAGCCCGTTCGTGGACTATTACTCCTTTGTTTTGGGTCCGGAGTGATTTCCACGATTAACGAACCCCAAGGTGCGCTTACGTGTCGGTCATCAACAATCGCATTTTGGCGATTCGGCCCGTTCGTGGACTATTACTCCTTTGTCTTGGGGTCCGGGGTGATTTCCACGATTGATTTAACCCCAAGATGTGCTTACGTGTCGGTCATCAACACTCGCAGTTTTGGCCGATTCTGGCCCGTTCGTGGACTATTACTCACTGTTTTAGGGTCCGGGAGTGATTTCCACGATTGACGAACCCCAAGGTGCGCTTACGTGTCGGTCATCAACACTTTTCATGATTTGGCGATTCTGGCCCGTTTCGTGGACTATTACTCACTGTCTTGGGGTCCCGGGTGATTTCCACGATTGACGAACCCCAAGGTGTGCTTACGTGTCGGTCATCAACACTCGCAGTTTTGGCCGATTCTGGCCCGTTTCGTGGACTATTACTCACTGTTTTAGGGTCCGGGAGTGATTTCCACGATTGACGAACCCCAAGGTGCGCTTACGTGTCGGTCATCAACACTCGCAGATTTGGCCGATTCTGGCCCGTTTCGTGGACTATTACTCACTGTATTGGGGTCCCGGGGTGATTTCCACGATTGAAGAACCCCAAGGTGCTCTTACGTGTCGGTCATCAACACTCGCAGTTTTGGCCGATTCTGGCCCATTTCGTGGACTATTACTCACTGTCTTGGGGTCTCGGAGTGATTAACACGATTGACGAACCCCAAGGTGCGCTTACGTGTCGTTCATCAACACTCGCAGGTTTGGCCGATTCTGGCCCATTTCATGGACTATTACTCACTGTTTTGGGGTCCCGGAGTGATTTCCACGATTGACGATCCCCAAGATGCGCTTACGTGTCGGTCATCAACACTCGCAGTTTTGGCCGATTCTGGCCCGTTTCGTGGACTATTACTCACTGTTTTGGGGTCCCGGAGTGATTTCCACGATTGACGAACCTCAAGGTGTGCTTACGTGTCGGTCATCAACACTCACAGTTTTGGCCGATTCTGGCCCGTTTCATGGACTATTACTCACTGTTTTTGGGTCTCAGAGTGATTTCCACGATTGACGAACCCCAAGGTGCGCTTACGTGTCGGTCATCAACACTCGCAGTTTTGGCCGATTCTAGCCCGTTTCATGGACTATTACTCACTTTTTTGGGTCAGGGAGTGATTTCCACGATTAACGAACCCCAAGGAGCGCTTACGCGTCGGTCATCAACACTCGCAGTTTTGGCCGATTCTGGCCCGTTTCATGGACTATTACTCACTGTCTTGGGGTCTCGGAGTGATTTCCACGATTGACGAACCCCAAGGTGCGCTTACGTGTCGTTCATCAACACTCACAGTTTTGGCCGATTCTGACCCGTTTCGTGGACTATTACTCACTGTTTTGGAGTCCCGGAGTGATTTCCACGATTGACGAACCCCAAGGTGCGCCTACGTGTCGGTCATCAACACTCGCAGTTTTGGCTGATTCTGGCCCGTTTCGTGGACTATTACTCACTGTCTTGGGGTCCCAGAGTGATTTCCACGATTGACGAACCGCAAGGTGCGCTTATGTGTCGGTCATCAACACTCGCAGTTTTGGCCGATTCTGGCCCGTTTCATGGACTATTACTCACTGTTTTGGGGTCTCATAGTGATTTCCACGATTGATGAACCCCAAGGTGCGCTTACGTGTCGGTCATCAACACTCGCAGTTTTGGCCGATTCTAGCGCGTTTCATGGACTATTACTCACTGTTTTGGGGCCCCGGAGTGTTTTCAACGATTGACGAACCCCGAGGTGCGCGTATGTGTCGGTCATCAACACTCGCAGTTTTGGCCGATTCTGGCCCGTTTCGTGGACTATTACTAACTCTCTTGGGGTCCCGAAGTGATTTCCACGATTAACGAACCCCAAGGTGCGCTTACATTTCGGTCATCAACACTCGCAGTTATGGCCGATTCTGGCCCGTTTCATGGACTATTACTCACTGTTTTGGGGTCCCAGAGTGATTTCCACGATTAACGAACCCCAAGGTGAGCTTACGTGTCGGTCATCAACACCGCGCAGTTTGGCGATTCTGGCCCGTTTCCTGCACTATTACTCACTGTTTTGGTGTCCCGGAGTGATTTCCGCGAATGACGAACCCCAAGGTGCGCTTACGTGTCGGTCATCAACATTCGCAGTTTTGGCGATTCGGCCCATTTCGTGGACTATTACTCCTTTGTTTTGGGGTCCCGGAGTGATTTCCACGATTAACAAACCCCAAGATGCGCTTACGTGTCGGTCATCAACACTCGCAGTTTTGGCCGATTCTAGCCCGTTTCATGGACTATTACTCACTGTTTTAGGGTCCGGGAGTGATTTCCACGATTAACGAACCCCAAGGTGCGCTTACGTGTCGGTCATCAACAATCGCAGTTTTGGCCGATTCTGGCCCGTTTCGTGGACTATTACTCACTGTCTTGGGGTCCCGGGGTGATTTCCACGATTGACGAACCCCAAGATGTGCTTACGTGTCGGTCATCAACACTCGCAGTTTTGGCCGATTCTGGCCCGTTTCGTGGACTATTACTCACTATTTTAGGGTCCGGGAGTGATTTCCACGATTGACGAACCCCAAGGTGCGCTTACGTGTCGGTCATCAACACTCGCAGATTTGGCCGATTCTGGCCCGTTTCGTGGACTATTACTCACTGTCTTGGGGTCCCGGGGTGATTTCCACGATTGACGAACCCCAAGGTGTGCTTACGTGTCGGTCATCAACACTCGCAGTTTTGGCCGATTCTGGCCCGTTTCGTGGACTATTACTCACTGTTTTAGGGTCCGGGAGTGATTTCCACGATTGACGAACCCCAAGGTGCGCTTACGTGTCGGTCATCAACACTTTCATGATTTGGCGATTCGGCCCGTTCGTGGACTATTACTCA